>JAODAL010002279.1:20000-200734 GCA_025379985.1 Phyllomedusa bahiana | reverse complement strand
TCCCCAGGTCCCAAAACCCCCGCTCAGATTGCGCTGGTGCTGGGCAGGACAAACCTTAGGGCGTGCGAGCCGGGCTCGGGCACATTCGTCCATTTTGGATCCCAGAAGTCTATTGGGCCCGGGAAAACACATACAAAAACATCGGTGTTGAGACGAGATATTTGTGCACATGCCCTTAAGCTGGTCTCTGTGTTTTGGATGTGTGCCCTGCATTGCATGCGTTGGTGAGGTGGTAAAAAAGATTGCCAGAGGTCACCCATTAGGCTTCTGCCACCTTCCCGGGCTGCTGGCTGCTACGCCTACTTGGCACTCTACTGCTGTCACGTCGCTGATGTTGTTCCCCCGTGACATTTGGGGAACGTGAAGCAGACGCAACAGATGTCTCCAGTTGATCAATCAGCAAGGTCTCCATTTCCCTGCATTTTATTTTATTTGGGTGGGTGGAAGGAAAGTGCTAAATTTTGTTTTGTCCCGGGGATCCAGGAGGGGGGCCACCAGTAACTGTTTTTTATTTTATGGCCTTAATGCGAGGACATGTTGGAGGAAATGGAGCATCCAAAAGCACTCATGGGGAGAGATGGAGCCTTGATTTCCCAAGCCTCTGGGTCGAGGGGCATAGCAAACTGACCCTTCCTCATCTTCCTCCCCCGCCTCAAATTCGCGCCACCTCTTTCCAAGGCCCAGGGACGTCGGTAAATCGGTGTCTAGGAATACCTCCTCCTCCCTCCTCCGCTGCCTCTGGCACAGCTTCAACACAGCCTGATTGCCTGAGATGATGAAACCCTGAGAGCTGATGCGCACCTTGCACTAGCTCTGGACCCCGAACCACTGCCTAATGAGACCGATGAAATTGTGAAAATGTCGGGCCTTGTGGTTTTGACGGAGAGAGCTTTCTGTGTCCGTCTCCTCCTCCGTCGCTGGCGGGACCTGTTGTTTCAGAGTGCCCAAACGATCGTTCCAGAACTAAATCACCCCAAAGTCATGTGACAAGGGCATTGTCCGCACTGACCATTTTGGTGGCTTCTTCAAAACTGGCAAGGATGGTGCAGAGCTTTTTCACCTGCCTCCACTTTTGGTGGTCAACAACCCGAGGTCCGACCGCTGCTTGTCAGGCCATGTGTCACTTCGTACTGCTAATGGCATTGCGCTGCTGCCCCAATCGCTGGAGCATGTGGAGGGTGGAATTCCAGCGTGTTGCCACGTCAACATGAGAGGTTGACGGGGAGGCCGAGTTTACGCTGCAACGCAGCCAGGCGGGACGAAGCAGGGGTGCGAACGGCGGAAGTGCGAACTTAGGGCTTCGAGCCTTCTCAGCAGCAGTCCAGATCCGGGTAGCTTTAGAAATTTCTGGACGACAGGTTCATGACATGTGCAGGCAAGGGTGTGCTCCAGCCCACAGATCTTAAGGGCGGCCAGCAGATTTCGCCCGTTATCGCACACCACCGAGCCTGGCACAAGGTTCTTGGCACCCAGCCAGGCTCGGTCTCGTTGCGGAAGAGCCGTCCCCAGCTCCTGACCTGTGTGTGGACGGTCTCCAGACAGATTTAATTTCAAAAGGCCTGGTTTCTCTGGGCCCGTGATGCCTACAGAGGGGCCTTGGGGGAAAGACCTGCACCATCCCTGCGGTTTTTGAAGAGGTGGGCCGAGCCTGAGAGCCACCGTCACCCCCAGGGACTCCCCCCCGTCACCAGTGAGTCACAGAGTTTAAAGGGGCCTTTGGGCCCGTGTTATAGTTTGTGTCGGTGGTCAGATGGACTTTTGGGCCCACAGATGGGGGAAAACGCGCTTAAAAATTTTGTGACAGTGGCTGGCCAGGGCGGGAAAAGCTTTTCGGCAAAAAAAATGCCGCTCGGCATCTGGTATTGGGGCAGAAAGGGCCATGACGGGGGAACCCATCTGTGCCACCAGACGGAAAGGGGAACATTTCCCCAAGGCCAAAACCCTGGAAAATGCCGACATTAGGCTTTTTGGCTTTGGGATGGTTGGGTTAAAGTGTTTCTTTGCTCCCAAACCGGGAAGACAAAAGGGGTGCTAGTGGGCTGTAGGCTGCAGGTGTCAAACGGCGGAAGGGAAGGGGTTTAGGTGGGTCTTGGGGGTGTGGGGACTCGGGCGAGGGTGGAGGTAAAAGGGGGAGGCTGCCCCTGATCATGACTCTGAGAGACATGGGCGTGGGGAAAAAGCTTGGTGGGGGGGAGGAGGCGGGCGGGGGGGTTTTGTTACAGTGGTTGGGGCCCGGCGTCGGTTTGGCCCTTTTTTGGCCAATGTTGCCTCCATTTCAACTATGCTTTCGCTGCATGTGACAGACATGTTGGGGGTGGTTAACCACCAAGGTTCATGCCTCTACTTATGCGTTTAGGCAAAGGGGGATATGCATCGGGGTGAATCGAGGCTTGTCAAAAAGGGCCCCCAGGCTTGGAGGTCCGGGACCTTTTTGACGGCGTAAGCGAGGAGGGGGGTTTGCGTGACCGTGGCTGGGGGAATCATTTCAGCGGATTCTGCGGACGCCTCCCCCTTTTTTTGGGCGGAACCCGTACTGACACTACCCCATCTTTTCTCCTGTCAGTGAGGCGCCCCAAAGCAAAATTCTGCTGAAAAGCCCACGTTGGACCCCAAATTCCAAAAAAAACCCAGGTGACTTCGTCGTCCTGACATTTGCCCCCAGGGTGGGGGCTAAAGCAAGAGGGATGAAAGGCGTTCCGACCCCCCCGGGATTTTTCCGTTTAAACCGGTTTCCCCTTTCCCCTTTGATGGACAGTAACTGGGGTCAGAGCAGAGAAAATCATCTCTTTGGCCTCTTGATCTTTTAACATGCCTTCGACCCCGATACGCCATTTTTTCATCCGAAAGAGGTCTATCAGGCAATGGATTATCCACAGTGGTGGGTAACGTGTTGGACATTTGGTGCTGCTTCATGTTGGACGGATGCTGGTGATGCTCGATGACGACAATTGTGGGCAGTGACTGGGAGAGGACGAGGAGGTAGACTGCTGGATGCTGGGTTGCCATTAACCACTGAAGGACTGATTGGCGAGCTGTTCGTTATGTGATTACAGGGCCCTGAGCCCAGCGATGGGACAGGCATGAGGTCCTGCAACTGATGATCCGCTGGCTGCGTGGTTGTCGCAGATGGAAGGGAGCAACATTCTCTTCGTACCTCTACCCTCCATGTCCTACCCCCTCTCTTTGCTCGCCTTACCACCTGAATTTCACTCCATGTTCAGAAATATACAAAATTTGAGAAGGTTATGGAAGAGTTTGGAAAGACTCTTATTTAAAAGACGGCAAATCACAGCTATTCTCAAATCGCCTCAAATCAAACAAATTGTGGATCAAATGTAAACTGCAAAGTAGGATATATCAACAAAGCTGGCTGCGCCAAAATGTCAAAAAACACGTATCTGAAAATTTATTGGATGAATACAAGGTATCTTTTGGCACCTTTCAATTCACATGTGGTGACTAAAAATATTGTATGTATTCAATTTAAGTGCAAGGGTGCCTCAATGACAAAAGCTGTAGTGCGCCAAAGTAAAAAAAAAAACACGTTATCTGTAATGTATTCGGATAATAAAAGGTATTTTTATTCTGGCACTATCAATTCACCTGTGGTAACTACTCAATTGCTGGATTCAAATTTAACTGCAAGGTGCTCTATCAACAAATCTGGACTGGGCAAAAGTGCAAAAAACATTTAATCTGTAAATGTTTTGGATTAATAAAAGGTATTTTTGGCACCTACTCAATTCACTGTGGTGACTACAAAATTGCTGTATTCAAATTTAACATGCAAAGTAGAGTCTATCAAACAAGCGGGCTGCGCCAAGTGAAAAAACAGTATCTGAAATGTATTCGGATAATAAAAAGGTTATTTTTTGGCACCTATAGTTCACCTGTGGTGTCTAAAATTGACAGTATTCACATTTAAGGGCAAGGTGCCTCAATGAACAAAGCTGTAGTGCGCCTAAGTCAAAAAACACGTATCTGTAATGTATTCGGATAATAAAAGGTCTTTTTGGCAGCCTATCAATTCACCAGTGGTAAACTACACAATTGCTGGATTCAAAAATTTAACTTGCAAGGTGGCTTATCAACAAAATCTGTGAACCTCGGGCAAAGTGACCAAAAAAACACTTATCTCTAATGAATTCGTATAATAAAAGCTAATTTTTGGCACTATTCAATTCACCTGTGGTGACTACAAAATGGCTGTATTCAAAAATTTAACTGCATAGTAGATCTATACAAACCAAGCTGCTGCGCCAAAGTGAAAAAAAAAACACGTATCCTGTAATGTATTCGGATAATAAAAAGTTTTTTGGCACCTATCAAATACTGTGGTGACTAAAAAATTACAGGTATTCACATTTAAAGGTGCAAGGTGTGCCTCAATGGAACAAAGCTGTTTTAGTGCGCCCCCAAAGTGAAAAATCACCGTATCTGAATTGTATTCGGAAAATAAAAGGTATTTTTTGGCACCTATCAAATTCAAATGGTGGTGACTTTCAATATTGCAGTATTCACATTTAAGTGCAAGGTGCCTCATGAACAAAAGCTGTAGTGCGCCAAAGTCAAAAAAAACACATATCCTGAAATTTATTCGGATATTACAGGTATTTTTGGCACCTATCAACCTCTGCTGACTTATCTGGATTCTAATTTAAGTACAAGGTGGATTTATCAAACAAAGGTGGAATGGGCAAAATTGAATAATGAACTCCTATCTGAAATGTATTCTGATATAAAAGTGGAGTTTTGACCTAACAAAGAGACCTGCAGTTATAGAAAAGATCATGTATCCTATTAAGTCAGGGTGCCCAATATCAGGAAATAATTTAATAGAAAACTGGCATAATAAAGCTATTGTAATAGTAATGTCTACATAAGTCTTGGTGAACCTTTTCCAGTATTCTTTTATAGAGCTTGGTCTGGTGTTCGCGCCGCGGGGGCCCCCCCCTCCGCTATACCCCATGACTTTTCAGCGTTAGATGCTCCTTTAAAATTCTCTACCTAACTATATAAAATCTTCCAATCTCTAATCTAACTAAATTGTAAGGATCACAGCTAATAGTAGAGGTTTCTCTGTGAAGAAATATAATAATTTCGCTGAGTGTTTGGACACAAGCAGAGCGCACATCCTGCTCTGAGACGCTGTAGAGACACTGAGGCTGAACAGGAAACGCAGTTCTATGTAAAACGAAAAGGTCATGTGATTTTTCCAGCCAATCGCAACCATACCATCCCAGTCATGACGTCGCACACACATATCCACCCTGCATCTATTCTGTAATATGATTTGCTGGCGCCAAAATTACAGGAAGCGACGAAAAATGGCGCGATCTTAAATGATGATGCAAAGATTTACCTAAAAAGTATCGCATGATCTAAAAAATCTCGATCACCATAAAAAACTGTTGTCGATTCAACTTTGTCGATAATAATCGCTAACCACTTAGTCCACATCGTTTTAACTTTGAGGATCTTAGAACCCCATGCAATTGTATTAGCCTAAGAAAGCAAACCTCTAGTAAACTGGAACCACCTACCTATTCCAAGATTTACCATGTATTGGAATAATTGCCGTGTAGTACTACATTTCCCCGTCAGGAGAAATCTATGACCAGCTGTAACTTGCCTGCTATATCACCTGATTGCTGAGGTTTCAGAAGTGTGGCTCAGTGTCAATTTCATATTGATAACAGGTTATCTTGACGGGACAACTGCTTTAGTATTCATGATGGCTTCTGAGAGTTCCCTGATCTCTACTGCTGGAAGAAATTAGGATCCAGCAGTTTGGATTTTAACCTGTCTGATCCTGTTTCCCCAGAATCCCCTCCACTGACAATTAAAATATCAAGCAAACCAAAAAACACTTGTTAATGGGGGCATTAGGGATCACAGCTATTGGCTGGACAGCTATATAATGTCTATATCAGGGTATGTTCACCTGCCATAATTTTACACTTATTTTGGGGCGTGTTATGTGCTGAAATAAGCCCCAAAATAAGCCTCAATGTTCTATGCAGCCCTCATTGATTCCAATGAAAAAACACACCATCATTCACACAACGCGTATTTTACATGCATATTTGCAATTTATATTTAGAGATTATTTAAATTACATAAATTGAAGTGCCTTGTCAGTTCTTGAGACCCTAGTGAAATAACCATAGAAACAATGGTGGAGCGTATTTGCAGCGCGTAAATGCCACACAATAAGCTCCACACTTTGCAAAAAATACAATTCAAAACAACGCCTCTAGTCATGCGTATTTTGAAGCTCATTTTGAAGTGTAAATTTACACTTCAAAATTATATTGTGGGAACATATCCTTAAAGGGGTTGTCTCACTACAAAGATCATAGTTTAAAGTTAGGGGACCAAAAATCTAAGCATGTACGTCCTTGGTTACCATTAGCAAAGTGCTATGGTTTATGACAATGGGCTGCTTTGTTTGTGCTTAGCAACGGTGTTTGAGCCCAGGTCGGGTTACAACCAGCTAATGTATTAGTGGCTGTCGGCTAAGCATGAGGTCACAGACGAGAGAGATGTAGAGAGAGGAGGGAGAGAGAACACAGCAGTCCCATGTAAGATGTGCAGTCTTACATAGGCAGACCCACATAAATATCATGTGCAGTCCCACATAAAACAGAAAGAGAGAACAAAGCAGTCCCATGTAAGATGTGCAGTCTTACATCGGCAGAGCCGTACGTACCCACACATGTAGTGGGTATAAGAACACTACAATACCTCAAGACCAAGTCAAAAATAATAACCAAATAAGGAGGATTGAATGGTCATTAAAAACTTAACTTTTTAAGTATTGAAATATATATAAGAAAAACACACAAACGGCCCTCAAGGGTGTCAACTAACAACAGGAAACCCTCACAAGACAACCCAAAAAAATGGGGGAAGGGACCATTCCTCCATTTTTCTGGGTTGTCTTGTGGGGGTTTCCTGTTGTTATTTGACACCCTTAAGGGCGTTGTGTGTTTTTTTTATATATATTTCAATATTAAAGTTAAGTTTTAATGACCATTCAATCCTCCTTATTTGGTTATTATTACTTACATCGGCAGACCCACATAAATCTCATGTGCAGTCCCACGTAAATTACATACAGAGAGAGAACACAGCTGTACTGTGCAGTCCCATGTAAAAAAAACTTTCGCAAGACAGATGCAAGGTCCCACATAAACCACTTGTATAACAGATGAGCAGTCCCATGCAAACACAAAAAATAAAGTATATAGTTTTGTTATGCAGACCTGTAGAGGTCAGAGGTGTAATAATCTGCAGGATATATCGTTGTGTGAGAAAGAGACAAAGAAAAAAAATCACTCTTTCCCAGAGTCCTGCATGTAAATGCCCATTCTAGTTGCAGAGTATGTAGAGAGAGCGAGAAAATATATATATACACTATCACGTTAAACTTAGCTTTTCACTTCCAGTGATTCCAATGACAGCTGAGAACCTCTCCCTTCCCCCAGCTCACACAGAATGAATCTTCATGTGCACACTTTGAGGGCGTGTCTGCAGAGAGTGAAGATACTCCCTGTTGGGAGGAGAAATGCCCCTCCATTTCACAAGGGCTGCTTGGCCACCAGCATAAAAGGAGGCCAACTGTTGTAATGAGACAACCCCTATAATATAACATTTATGGCAGGCTTATCCGAAGCAGCTTTAACAAGCATTATGGTGGTTTGTTCATCAGGTTTGAAAATGGCTTACATATAGACTAATAGCAGTCAGACAATTTAGTAACATGACAAAGATCTGTGCTCTGTTCAGACATTATTTTTTTCTACACACCCAAGTGGTAAGCTTCTCTTTATTGCATGAGAGCAGTGAACATGAGCTTGAATGGAGTGAAACTCAAGCATGTGCCTTGTCGGTTAAAGGGGTGTTTCCACAAAGGAACATCCGGTAACAGGTCAGTTCTTAACTAGCTAGGAGCCATCCCTTTTATGCTTGCAGCCATTCTGCCCATTTACTTCTATGGGAGTTCTGAATATAGCCGTGTGAGCGTGCTTTGCTATATTCTAAACTCCAATAGAAATGAATGGGGAGGATGGCTGCAAGGGCTGCCCTCCTCATTCTGTAACACGGTAGCTAAGAGCCAACCTGTTACCAGATGTTACTTTGTGGGAATAGCCCTTTAATTCAGTGTCTGTTATGGCTGATGGAAACAATGGAGCTTTGAGCTTGACTGTTTCTGTCAGTCCCATAGACTTTGTAAGTAGCACTGCACATGCTTGAATGCCAGTTCTTTCAGTGCTCTCCTCACTGTCGTCACTCCTCAGATAACTGTATGCTGGGCTCTGCAGGCCTACATGCATTCTCGGTAATAAAGGGGGAATATATCGCAGTCAGAAACCTCTGGTAGTAGCTTATTCTCAGACAGAAGAAGGAGCATGTTAATTTAAAGTATGCCACGTTCTTTTTTCTCATGGGACATAAGCTTCCATTTCTTTCCCTATTTATATTTGCTTTCACAGGAGAGTTGGGATACCTTCCTACACAGTAGCTGATAGGCGGGTCATACTGAAATCTGTGGTTTTGGCCAATATCAAAGAGGACCTATCTGCTTTGGTAAATTCTTGTGAAATAACAAATCCAGAGGACTTTTACAACTCTGTTGTGCTGTTCCTCTGTTTATTCCTCCTAGAAAAGTATTACTGAATTAGTCAGATGGGTGTTATCATTCCAATTTTTAAATGGGTGTTTTCCCAGCACACACTGACTCTGCCAACACTGATTGGACAACTTAAAGGGGTTTGCCACAATCTAATGTTGACGTGAAATCCTCCAAAATGGGTATTTAATCACTTTTCTAAATATATGTGATTTAAAAAAGTATAGCCTGTGAAAGCTGCAGCCTTGCTTAATCAGCCTTAGTTTCCTGGCTGTTTACATCAACTAAGACCAGGAGCTGGTCTGGCCGCGCTTGCGTTGTTTGCACTTCTTATCTGATGGCAGGGCACATGAACAAGCTTTGAAGTGAGGGTGAGAACAAAGCAGTTCTTCTGGGCATGTGCACTAGCTCTGCTCTGTGTCAGAGCCTGTGTCTGCTGTACAGAGAATCCGCTGGTTGCAATGTAATGTAATTATCAGTCAGCTCTGTGCTCAGCCCTTCTGCCTCCCCCCTGCAGCAGTCGCTCCCTATATATTTACTTATATAATGACATTACAGCTATTCTAAAGTAAAAATATCTGGATGACAGCATAAAAGCAGGAACAGATTTATCTCATTTTTTTGGTTTTTGCATTACAGCTATTCAGTCTCTCCTACCCTCCTCCCTCCCCACTGCAGCAGTTACTGAAGGCTGCCTGCTCGGATCTTATCTTCTCTCCTGAGCAGATAAGAGGGAGAACACAAAACCTGTAGATCTTGTGCACAATACAGTTATCCTCTATGGTTTAGCCAAACAACATGTTTGCTCAACTACAGAGACTGAATATCAGCCTCAGGAGCGTGCATGGGAGGTGGAGTGATTACATCACAGAGGAACTACTTGTTTTTTTCTACACATTCACACAACACCCTTTTTTTCAAGACTCAAGAGTACTGTGTCAGCATGTTAGGTAAGGAAATCTCTTCTTGGCAAAACCCCTTTAAGACTGGGCAGCGGCACCCCCTGTAATTGGTAATATCCAGCTGACAGACTGGTGTGAATTTCTAGGAGGAATAATAGGGTAACAGTACACAGAGATCTAAAGAGAGATGCTCCAGAATTCCCTGATAAAACATAGCTTTTATTAAAATATATAACAAAGCTTTTATTGAAATGTATATAATCAAGCAGCGTGTTAAAGAAAACTACCAAGCTGGAACGCACATCATACTGTGCAGGTGCATTGAAACGATCAGATCGTTCTTAGTATTATTCAGGCGCATTGGAGCAAGTGGAGGGTTAGTATATCTAAAAAGACATTTATTAGAGACACAGCATAGGGATAATAAAAGTTGCACACAATAAAATAAATGAAACAATGATAAAGTTTACAACATAAAAATGACAGTTAACCCCTTAAATTACTAGTATATAATAAAGTAAGGGTATTATACTACCTATATATATACAGCCTGGTTTAAGGACCACTCAATAGGGCTCAACAGGTAAATATTAAGAAGCCAAAACAGTACTAATCCTTGTTAAACGATAAATCTGCTTCTTTTTGGAGAAACTGCTTGTTTACATTTCCCCTTCTAATAGATCCATAGATTGCCTAATTAGATTAAATTTGAAATATAAAGGAGTATCTGGATAGTTCCCTCTCATGTGGCGTGCTCTAGGGGTGTCCCTAGAATGATGTATGTTAACTATATGTTCCAAGATCCTTCTACGGAAAATTCTCTATTGTGATAGGTTAAACCAGTAACTCCACTTGTTGAGTTTTTTGATACATGAATATAGTCGTATGCTTTACAACTACCACAGCAGAAAGTCCTTTTCATTTTTCTGTCCTGCCTAGTATGACTTGTTGGTTGTGGTATGTAGTGGCTGTGTACCAGATGGTCACCAAGACTTTTTCCCCTGTAAGTAATGGAGGGGAAATCACCAACATATTCAGATATAAAGGGTTCTCCTTTAAGAATTGGCCAGAAACTAGATATGATCTTCCGGACCTCTTCAGAGGCTGCATCAAAAGTGGCTATAATCCTAATCAGTTAAAATCTTCGTCTTTATTTTTAGGTGTTAATAATGAGGATCTGCCCTCTAAAAGAGTCATTTTCTGAGCCAAATGTAAGATTCTTTTTGGATAGCCTTGTTGCATGAATCTTGTTTGTAATAACACAGATTGGTAGTTGTATTGATCTAAAGTAGAGCAATTGTGACATAAGCGTAAAAATTGCCCTTTGGGTCTACCGCTTTGCAATGGATATGTTTGAAAAGAATCCAACCTAAGTAGGTTGTAGGTAGGTGGGCCCCAGTTAGCTAGGTGATAGGTGGGTCCCAAGTATGTAGGTGATAATTGGAACTATGTAGGTAGGTTGTATGTAGGCGGTCTCCAGGTAGGGGGTAGGCCAGCCTCATGCAGGCTGGTGTCAGTTGGGCCCCATGTAGGTAGGTGATATGTGGGTCCCAGTTAGGTAGGTTGTAGGTAGGTGGGTCTCAGATAGGGAGGTGATGGGTGGACTCCAGGTAGATAGGTTGTAGGTGGGCCCCAGTTAGGTAAGTTGTAGGTAGGTGGGCCCCAGATAGGTGGTAGGTAGGGGGCTCCATGTAGGTAAGCAGTAGGTAGGTAGACTAGCCCCCTTACTCATAGAAAAGAAAAAAAATAAATAAATTCCCCTTTCTCCCATTTCCCCGACATGAGGAGCAGCAGGCAGGCTTCTAGTGAAGCCCGGCTTAGGCGCTGCGATAATGTGATGTGTACATCAGTACTAGCGGCCGACGCATGGTAGACTAAGGCCTCAGGCCTACCAGGCTGAACAGCGGAGCAGAATTGAGGGCATAATTCTTGGGCCAGAGGGGCGGGGTGTTCTGAGGCAGGATGCGGTGGCCTTGTCCACAGTGGCAGTAGTTCTGCCACTGGAGCTTAGGGCCCAACTGGGGTTTCACCGACTCCCTGGTGGGCCAGTCCGAGACTAATTGTCTCCATGTATATATTTTAGGATATTTTATTTTGTTGCAACCTTTATTATCCTTCTGCTGTATTTCTAATAAATGTCTTATTTGATATACTAATCCTCCTCTTGCTCTGATGCGCCTGTATAATATTAAGAACACTCCAATCATTCTGATGCGCATTCCAGCTTGGTTATTATCTTTAGCTTGATGACATGTAACATGTGCACTAGGCTTAACCATAAACTGAGCGCATTTTCCGGCTAGCGATAATGATACCTGACGGCTTCTCACACCTTCTCTTTTTGGTGATGTGGTGTTTATTGCTAGGTGAGCACAGGCAGAAGGAGGACTTATATACCAAATAAATAGGTGCGAGAATTGCTGCTCCTTATACCTGCCATTCTATTCAGTCATCTTCATGCTCTATCATGCATGGTACCTAGTGTCTACCTACCATCCTAGTTCTAGAGGTCTATAAGTATTGTCTATATCTCACTTTTGCTTGTGGTTTTCATTTTGAAGGGACGATAACATCTGCTGGTATGGCCTATCATTGACAAATATATTAAGGAATTTAATGTTACTATCTTATGTCTGGGAATTTCTGTTAACCCCATCCTATACCTTCTGGGGATTATAATTGTTGTGAGGTCTTCCCTTGATGTCCATTTAGTATGTCTTTAAATCCATATGTGTATTATGTTTGAGGTATACTTAATATGTCAGCCTCCCCTTGATTTATATATTTTTGTGGTTCTTTTTCTCTCCCGGATGAATCTGCAATTTAGCAAAGGAAGTGCGTTGGAGTTTAGGAGTGAATTCTGTGATATAATCTAATGTTCCACAGCTTTGGTAAATATTAAACAATTAAATCTTGTCATCATTTACTATACCATAGTTTTGTAACAATTAAATATCTCTGAGAGTGTTGGCTGCATTGTTTGTTTACCTGCAACCCCCTTTCTTTTTACTCTGGAGAAAATTACAGGTTCAAGATTTTTATTATAACTTACTGTACCATAGTTTTGCACCCATATATTGCACAGTTTAATTGTTTTAAGTGTGGGGGTTTTTTTGTTTTCTTTTTTTTGTGCCTATCCTCTGTAGGGATAGAATAGGGTGTGATAGATATTTCTTTCTGTGTTAGCCGCCCTTTTCGGGGCGGGTGCCCTACTGAGGTAAGCAGAGGCGTAACTTGAAGCTTCTGGGCCCTATTGCAAAAAGTGAAATGGGCCCCCAAGGTACCATGTGCCACTTACAACACTGGTATCTTCTTATGTGGCAGGAGGGCTTTTGGGCCCCCTCAGGCAGCAGGGCCTGGTAGCGATTGCTACCTCTGCACCCCCTGTAGCTACGCCCCTGGAGGTAAGGTTAAGGACTAGGGTGCACCTGGGTTAGTAATCTTTTTTCTCTTTTTTCTTAAATGCGTAATTTAATAAAAGTTATGTTTTATTAAGGATATACTTATACTCACTGTGATTTTTTTTTTCATGGTGAACACTAGCATTTACTAAAACAGTCACAGGTCTTCTTTAATCTGTTGTGTATGGGCACCTTAAGGCTAATAGCTCAGTAAACTGAACAATATCCCTGTGCTTTTATCTTCAGTATCACATTTTTTCTGGGCTCCTATCTGACAGCATGTCATTTAACAATCCTTCTTTTATAAGACCCCTGTAAAGGATTGTTCATTATAGTCTTTGATTTATCTCTCAAGTTAACAGGCTGAAGCTGAAGTAGACACTAGTCAGCATGAAACTCAGTGCAATGGGTTTGGCCAGGATCAAAGTACATCTGACATACCAGTGTCAAACTCAGCACTACTTCCCACATGAGAAGCCGTTACAACAATGCTTTGATCATTATTTGTAGGACCTTCTGATCTGTAGCTAGAGTCTTCAATGAGTTTGGGTAATTTCTTAGCACAGGATTGCATTCTGCTCCTTTGCTCATAGTCGTGTCTTATACTAGTCTTTTCCTTTGCAAATGAAAGCACCTTAAACGTCTGAGATAAAATTGTAATATTAATTTTTCATAATGGAGTCTGGGCAAAATTAAATTATTAACCCCTGATGTCATGTATGTTAGGGTCTGTTCATAAAGCGTTTGGCCGTTTTTAGTGTGTTTTACGCACTGAAAAACAGCCCAAAATCAGCCTCAGACAAATTTCACATCATTCCTCTTTGAATATAGTGTAAAATACTCCTTGTTATTCACACAAAGTGTATTACACAAGCGTAATTGCCCGACGTTTTTTAAATTCAAAAAAGGAACTTTATTGAAATACAGCGTGCATATACCAAAATGCAAGAATGTCTGAATAAATGGAATGTAACTAAGGGTAGCGAAGAGCAAAATAACATTGTGCGAACTTTTGCACAAACCAGGTAAAGGTAAGACTTATTATACCATGATAGTGACACTGTTATGGGGGGCACTGAATGGCTGGCATGGTTCTGGTGGGTACTGTTATGACTGGCACTGTTATGACTGACACTTATGGCGGGCACTGAATAGCTGGCAATGTTATGGTGGGCACTGTTATAACTGGCACTTATGATGGGCACCGTATGGCTGGCACTGTTATAAAGGGGCACTGAGGTGGCGCTGTTATGGTGGGCACTGTTATGACTGACACTTATTGTGGGTACTTTATGGCTGGCACTGTGAAGCGCACTGAATAGCTGGCAATGTTATGGTGGGCACTGTTATGACTGGCAGTTATGGTGGGCACTGTATGGCTGGCAATGTTATGAGGGGCACTGAATAGCTGGCGCTGTTATGGTGGGCACTGTTATGACTGACACTTATTGTGGGTACTTTATGGCTGGCACTGTGAAGGGCACTGAATAGCTGGCAATGTTATGGTGGGCACTGTTATGACTGGCATTTATAGTGGGCACTGTATGGCTGGCATTGTTATGAGGGGCACTGAATAGCTAGCACTGTTATGGTGGGCACTGTATAGCTGGCATGATTATAGTGGGCACTGTAGGGCTGTATATGCTATTTTAAGCAACCTAAATGAGCAATCCAATAAAAACTGTTTTTGTTTTATATCTGAATTTTTTTCATTTCTGACACAGTAATGGCTTATCCAAAAAAATGTACCATAAAAATGTCTGATATGTTTGACACTCCCAAGAGGACTTGAGGAGTTGGCGAGGTGGCCATATATTTGTGTATTGTTCTCTCATGTCATAGTTGTAAAACATACACTTCTGTAGCTGGCAAAAACTAAAATTAAAATAGGCACCTCATATTCTCTGGGGTGCTGAGCAGGGGCCCACCATTCTGATCTCTGGTAGCCCCTAAATTGGAGCCAAGACGTATCAGCCATTTTGGATATTTACAACTGAGGTGCCATAAAGGTTTCAGATGGGAAGTTAAGATGTACTGTGGCCCCTGGGAGAAAAACAGAATGACAATGTGGCCCGTGGACACAGGGTTCTCCGGGAAAATTAGAAAAATAAATACATAAACTACATGTTATAATGAAAAAAAGCCTAAATACCTTTAATTAGAAAAGTCTGCTCTTTTTTTCCAGGGGATAATCATTATAGTAGAAGAAACTGGCCGCCGGGCTCCTTCCTGTGCAGAAACCTGTCCTGGAATGCAGAGTATAGCAGTAGGACATCACTGAGCATGTGTGCTATAGTCAGCCTGAGAGACTTGTGCAGTGATTAACGGCAGTGTAGAAAGGAGAATATTATAAATGAAAAAAAATAAAATAATATAATATATATATATATTTATATATATATATATATATATATATATATATATTTATATATATATATTATTATATTATATATATACATACCTCCCAACCATCCCGATTTGGTGGGTGGGAAAATCCCGATTTGGGATCCTTGTCCCAAGATGGCCGGGAGGTATCCCAATTTTTCGAGTGCGTCCCGGGGATCCAGGGCCTGTGCCCTGAATCCCCGGACTCCGCTGTGCAGTTTGTTGTTTGAGCAATCACCGGCCGCTGTCAGGAAGTCTCTCTCCCTCACAGGGGCCGGTACAAAAGAGCAGGGACGCAGGGGTAGCGTCATAGAGACGCTCTCGCCTGAGGTAACTGGCTGCAGGAGGCCTCTCAGCTACACTGATCAATGTGATTGTGGGGCCGGAGGCGGCAGCAGCAGCAAGAGGAAGAGGAGAAGAGCAGCACAGAGGTATGGATCACTCGCTCCTCCCTGCCCCCTCGACACACCACTTGCTCCCCCCTCCCTGACACCCCACTCGGCCCCCCTTTCCCGCTCTGGCAGCCCCTCTCCCCTCTCTGACACGCCATTCGCCCCCCCCCCCCTTGTCTCTCAAATCGCCAGCCCCCTCTGACACCCCATTCGCCCTCCCTGACACCCCACTCGGCCCTCCTCCCCCCTCTGGCAGCCTCTCTCCCCCCTCTGGCAGCCTCTCTCCCCCCTCTGACACCCCATTCACCCCCGTCTCCCAAATCACCTCCCCTCTGCCTCCCTGACACCCCACTCAGCCCTCCTTCTCTCCCTGTCCCACAAATCACCCCCCTCTCTCCCTGACACCCCACTCCCTGCCTGACACCTTCACTCAACCCAGAGGCGTAACTACCAGGGTAGCAGACATAGCAGCTGCACCGGGGCCCATGCTCTTAGGGGGCCCGGACCTCAGGACAGCAGCTAACACGTCTGCTACCCCGGTAGTTCGGTTCCTACGCCCGCCAGCAGTGAACATACTATATGCCTACTTGACCCCCCCTCTCCCTGACTCCTTCCCTCACACACCCTTCCTTTACTCCCTGAGCCCCCACACACACACTGTTTCCCTCTTTCCCCAAGGCCTACCCAGCTTTTTCACATGCTGAATGAGCTATCCAGCACCCAGGAATGCAGAGTGGTACCCATCGCCCACAGCAGGCACCTAGCTTTCCTAGATGCTGAATAACCTATCCAGCATGTGGGAAAGCTGGGTGAAAACCCTCCACAGCGGGTGTCCAGGAAAGCTAGGTGCTTTCTGTGGCGGATGGGTGCCACTCAGCTTTCCTGGACACCTGCTGTAGGGATGTTACCCAGCTGTCCAAGGCACTGAATAGGCTATTCTGCATCCTGGAAAGCTGGGTGACATCCCCACAGCAGGAGTCCAGGAAAGCTGGGTGATGTTCCATTTGTAGGGTTGATGTTTTTTTTACAGGTTCCCATTTGGACTACGACGGATTCGGTGGACTACGACAGACAAAGTTGCATTATTTCTATAATAAAATGATTAACGAGGGCGGGTGTCAGGGAGTGTTTATTTAAATAAAGTGGTTTTTTTCTGTTTCTGTGTGTTTTTTTTCCATTTTATTCTAGAGATAGTAATAGCAGTATCTGACAGACGCCTCTCCACTACTATTTCTCAGGCTTGGTGTCATCCAGCAGTGTTTCTTGTTTCCCAAGGTTGACACTAACCCCCTGTCACTATTACCCCAGTACCCAATGCACCAGGGGTACAGGGAAGAGCCGGTAACCATCAGGAGCGGACCCTCTAATGTGAGGGTCTGCTTCTGGAGCAGCTGCAGGCTGGTATTTTTAGAATGGGAAGTTACCAGTATCGATGGTTCTTACCATTCTGATAGTATCAGGCGGCCACTGTCGGTTTTACCCTGGCTGGTTATGGAAATTGGGGGGGACCCCATGTCGTTTTTTTTCTGAAAATTTATTTAGTGAGAATTTGTACATGGGCATTAACTGTAATGACTACAGGCAGTGCCCACTGTAGGATTCTCAATAAATGAATGATTTTTTTTAAAAAAGCAAACAACGTGGGGTCCCTCAATTTTCCATAACCAGCCAGGGCAAAACCGACAGCGGCAGCCTGATACTATCAGAATGGGAAGGTCCATGGATACTGGTCCCTTCCCATTCTAAGAGTACCTGCCCACAGCCGCCCTAGAAGTGGCCCATCACATTAAAGGGTCCACTTCTGACGGTTACCTAGCTCTTCCTGGTACCCCTGGTGTGTTGGGTATTGGGGTAATAGTGACATGGGGTTAGTGTTGGCGTTGGAGTGACAAAAACTGCCGCTGGCTTAAACCAAGCCCAAGCGATAGTAATAGAGGCATCTGACAGACACCTTCATTACTGTCACTGGAAAAAATGGAAAAAAATTATACATAAACAAAATAAAAAGCAGTTTCTTTAAATAAACTCTCCCTGACACCGGCCCTCGGGACCATTTTAGTTCAGAAATAGATGCTACGCTGGTCCGACGTAGTCTAACAAATCCAATAATATTAAACTCCATTCCCTGCACCCCTGAAGGTCATGGCTGGCGGTGCAGGTGATGGAGAATAGGTCAGAGCCACACCACAATCTCCAGGGGGTTGGTCTTCTGTCTCCTTTCAGGAGATTGTGCTTGTATGCTTTGACCTTTAACTCCTCTCTCACCCCTGCGGCCTAGTGTCAACACAAAATGCAACCCTCACCTGACACTCTATAACCCCCTGACCACTATGTATCGCCTCATATCCCCCTACTCCATCTATCACCATATGAGGAGTTTGTACAGAGAGTGGAATTGGTAGGGAAGGGATGGAGAAGTGCAGAGTATAAGATGTTTGTTGTGGTTAATTCTGCAGGGACGAGGCTGGGGGGAAGTCATCATTTGGGGATCTGGAAGGAAAAGGAGAAAGGGAACAATTCCCAACAGAGAAGACGTCACCTGTGAGTCACTAAATTTTTATTTTTCTATAATCACTAATATGTCTGCACGCCTATGTACAACTGCTATCTACCCCCCACATGGTCATGTATTTTCAGGAATATTGGTAGTAGTGTAATGATTTATATTCAGGATCAGTATAGCTGTATTATTCAGTCACTATGTGGTGGTGATTTGTGGTCATGGTGTGGTGGTATTATTCAGTCACTATGTGATGGTGATATGGGATCATGATGTGACAGTATTATTTGATCTTTGTATTGTGGTATTGATATTAGGGCTCGTTGGTCAGTAACAGTACGGGGATATTTGGTCCTTGTACAGCGGTATTATGTGGTCACTGTACAACTATTATATGCGATATCATCCATAGAACATTGTTTATAGCTATTTTGATGTTTTCTGTATATTTCTGTACATTACTTTATATACATACATTTTTACAGACCCTAGTGGCGCCGCGGTGGTGTTGGGGCTGGTCTGCTGGGGGTGCGGGCATGAGTTTGTTTGGTGGGGTTTGGGGGTTTTGAGGCATGTCCTGGTGTGAAAAATTTTATTACTATTACGAAAAAAGATCTACAAAGCCAATATTACCCCCATACAGTGCCCAAAAGTGGAAATACCAGTGTACAAACTCTCTATATGTTTTTACCATCAAAGTAGCAAAGTAAGGGGGTAGATACCTGTAATATGTCTGCGACTGTTTTATTAGTGAATACAGTGACCAAAAGTGGTAAATACCGTGTAAATGCTCTGCAGATTTTATATTCCCCCTGACCCCCACTGCTAGACTTTACTAGAGTACCCAGGCTCTAATCCCATATATTACCACCTTTACAGTGACCTTATAGTGGTAGATACCAGTGCCACGGGCTTTAAAATTGTATTTTCACTTCCATACAGTCCCCACATTGGTAATACCAGTGTCACGGGCCCCAACAGCCCGGGTATTACCCCCAACTTAGCCAAAAAGGGGGGAAATACCTTGTGCTAGGCTCTCCCGACGTTTTTTTCCCCCATCAAGCCATATAGCGGTAGTTCCAGTTATCAAAATTTTGCAGATGTTTTACTCCATAAGTGGTAGATACCGTTGTACCGGGCCCTCTGCAGACATGAAGTGATTATTTTTGCAGGGACTCACAGAAACTTTTCTTGATGAGTCGTTACTTTCCCCTTTTCTTTGCATCTTGCCCACCCTCCATGAGGGACTTCCCCCAGCCACCACTTGTCCCTGCAAATTTGGGGACACAAATATTTAGAATTTCACATTTCCAAACCCCTCCCTCATTTCCTACACCTAGTACAAACTTGCGGGGGTGGGAGAGCAGGTCAAGGGCGATCCCTTTTAAAGGCACAGGTTTAGGTGGGGGGGGGAAAACAGAGTACTAATCCCCGGGGAGATTGTGTAAGGTTTGGCCTTCCCCCTCAAATATGTTACCGGGTAGGTAGGAAA
Source organism: Phyllomedusa bahiana (assembly GCA_025379985.1). Taxonomy (NCBI): domain Eukaryota; kingdom Metazoa; phylum Chordata; class Amphibia; order Anura; family Hylidae; genus Phyllomedusa; species Phyllomedusa bahiana. The sequence goes on along the minus strand of JAODAL010002279.1, from coordinate 181,027 downwards.
GGGCTTTTTGGAAGTAGGTACACGGGGGCCTTAGGTAGGTAAAAGATAAAAAGGCCCAAAGTAGGTTGGAAAGGCCCCAGGTAGGTAGAGCCCTCAGGGGGGGGAGGTGTGAGGCCCTGGGTTCTGTGTGAAAGCACCTAAAAAAAAGAGAAAAAAAATGTGGTGCAGAGAAAACCCCTCATCACGGTCAAGTGTGCTTTTCTTTAAAAATCAGGGGGAAAACCTAACTGCCCCCATACAAGACCAATATAAACCCAAACACCACCAAAAGATCCCATAATGGTCCCACAATGGTGCCCCCAGTAACTAGCCCGGGAGCTAGGGCTTTCCCAGAATTGCCAGGTAAAAAGGGCCAAGGCTAGTAATTAGCCCCGGTTTAAAAGGCCAGTTTGCCAGGTAATTTGGGCCAGTTAGCAGGAATTTGGGGCCCGGCCATTAGCCAGGGAATAGGGCCAGTTAGCCAGGTAATAGGGCTAGGGGCCCTTAGCCCGGGAAAAGGGCGGGCCATTACCAGGTAAAGGGGCCCGGGCCCGTTTTTGCCAGGTAATGGGGGAGGGCAGTTAGCCAGGGAAGGGGCCAGGGCCGTTAGCCAGGGAATAGGGGCCCGTGCCAGTTAGCCAGGTAATGGGGGGTGCAGTTTGCGGTAATGGGCCAGTTAGCCAGTTAAAAAAGGGCCAAAGCAGTTAGCCAGGTAATAGGGCCCGTGCCATTAGCCAGGGGAATGGGACCAGTTAGCCCGGTAAAAGGGCCCCGGCCAGTTTTTGCCAGGGAAGGGACCAGTTAGCCGGTAATAGGGCCGGGCCCGTTAGCCAGATAAAAGGGCCAGGGCCCTTTTTCCAGGGAATGGGGCTAGGGCCAGTTAGCCAGGTAATGGGGCCAAGGCCAGTTAGCCAGGTAATGGGGCCAGGGCCAGTTAGCGAGGTAATGGTGCCAGGGCCAGTTAGCCAGGTAAATGGGGCCAGGGCCAGTTAATGGGGCCAGGGAAAGTTTGCCAGGGAATAAGGCCAGTTAGCCAGGTAATGGGGCAAGGGCCAGTTAGCCAGGTAATGGGGCCCGGGCCCAAATTTGCCAGGTAATGGGCCCGGGCCCCTTAGGGCCAGATAATGGGGGCCAGGGCCGTTAGCCAGGTAAAAAGGCCAGTTAGCCCCGGTAATGGGGCCCGGGCCAGTTAGCCAGGTAATGGGGCAGGGCCAGTTAAGGGGGCCCGGGGCCCGTTAGCCCGGTAAAGGGGCCAGTAATTAGTTTAAAAAAAAAAAAAAATTATATATATAAAAATAATACCTTTTCCCGCGTTCCCTCTTCTTCCCCGCCGGGGCGACCACTGGCAGCCCAGTTTAAGACGGGGCAGGTGCACTATGACGTCATCACATCACGCGCCTGCCCCGTGGACTCCTGGGGGTTAAACGGCCGGGATCAGAAGATCTTGGCTGTTCTGCCTCGGCGGTGCCTACCCCCCGGGGTAGGGGGACAGCGTGATCCTGTATGGGTGGTTTGGGACCCATTGCGCCTGTGGGGAGGGGGGCCTGTCGCCCCCCCCACAGGGGTCCCGTCGTGCGTTCGAAGGTTGCGGCCCCTGTAGCTTTGCCGGGCCTCGGGTCCCACCGGGGGGGGGGGAACACTGGCCTCCCCGCGCGGGCTCTCTGAGCCCTGCTCAGGTGTGGCCTGCTCAGGAAGGAAAATTGATAGGCCTAAGGTAGGTAGGTCGGCCACCAGGTATGTAAGCCTCAGTTAAGTAGGTAAATAGGCCCCAAATTGCAGGGTAGTATTTGGCCGTGAATTGTATGCAGGTTACTTTTGCCACATTCGTTATGCAAGGATTATGTGGAGTATTTGGCCATGACGTCATGTGGGAAAATCACTTTGTCATGTGATCATTGTTTTGTGGTATTATTCAGTCACTATGCAGTGGTGATATGTGGTCATGCTATGGTGGTATTATGCCGTAATGGTTTAAAATCCTGCAGAGCCTGCAAGGTCCCCTTGCTCAAGATGGCACACATGCAGGCTTGGCTGAAGATTCCCAATGAAATTGGATGTTTCTGTGAGTGACTGGGAGAAGGTGCTGTGGTCAGATTGAGACAAAAATTGAGCCTTTGGCATTAACTCAACTCATCGTGTTTGGAGGAAGAGAAATGCTGCCTATGACCCAAAGAACACCGTCCCCACTGTCAAGCATGGAGGTGAAACCATTGTGTTTTGGGGGTGTTTCTCTGCTAAGGGCACAGGACTATTTCACTGCATCAATGGGAGAATGGATGCATATATGTACCATAAAATCCTGAGTGACAACCTCCTTCCCTCCGCCAGGACATTAAAAATGGGTCGTGGCTGGGTCTTCCAGTAAGACAATGAACCAAAACATACAGCAAATGCAACAAAGGAGTGGCTGAAAAAGAAGCACATTAAGGCCATGGAGTAGCCTAGCCAGTCTCCAGACCTTAATCCCATGGAAAAACTTATGGGGGAATTGAAGCTCTGAGTTGCCAAGCGACAGCTTCCAAATTTTAATGATTTAGAGGTGTCTGAAAAGGGGAGTGGACCAAAATTCCCCCTGACTGTGCGAAAAACCTAATTATCAATAAAAAAAAATTTTGGGTGCTGTGCTTGCCAACAAGGGTTTTGCCACCAAGTATTAAGCTTTTTCCAGAGGGATCAAATATTTTTCTCACTGCAAAATCCAAATAAATTGTATCATTTTACATTGTGATTTTATTTTGGATTTCTATCCTCAATGTTAAAAAAAAACCCTGCCCTTAAAAATTATAGATGTTCATTCTTTGTCAGGGGGAAAATTAATAATTTAAACAAGGGATCAAAAAAATTTTTCCTTCATTTTATGATCATAGTTAATAACACCTTTAACTTCAAGACCCCAAAAATAATAAATAAAAAAAAAAACCTAAGTCACTTGAAACATTTTATTTTTTTTTTTAAATAACCCCAAAAATAAAAAAACGGAAAAAAATTTTATTTCGGCACTCAGGTGTTTTCTGTGTTTTCCACGTGATTAAAATATTTTAAAAATATAATAAAGAAAAAAGGGATGTTAAGCAATTGTAAACAGTATGATCTCCAAAAAAACATCCATTGATGAGATATTTTATGTGTGAAAAGTATAGAAGATGGCACAAAGTCAAGCCCGGGGTAAATTCAATCCCGATTCTGCCCTTGGTACTCATGCTTACCCCAAGGGGTTTTGGTCGTGCAGGCAACTACCCTGAGGAAAAAAGGAAACCAAACAAAAGGTGAGGAGTCATAAGAGAAGAAAGGGGTGGGGTGAAAGCGGGATGCGGGGTAAAGAAATGAGTGAAACTCAATGAGTGTCCTGAAGAAGACAAAAGGAATCCTATAAAATGAGGCTACACCCTGCAGAGGCCCCGGGAGTCCCCAACCGGGGATGTAGCAAAGGGGGTGCAGCGGTAGCGTCGTCCCGGGCCCTGCCCCCGGGGGGGGGGGGGGCGGGGGGGGGGGGGCCCTGAGGGAGCCCAAAAGCCCCCTGCAATAAAAAGCCCCCAGCATTGTAAATGGTGCAGGGTAACTGGGGGGCCCATTTCCTTTTTGCCCCGGGGCCAGTGCCTGAAGTTACCCCTTGTACCCAACATAAGGGAGTCCAATCTGAACACCCCATCAACCAAAGATTTTGGGCCCCCAAAAACAAGTAATGTGGAACGAACACCCAGTATAGGAGGCTTGTAATAGATCACAGACCCTATACAAAATGGATGGGCGGTTTCTTTTCCTTTTGTTGTGAGGGATAAAATACAATGTGATGGATATAAATATTATTTTCAGCAATTATATGCAACATGTAACGGGGGCCAAGACAAAAAATGATGGTTAGTTAACTTGTTACTTACATCTTCTTTTCGTGGCCCCTTCTTGCAATATTGCTCTCCCCATCTCTTCTTTGTTAAGGGAAAATCCAAAAAGACAAAAATCTAGAAAATTTTTTTTTATTATTTTATAATTTATTTTGGAGCCCCCTTGATTTCCGGGCGCTGTAATTTCGGGGCGGGTACATAAATAACTTTTGGCAAAAAATTAAAAAAGGTGAAATAAGGACTAAAAAACTGGTAAGAGGGAAGAGGTCCTGCCCGCGAGGGTTACAATCTACAGGGGGGGGGGTGAAGAGAAGAAGGTGGGGCAGACATGTTTGTGGGGGCGGAGCAGTGCAACCGGGTTTAATTTTGGGTTATAGGCAATCCTAAAGAGGTGGGTTTTTTAGGTTACGTTTAAAGCCGGTGGGAGGGGGGAAGTCTGATGTGTTGAGGCAGTGAGTTAAAAGTGGGGGGGAAGACGAGAGAAGTTTGGAGCGGTTAGTGGGAGGTGATAAGGGAGAGAGAGGAAAAGGTCCTGGGGAGGGAGGTTGCTTTGGGGGGAGGTTTTAGGATTAAGGAGAGTTATTGGTGATAAGGGAGAGCAGAGGAGAAGGGCCCTGTGAGGAGGGAGGTTGCGTGGGGGGAGGATTTAGAGTTTTAAGGCAGAGATTATAGGGGGAGGGGTTTAGGGAGACCCTTGTGGTCGAAGTTGTAGCTTGAATGGATTCGGGGCAAGGGGTCCCAGTGAAGGATCGACAGAGGGGGGGAGGCGGGGGTGCGGGAGAGAGGTGAATAGACGGGCGCAGATTTAAAGGATGGTTTGGGGGGGAGCGAGGGGCTAGTGGGAGGCCACAGGGAGGATGTTGAGTAGTCGGGCGGGGAGATGCAGGGCATGGAAAAGCATTTTTGTGCTTTTTCGATTTAAGAAATGATGGATTCGGGAAATATTTTTTAGGTGGAGGTGAAAAGCAGAGGTGGGGTTTGGATGTGCGGTTTGAAGGACAGATTAAGTAAAAAGATTACCCCAGGCAGGGGCCCGTGGTGCTGGTGGAGGTGTAGCCATTAAAGGATAGGAGATGGGTGGAGGATGGGTGGGACGGTGGGAAGTAATGAATTCAGTTTTTCCAGTTTAGTTTTAGGGGACGGGAGGGAAGAAGGAGGAAATGGAGGACAGGCAGTGAGGGGTCGGGAGAGTAGAGAGGCGACATTGGGCCGGAGTGTAGAGTTTGGGGGTAAACTGCATACGGTGGTATTTAAAGCCGTATGAAGTATGGCTGACCCAGGCCAAGAGTGTGATAGGAAAGGGAGTGGGCCCCCGGGGGCTGAAACCCTTGGGGGGGGCACCGAAGAGAGGGGGGGCGAGAGGAGGGGTGGGCGAGAATGAGAGACGCTGAAAGTCCGTCAGGGGTACGGGAGATCCCCGGAAAAAGCCCAAATCCGTGATGCAGGGAGGGAGGATGTGTAGCAGGAGGGATGGTCGACGTGTCAAAAAGCAGAGGAAAGGTCTGGAGGGGAAAAAGGTAGTGGTGAGGGGGGTTTGGAGTTCTTTTAACTTGGTGACTTTGGTTAGGGCGGTTTCAGTAGGTGGGGAGCGAAGCCGATTGGAGCGGGTCAAGGAGAGAATTGGGGGAGAGATGGAAGGAAAGTGAAGATGGAATGTTGTCAAGGGGTTTAGAGGGAATGGAAGCAGTGAGATGGGGCGGGTAGTTGGGGCAGTGAGGAGGGGGTTAAGAGTGGTTTCTTTAGGATGGGGGTGATGGTTGCAGTTTTAATGAGGAAGGGAAGATGCCAGAGGTTTTTGTAGATTGAAGAGGGTGAGTGAGGGCTTGGGATGATAACGCATAGGTCAGGGATGAGGTGGATGGGGTGGGTCAAAGACTACAGGTGGTGAGGTTCGATTTGGCAGTGGAGGGGGGTTGTCAGGAGTGCGGTGGAAGCGAGTTAGAGGGGGGTAGTAGGAGAGGTACAGAGGTGGGGGTGTGGGGATACCGCAGGGAAAAGAGGTGGTGGGGGGACTGTGGGGTGAAGCTTTGTCTGATGAGATTTTTTTATTATAAAGTGGTTGCAAAATTTGCTAGAGGGGAGGGGGAGGGGGTGGGTGGCGCAGGAGAGAGTTGAAGGTGTTAAAAAGTTGTCTGGGGGTTTTGGGACAGGGAGGATTAGGGTGGTGAAATGTTTGTTTGGGTGGGTGAGGGGATTTAAAAGTGTGCAGTGATTCTTTATATAGGTGAAATCAGTGGTGGGGGGTTTTTTCCCGCGGGGGTTGGAACTCTGGGGAAACTGCCTAGCTGTTTTGGTGGAGTCTGTGTGCCCCGGGTTGTCTGTTCATTTTGGGGTTTGTTGTGTGTGGGGGGCACACATCGAAATGGAAAATGATTGTGTTTTTGTAGAAGTGGTGGCTGCGTCTGGATCGCAAGTGAGGGTATGGTGAGGGGGAGAAGAGAGTCAGAGAGAGTGCAAAAGTTTAGGTTTTTTGTAGGTTCCCGGTGGGTGTGAGATTTTGGGGCAGGAGGGGAGGTGGGTGGTGGGAGGAGAAGGTGAGCAGATTGTGGTGGATAGGGAGAGGAGAGTTTGGAGGGGAGTTGGGGGGAAAGGCGGGTGAAGTGAGGGGCCCGTGTGTGTCCGTCTGTGTAGTGGCTAGGGTCCAGGGAGAGGCCAAAGGAAGAGGAGAGTGACAGGAGTTGTTTAGTAATGGGTGGGGTATCGTTGGAATGTTAAAATCTCCCCTGTAATAGTGGGGATGTGGTGGCAAGGAAGTGGAGGGCAAGGAAGCAAAGTGGTCAGGAGGTGGTGGCAGGGGGCTGCTGGTGGTAGACAAAGCCCCTTTGGGGGTTGGAGGGGGGGGTAGATGCGGACAGAATGCACCTCGAAAGAGGGGAGAGAAGGTACTGGTGGAATAGGCAAAATCTCAGGGTAACTACTCATTGTTGCTTCACTTGGATCTCTCTGCAGCATTTGACACTGTGGATCACCAACTTCTCCTCAGCATGCTCAGCACCATTGGCCTCCAGGACACCGCTCTCGCTTGGTTCTCGTCCGACCTCTCTGACCGCTCCTTCAGTGTCTCGTTTCTGGTTCGACCTCCTCTCTCTTCCCTCTTGCTGTTGGGGTTCCTCAGGGATCAGTTCTTAGGTCCTCTCCTCTTTTCATTGTACACAGCCCCCCATTGGACAAACCATCAATAGATTTGGTTCCAGTACCATCTCTATGCGGATTGACACCCAATTATACACCTCCTCCCGTGACATCACTCCAGCCTTGCTACAAAACACCAGTGACTGTCTGTCGCTGTCTCTGACTTCATGTCCTCTCTCTCATCTGAAAACTAAACTCACTAAGACTGTACTTCTTGTCTTTCCGTCATCTACTAACCAACACCCCCCCCCCCTGCTATTTCTGTTTCTGTATGTGGTACCACCATTTCTCCTAGACAGCGGGCCTGCTGCCTAGGGGTTATATTCGATTCTGATCTGACCTACTCCCCATATATGCAATCCCTTGCCCGCTCCTGTCACCTGCACCTCAAGAATATCTCCAAAGTCCGTACATTTCTCACTGTGGAAACGACTCAAACTCTCATTACTGCTCTTATTCTTTCTCGTCTTGACTACTGCAACTCCTTGCTTATCGGTCTCCCTCTCTGCAAACAATCTGTCCAGAATGCAGCAGCCATGCTTGTCTTTCTCTCCAGCCGCTAAAATGATGCCTCTACCCTGTGTCAGTCACTGCACTGGTTGCCCATCCAGTACAGGATACAGTATAAACTCAGCACTCACCCATAAAGCTCTCCACAGCGCTGCTCCTCCCTACATCTCCTCCCTAGTCTCTGTCTACCGCCCTACCCGTGCTCTCCGCTCTGCTGATGATATCAGACTACATTCCTCAATCATCCGAACCTCCCATGCCCGCCTACAAGATTTCACACGTGCGGCACCAATTCTCTGGAATATGCTACCGCGGGCGATCAGGCACATTCACAACCCTCACAGTTTTAAGAGGGCCCTGAAAATACATCTTCTCGGCCCTGGCCCACCAAGATCCTAACTGCTATCACACACATCTGTCACTCCCTGCACTTGGGCACTCACAGGCACTTATCTGTATATAGATGTACAGTCTGGGTGGCAGGTTCATCCATTTTTCATGTAAACCACCCCCTATTTATGAAACATGGCCGGCCCATTAAAACTTGGCACTTCTTACCGTATGTTTCACCCATACACCCTAATAGATTGTAAGCTCTCACGAGCAGGGCCCTCAACCTTGTGTCTCATTTGTAAGTATTTTAATGTGTAATGACTGTATGTTTACCCTTGAATTTGTAAAGTGCTGCGCAATATGTTGGCGCTATAGAAATAAAGATTATTATTAATAGAGAGAAAGGAACAGGTATCTGACAGAAGAAGGCCGACACCTCTGCCATGTTTACTGCCCGGGCGGGGGGTGTGGGTAAACTGGAGCCCACCATAAGAGAGTGCAGCAGGGGAAGTTGTGTCAGAGGGTGTCAGCCAAGTTTCTGTTAATCCAAGGAAGGTGAGATTGCGTGAGGTGAAGAGGTCGTGGATGAAGGGAAGCTTGTTGCACACTGAAAGTGCATTCCAGAGGGCTCCAGACAAGGGGATTGGTGCTGCAGCGGTGAGTGGGATGGTTTTGAGGTTTGTGTGGTTGATAAAGTGTGTACTGCTTGGTCTGTAAGAGATGCCTGAAGCCACAGTGGGGATGCGCTGAGGGGGCCCGGGGTTGGGAGATATGTCCCCGGCAGCGAGGAGAAGCAGGTAGAAAAGTTGAGGAATGTGGTGTGGGGATAGAGAAAAAGGTGGTTGTGTGGGTTTTTTGAGAAAGGTCTTAATGTTGTGCCAGAGGTGAAGAGTAGAGGTCAGGTGTGGAGGGTAAGACAGAAGGGGAGATATGGAATTCATTACCCAGCGCGGGTGTTGAGGGGGAGACAAGAGTTTGATGATTAGGCAGGCAGGGGATGATTGTGGCAGAGAGGTGCTTTTTGGGTGCTGTTTGAGTGAGGAGTGGGAACGGTCTTGGTACCTTTGGTTAAACTTTCTGGTTTTCAATGCTGATTATTAATGCTGATATAGTACACTTAAGGAGTTTGCACTTAAAATGTTGCAGGGACTGACTAAATTTCTGACTGACTAGAGTGCATGCTTAAATACCAAGTTTGCTACTCTTACCAGGTGTGAAATTGGGAGTGGGGGGGGGGGAGGATATTGGTGAGCAGAAGGAAAGATTGAAAAGTGGTGGGGGGTATACAATTGGGCCTCGTCACGCAGGAGATGAAAGCCCAAACTACAAAGTTTATCAAAAGTGTGTACCTTTCAATAAGACATAGCAGGACATTTACACAGGGCACATGGAGAGGAAGCTCTAATTAGAATAAAATAGTCAATCAGGTGTATATAAATATGTATCCATTTGTATATAATTGCTCATTATTTCTGGACTTTCACCTTACCCTTTTGTTCTCTTGCTCCTTCTTTTTTTCCTGTTCTTTCTCTTCCTCCTCTTTCTCAATTCTATGTTCCTTTCCCCCTCTTTCTCTCCTTTCTGTTTCTTCTCTTTTGGGGACATAAGAGATAAAACGCCTCATATAGCAATAATTTCATATTTTATAATCAATGACCCACCTGAATGGGAAAGAGCTCTGGGTTCACATGGCGGAATTAGGTGGAGAAGAAGTAGTTCTGTAGCCGGGGTGGGTGGGTATCAGGTCATCAAGGGGTGTGGGTCACTGGGCTAAAGCAGCATAAACCCATCCGGGGTTTTGTTATAAAACTTACATGGTCTGCATCTTCCAGGACGGTTGCGCATTTTTAATGTTCCTCTCCTACTAATATAAGCACAGTTTAGTTACCTGAAAAACCCCTGGATACAAGATACCCAGTACCTCCTCATGTCCTCTGTTAGTACAATGTACTACAGGTTTAGCCCTTCTTACAGTAGTTATATCTGTAGATACCAAAAATAATAGTATATCTAATGTCTACATAAGCAGTCATAATTCATCTGTTCTCCTCCCACATAAAACAAGGTCTCCTGCAGCCACGTTTAGGTTGCTGAAATGTGGAGAGGCAAAAAAGAAAAAAATAAGTGCCAAAACCAACTATCATGGAGTTAATATAAAGATAAAGTCTCACGCTTAGGGACTGCTCCCCTATAATCCTATACAAAAAAATCTGATCCCTCTACAGAAATACAGGAGATATTCTATAATTACCGTTTTGGTGACCTGGGCCATTGTACTTTCCATGACAGTCTAATGGAGAAATTAAAATGACAAACATTACTTATACAGGTCATAGAAGTTCTTATTAACATGAATTATACATTCCACAGTGGTCCAATATTTCCTGGTATCCAATCAGGTCATGGGTTTTCTAATGTTTAATCACACTTTAGCCTTATGGGGCTTTGTCCATTGCTGGAATATGGTATCAAGAAGGATAAACACTAAAGATCAGACAATGTTCTTAATTTCTTGATTAATTATAAAGTACTTAAACAATGATAAACATACATGAAATCACGAAATATCCTGTTTTTCTCTATCATCCTCCTCTTTCATCTATCTCTTCATCTTTGTAACCTCCTCTTCCTCCTGATGTTTCCCTTCCTTTTCCTCCGCTTCTTCCATCTCTCTATTTTCCTCTCTATTGGACATAAAGCATAAACTGTCTCATACACCAATAAATTCATCATTTTAAATTAATGGGGACATATATTATGAAGAGAGAGCTTTAGTAAGTGAGAGAGGTGTCTCTAACATCACCAAAGGGTCTGGGCCACTGGGCTCCAGCAGTGTAAACCTGGCCCTGTTCTTGGTATAAACTTACATTGTCTCCATGATTCAGGGTGGTACCCATCGTCTTGTTCTTCTTCTACAATATAAATAGTTCTGTTACTTGGAATTCTTTCTACACAAGATGCCTCATATAGGACTTATACTAAACTCAGACTTGTGGATTACTCCTATCTAATCCTACAAGGCAGAATGTAATACTGTAATTCCACAGACATATATGTACTATTCTATATTTACCGTCTTAGTGGCCTGGGCCAATAGACATCTTTCATCCGCCTGATGGAGATAATAACAGGTATTGCTTATAACAGAATAGAGAAATTCTTATTAACAGAAATAATCTATCATCATATATCATATGGGGTTATCAGACAATATTCTTAATATCGAATAATAATATACATCCCATGTTAACACAGGAATAGCTCCATTCATACTTTTTTTCTAGTTCTCTCCTCTTCGCTTTAGCTTTTTTGTTTCCCGATGTTCCTCCTCCTGATCTTTCTTTTTCTTTTTTTCCTTCTGATGTTCATCCTCTGATCTTTTTTTTTTCCTTCTTATCCTTCTGATGTTTCTCCCCCTGATCTTTCTCTTTCTTCTCCTCTTCCTGATGTTTCCCATTCTCATTTTTTTCCTCCACTCCTTCTGTCTCTATTTCTTCTCTCTATGGGACATAAAACATAAAATGTCTCATATACCAATAAATTCAGATACTCAAATTAATGGAGACATAAATTATTAAGAGAGAGCTTTAGTAAGTGAGAGAGGTGGCTCTAACATCACCAGGGGTTCTGGGCAATGGGCTCCAGCAGTATAAACTGACCCTGTTCTTGGCATTAAACTTACATTGTCTCCATGATCCTGGTCGGGTACCCATCGTCTTGTTCTTTTTACAATATAAATAGTTCTGTTAAATGGAATTCCTTACACAAGATGCCCCCCATACACCCCCTCACACCAGCCCTATAAAGTATGATCTACTACATGGAGGGCCCCCCCCCTTCTTATATTATTAATAACTGCAGCCAACCCAGTAATAATTGTTATATCCTGTAATGGCTACATAATCAGTTACAATTTATCTTAACCCCTCCTCCATTCATTAATGGACATCAACAGCAACCAAGGGTCTCCTATTGACTACAATGAGGTTGCCATCACGTTTGTGTTATGTTGTCCATTTTCTTTAAGGAAGCAATAGCAGCGCATGCTGTGCTACCTTTTCTGCTATTTTGGCTGGAATCTGTGACGGGGGTGGCTCCAAACAGAACCTCCAACCCAGATGTGAACCAGACCTCAGTGCTTCTTAAGGTAAAAAGGCTTTATTTTAAGGAGTTTACATAACCAACTAAATCACAGTGAAGGACTAATTCACTATCACGTCAAGATAATCCCATATCATATCATCTACAGAAATAAGGGTGCTGATCTATAATCACCCACTACCTCTGGAATCCACACATAGCTCCAGAACGTCCACCTGAAACTCCCTGTTATGAATAGAGAAGTGGCCGCACGTGCGGGGTCACTCTCCATTCATTTCAATGGGAGTTCTAAGTACAGGTGAGCCAATGGGAGTTCTGAGTACAGGTGTGCAGTTTCATTCATTACTATTAAAATGAATGAAGTATGGCTGAACTAGCATGGCCACTTCTCTGTTCAGAATGGGAGTTTCGGGAGCCTATTTGGAGATAGGTGCAGGTCCCAGAGGTGGACCCAAACACTCATTGAGATTGGTGACATATCATATTCATATGTCATCAATGTCTGTGATGGGACAACCTTTAAGGCCATTTAAAATGTTAATTTATTTAAAGGGCTTTTACTAAAATCACACTTGGGAATTACTCCTATCTAAACTTACAAGACAGAATGTAATACCGTAACTGCATAGAAATATAGGTGCTATTATATAATTACCGTTTTAGTGGCCTGGGCCAATACACATCTTTCATCCGCCTGATGGAGATAATAACAGGTATTGCTTATACAGAATATAGAAATTCTTACTCACAGAAATTATACAACTATCATCATATGAGGTTATCAGACAATATCCTTATTACTGAATAATTAATATACTACATGTAACAATGGAATAGTCCCTTTCATATTTCTCTAGCAGAGCCGCCTCGTCCAGATGTAAATCCTCTACTTCCTCCCGATGTTTCTCTTCTACTTCTCCACTTTATGCTCCTCTTCCAGATGTTCCTCCTTTTCTTACTTCTCCTCAAATGTTTTCTTCTCTACTTCTAGATGTTCTCTTCTACTTCTCCACTTTATGTCCTCTCAGATGTTCTCCTCTTCTTTACCTCCTCCACATGTTTCTCCTCTACTTCCTCCGGATGTTTACGCTCTACTTCTTCCACCACCTCTCCCTTCAGATGTTTATACTCCACTCCATTCACCGCCTCTTCCTCCTCCAGATGTTTATGCTCCGTCTCCTCCACATCCTCTTCTAGATGTTTACCCTCTTCTTTCTCCCCTTCCAGATGTTTACATTCTTCTTCCACCACCACCTCTTCCTCCTCCAGATGTTTACATTCTCCATTCTCCACCACCTCTTCCTCCTCCAGATGTTTATACTCGCCTTCCTCCACCACCACTTCCTCCTCCAGATGTTTACGCTCGACTTCCTCCACCTCCTCTTCCTCCTCCTCAAGATATTTATGCTTTATTTCCTCCTTATCCTCCAGATGTTTACGCTCCACCTTCTCCACCTCCTTTTCCTCCTCCTCCTCTTCCTCATCCTCGACCTCCTCCAGATGTTCATTTGTCATATCGCTTCTTTTTCCCCTCCTTTTTAAAAGAAAAAGTTTAACAATTTAGAATAGGACTGAACTAATCTAATGCACCAAAAACCCAAACTTCACCTTGTACCTACATTCATTCCACCATAACCCAAAACCCTCTGTATCCCATATTCACTTCCACTTTCATGATGGCCAGTCAGATACAAAGGGACACATTTATTATGGTATTTGCAGCTGAGTTGTGCCCTATGTGCCTAAATATGGGGTACATGCATTATACCGCCATTTATTTTTTTTTTTGACAGTGTCTACAATTTTCACTGTCACAGTATTTTGACAGGATTGATCAATTTGCCCCAAAATGCAGAGCTCTGTTATTGGTGTCTTGCTCAACCTTTTCCACCCTGCAGACCTCATAGTGCCATTTAAACTATTAGTATGTACTACATTTTTCCCAAACCCAACTGTACCTGAAACTCCAAAAACACACGCCTTCGAAAACTCTCATGACTTTCTCATCACTCACTCTCTCACGCCCAAACCTTGAGGAAAAGAAGGATGAAACACAAGAAAATTACTTAAAAATCTTTTGTTTTCAGAACGAAGATTAAGATCTGAGGTAAATGCTGAGACACTGGAAGATATTAACCCGAATACCTTAAAAGTACTTATTGACCAGCTAAATTTTTTAGTTTTTGCCTCCTTATGTTTCAACCATCATAAATTTATCTTTAAAGGGGTTTTGCCAGGACGTGCCTTATCTGCTAAGAAGCAAATGTAAACAAAGCCATGCTGAGCTGAGAGAGCGAGAGACACAGCCAGAGCACCTAGCCGTGCATAAGAGATCGTGTGAAATGTTCACTCAAATAATCACACTACAACTAGTGGATTCTGTATACAAAACACAAAAATATTTTTTCCCAGGTGCCCTTTAAAGCTTCTTCATCTCCCTTTCATCAGATAAGAAGTGTGCTCTGCCAAAGCCCGGCCAGCAGCTCCTGTAGGTCGTATCTAATAGAAGCTTTTAAGTAACTGAGGGCAGGTAAGGCAGCCTGTAGCTCTCTCAGGCTGCAATTTTTATAATCACATATATTTAGAAAAGTTATTAAATATCTATTTTGGAGGATCCCACGTCAACATTACATCGTGGAAAAACCCCTTTAAGTGAAGCAGTTGTATGAGGACTTGTTTTATGCGGGGAAAAAATTTTTGTTTTTGGGAGTTTGTTTACCAAATTAAATTTTCTGCTGAATTTTTTTTGTTTTTTTTTTTTTTTTTATTTTTAATTATTTTTTTTTACACCATTTACATTTTCACACTAAATAACCTGTTAGATGAATTCTTTTTAGTATCCACGGTCGTGTAGATACCTAATATATGTAGTGATTGTTTTTCCTTTGTGTAATGTACGCAATAACTTTATTTCTTACTTTATTTTTTCTACACTTTATAAGTTTTTTCTTTTACATTTTAAATCCCACTAAGGGTTGTTCACACGGCGTCTTGGGTCAGTGTGAACAAACGTTTTTAGATGTGTGTTTGAGTCCATTTAAACAGACCTAAACTTGTATCTAACAATGAGCCGTGTGATTTTACTCTGCTCGCAATGTAAAACACGTATCGGTGTTCAGACAAGTGATCGCCGCTGTGTCTTTCGGATCCGTTCCAAAAAAATTTTTCATGTCAAATTTTTTGGTGCCAAAGACGCAGCAGGAGCCCTATAATATACTGTAGGGTGCGATCCTGCTGCATCCAACACACATCCAAACACAAACCTGCATGTTGGATACGTGTTGGATTTGTTTAGGATCCGATTGCCGCTGTGTGTTTGGATACAATTTTCGGATTCTAAACGGATCCAAAATCGGATCCAAAAATGGTGTGTGAACAAGCCCTAAGGGATAAGATTTTCTTTTACACTTAGTGATGTATTAGCATATTCATGTATGTAAAATCATCACCTTCTGTGTCAGTATTGACGTTTTGCCCTGACTGCAGGCTTGTTTATACAGACAAGGGGATCTAGAGTAGCCCCAGGGCTGACTGTTCAGGGCTGAGATGACAATATTGGGTTCACTCATTTTTGGGGTTTATCAGTAATTAATAAGTAAATGATGTTATATAACACACACAGAATATAAAGAAGAACTCTGCCCAAAGGGAATATCAATCAAGATATGCAAAACATGAGGGTCCCAGGTTTAGGAAAATGGGGATCACTTGTTGACAAGGTTGTTTCTGTAACCTCTATAGAATAAACAGAGGGAAGTTGCCAAACCTTTCCTTTCTTACTTTCATTTTTTTCCTTCCAGGAGCCATAACTGTTTTACTTTTTTTATCAACATAGCCATAATAGGGCTTGTCTTTAAGTTGTATTTATGGTATAATTTAATAGTCATGTGTTGACCAGTTCATTAACCTTCTTAGGGTGTAACAGTGTTCAGATTTTTATGGAAAGGTTCCAGTCGGGGAGGTTGGTTTTGGGACGGGTTCCCTGAGGTTATGCTATAGGATTTTGTAGGGCTTAATGTTGAAGGGTGTTATAGGGTCAGCTGTCCCCTGTATTTTTGTATTACACTGCATGTATATGGAACAAGGATACCAATATTATTGATACTTGTGTTGTGCATGGTCTTGCGGCTTTATAGTTGCTTAAAGCCACCATGGAGTCTTTGGACTAAAGGTAGCTCCATTTATTTTAAATGTGGATTTATTCATTAAAAGTTAAGTCTTCATTATTTCCATTTTCCATATTGTTGTATTGGTCATGGTGTGGAGGTATTATTCAGTGACTATATGGTGGTGATATGAGGTCATGGTGTGGAGGTATTATTCATTCACTATGTGGTGGTAATATGTGGACATGGTGTAAAGGTATTATTCAGTCACTATGTGGTAGTGATATGTGGTCATGGTTTTGAGGTATTATTGAGTCACTATGATGTGGTTGTTATATGTGGTAATAGTGTGGAGGCCTTCAGTCACTATGTGGGGGTGATATGAGGTCATGGTGTGGCAGTATTATTTAGTCACTATGTGCTGGTGATATGTGGTCATGATGTTGAGGTATTATTCAGTCACTATGTGGTGGTGATATGAGGTCATGGTATTGTGGTATTATTCAGTTACTGTGGTTATATGTGGTCATGGTATAGTGGTATTATTTAGTCACTGATATGGGGGTCATAATGTGGTTGTATTATTTAATCTTTGTATAGTGTTATCATTATTAGTCTTGGTTTTGTCAGTTACAATATGGTGATATTTACCCCCTATATAGCGGTATTATGTGGTCACTGTATGACCATTATATGGTGGTATCATCCATAGAATATTGTCTCACAGCGATTTGTATGTGTTTATCTACATAGAATACATTACTTTATATAAATAAATTTTTATAGACCCCAGTAACGCCGCTGTTGTGTCGGTGCTGGTCTGCTGGAGGAGGCATGATTCTTTTTAGGTGAGGTGTGGTTAGAGGTATGTCCTACTGGGATGTCATTTGTTTGGGTGTGGTTAGAGGCATGTCCTGGTGTAATGTCATTTATTTGGGTGAGGTTGGAGACATGGCCTGAAGTGTCCCTCTTTGCCCTCTCTAAAAGTTGGGAGGTATATATATATATATATATATATATATATATATATATATATATATATATATATATAGTATGGTGTGGATACAGTATATAGAATCTATAGCTCAGCTGGAAGGAAGCGGCTCCTGTGGGAAATGTAGTTCTTATAGAGCGTGCCTAGCAACTGTAACTCTGCCCAGTGAAGAGAAAGATCCAACATTGCAATAATATGCGACATAACAGCGTTTGTAAGTAGTTCAGACACTGGATTATGACATAGATTTACTGATTATCCTTAGCATTCCTCCATTATATGTTCTTTTTTTTTTGTTTCGCACACAACCCCTTTAAAAGGATTTTGCTACTTGGCAAAATCCCATTCTGAGGCCATCTGACAGCTCACATGAGCCGGTCTCAGTGGATAGGGAGATGGACGTGCTTGCACAGTTCTCCCCGTACTTTTCTTCGGTGGTTCTGAATATCGCAGAGGGTGTGGAAATGTGGCTTCTTGAGGCTGCAACCAGTTGGGACCCATGGTCAAAGGCTGGGGCGTTGTTAGGGTCCTAAAACTTCCGGGGCCTGGGCCCATCTGTGTTATGTTTTGCTTAGTAGGGCTGGGTTCACACAGCACTTTTTACGCCACATCGTGAACTGTGTTATGTATTTTTACAGAGAACAGCGTATGTTCCTGTTAGATTATTTTTTCATGTAGTCCACATAGATCCTTTCCATCACATCAGCAGTGCAGTGTAGAATGAGAATCAGCACTGACAAATTTAATTTTTCAAAACCACTCACCTACATATGACACAGTAATACCCCTAAATAATAGTCATACAGGTACCAAATATCACACCTATACACGGAGCAAATATACCATATGTATGATTGTTACTAAAGAAAATACTACAATACTAAGATCCAATAATATTACTACTTAAGGACCAAATAATACTGCCAGACCCTGACTAAATGCGACCACCACATGCGACATCAGTTGTACACAGGCTCTGAAGACATATATTGATAGCATACAGTGACCAGATAGTGGTAGATACTAGTTGTATGTAGGCTCTGCAGACATATAAATGATCACAATGCAGTTACATAAAGTGACTCACAGAAGACGTTTCCTCTGATGAGAGTAGTTCTCTTTCCTTTTTCTTCTCCCTCCGGCCCAGACCGCCATGATGACTTCTCCCGGCCACCATATGTCTCTGCAGAATTTACATAAATTAATTAGGCTGTGCACATCCATATATTTTAAAAAACGTAAGCACACTGGTAAAGCAATAGCATACATCTAATACAAATATCAGTGGCACACTACAAAACTAAGTAAAACATCAAGGTATATAGGAATTTTTTGAAAATGCATTACTGCTAAGGAAAATATGAAAAACCTTGGATTCTTAGTTTACAGTTTTTGATCAAGAATTGTTTAAGGACTTCCGGTTCCGGCGCTTGCATGGGAGGCAGCTGCGGCTGAGAGCTCCGTCCCGCTCCGTCTCCTGAACGGCATCCCCGCCGCATAACTGCTCAGAATTCGGCACTTGTCAGTGCCACTAATACAGGACGTCCTCCGGTACTTGGAGCCGGCGTCCGGTTCACAGCGGGGAGCCCGTGTGCTTAGAACCCACGGACATCAGGCGCGCAGCATTCCCAAGATGGCGCCCGAACCCCGCGCTCCACGAGGAGCGGGCGCGGACAGATGGTCGCAACGCAGGCTGGGGCTGCAGGCACGGCAGATGAGGAGAGCCAGGGCGCAGATCATCAGGTACAAGAAAGCATCCCTCAACCCCATCACATAGGAGATCAGCAGCTGATGGTGCAGACAGCACAGGGGGGACACCATTGACTCTCAGGGGTTAACTGCAAGTGAGGGGGAGTTGGAGGAAATGCTGCCAGGACTGAACATATCTTGCAGGACAATCGCCATCACAGTAGCTAAGTTATTGGCTCCTGATATTCTATCTTCATTTGAAGCAACAATATCTGCCTCTGTTAAAGCAGCAGTTACCTCAGCAGTGTCAGCCATTCACACTGAAGTTAAAATACACACCAGCCAAATTAATAAGCTGGAAGAGAGAAAGAGCACGGTGGAAGATGATCTGCTCGTTGTAAGAAGCACCATGGAGAGATTAATAAATCGATCCGAGTACCTTCAGGAGAAGGTAGAAGACCTTGAGAATCGTTCCCGCAGGAATAATCTCAGAATTATAGGGCTCAGTGAAGACGTACCCCTCAAGAATCTGCACGCTATCTGCACCAAGGACATACCTCGAGCCCTAGGCCTGGAGCACCCCTAAAAGTAGAGCGCGCACACAGAATTGGTCCACCACCTCCTCCTGCTGAAGGCCCACGCCGCCGGTCCCGACCGGTAATCGTAAAATATTTGGACTACTCAGAGAAAACCCAACTATTGCAGGCATATAGAGCTCAGAAATCTGCACTTATTTTCAATGGAGACAAACTACTGCTCTTCGCGGACTATTCTGTGGAGGTAGCCAGAAAGAGAAAGCAATTTTCGGGGATATGCTCAGCTCTCGTCAAGCGACAGATACGCTTCAACCTACAATATCCAGCAATTCTCAGGATTTTTACGGATCAAGGTCCTGCTATCACTCATCGCTCGGGGGAGGATGCAGAGGAGGTGCGAGAAGGACTCTCTCACAAACGTGGCTACCTGGCCCAACCTGAGGAAGGGGACGTGGGACGAGAGGGACGAAGCCAGCCGGTAACAATGGAGAAAGAGAGGACACTTCACGTCAATTTGACCATTACCGGACCCCGAGGAAGAGAAGCAGCGACAAGGGATGAAGCTATGGTACTCAGTCAGGACTCTTGATTTTTCTGATTCCATGTCTTATGGGAGGGTCATGCTAATTATGCTCAGGGTGACATACTAGGGAATATCCTGACTGAGGAGACCATAATTGTCTTCTGAGCCTAATTCCTGAATTTCATTGTTATAGATATCCATACCTGTCCAGGTCATGTCTTATGATTGGAGAGTGGGGGGGGGGGAGGTGGCAGGGGAGACTAAACACAAATTTCTAGGAGGAGAGTGCTTCCGCCTCCATCCAATATGCAAGAAAAAAGAGAAGTCAGAGAAGTAAGGAAGGAAAGCATTAGGAGATATGAGAGAAGTGTTCTTTACAGTTACAGGAGAGGGGGGGCTTGGGGAGGGAAGGGTCTGTGCACTGCTATATCAGGTTCTTGTTCATTATGTCTCCTCCATATCTGGTTGAACTAGTTACAATATGAAAATACTGACATGGAATGTCAAGGGGTTGCGTTCACCTCATAAAAGGACGATGATTCTTAGACACCTTAAGAAATTAAAACCTGACATAGCCCTACTGCAGGAATCTCACCTCACAGAGAGGGATTTCTGTCGCTTAAAAAAATGTTGGTTGGAGAGGTAAGAGGCTCTGCAGCGGTCCGGGGAAAGGCGGGGGTCGTGATGCTTTTTCACAAGAATACACCTTGCAAAATCCTTAAACAGGTCTCTGATGAGGAGGGGCGAATTATAAGAGTTCACTTGGAGACCCCGGCGGGAAATCTGAGTCTCATTAATGTTTACGCCCACAACACTCAGGACCGGGAGTTCTTTGGGCGCCTTCACAATCTTGCCCTTGAGGATAGCGGTAATAATCTCTTGATAGGGGGGAGACTTCAATTGTGCCATGAACAAAGCGGAGGACAGAAAGAGAACAGGCAAATATCAGGGACCAAATCCGTCCAGGCAGAGTCTGATGGGAGAGCTTTGTAATTCCATGGGGCTGGTAGATGCGTGGCGCAAACTCAACCCGGAGGAGAGACAATATACTCACTACTCCCATGCTCACTTGTCATGGTCTAGAATAGACTATTTCCTGGCTACCTCTTCTCTAATGAGCAAGGTAGAGTCAGTGGATATTGGCGACCTAGTGATTTCTGATCACACTCCGGTGTTAGTAACTCTACGAGATCTCCACCCCATGGGAACAGACATTCTTTGGCGCTTTCCAACCTCCCTCCAGTCTGATGATCACTTTAGGGAACTATTACAGAGATGGTGGAAGGAATATGAACAGGACAATGAAGCCCATATCACAAACCCTGGGCTATTCTGGGACACGGGAAAAGCGGTCCTCAGGGACCGGATCATGTCCTATGCAGCAGCAAAGAAAAAGGCATTAAGTAGTAACCAGGATAAAGCAGTGGAGCTATTGAGACTCGCCTATACGAACTTTCTTCTACACCCCTCAGAAGATAATAAAAAGGAGTGGGCTTCGGCCAAAGAAAGCTATGAACTCCAGCAAAAGAGACTGGAACTCTTTTATGGGGATCGTCTGAGAGCTTCTCTGTTCCGTTTTGGCAACAAAGCGGGCAAAATGCTGGCCAATCTGGTTAGGAATAGCAGGGGGCGACGGGAATCCTTTGAAAGGGGAGGGAGATATTATGGAAAAAAATCCCAAAAAGATTAACGAGATATTGGCAAGATATTACACAAAACTGTATTCCCAGGCGCCACACGATGCCAACAAAGGCAAAGATTTCCTCAGTAAGGTCATGTTAAATAGGGTATCAGAGGCAGATAGGGACATGCTAAACGCTGACATCACAGGGGAGGAAATTGAAGAGGTGATCAAGGGTATCCCACCAGCTAAGACTCCAGGCCCGGATGGCCTGTCAGGGGACTTTTATAAAATACTCGCGAAAGACATATCACCTACTCTGGCCTTAGTTTCACAGGAAATTTTCCAGACACATTCTATGATCCCATCCGGGGATACGGCGTATATAAAAGTCATCCACAAAAAAGGGAAGGATCCTTTACGCCCTGAATCATATCGCCCAATTTCCCTGATTAATCAGGATGTTAAAATAATATCTAAAGTCATAGCAAATAGACTGTCTAGGTTAATGCCACGGCTGATAGGCTTACATCAAATGGGGTTCGTTCAGGGACGGTCAGGGGTTAAGAATGTGAGGGCAGTATTAGCGGTTCAGGATGCTATAGAAAGTGGAGCTAGGGTCAGGGGCTCTCCAGCGTTGCTGGGTATCGACGCAGAAAAAGCCTTTGACAATGTCAATTGGGAATGGCTAAACATAGTGTTAGATAGGATGGGCTTGACAGGAAACTTCAGAAGCTATCTCACAGCGATGTATAAAACTCCACAGGCTAGAGTCCATACACCCGGGTTGATCTCACCACCAATATCTCTGCAAAAAGGAACGCGCCAGGGATGCCCACTCCCACCTATGCTGTTTAATATTGCCCTGGAACCACTAGCTATCCACCTGATTAACAGCGACATATTTAAAGGGATTAACGTTGGATCCAAGGAAGTTAAAGTCACTTGCTTCGCTGACGATATGCTCCTATTTTTGGGCATCTGGAGAGAGTGTTGGAGGAGTTAGAAAAATTCGGAGGGTTTTCGGGATTTGAAATCAATAAGGAGAAATGTCAGTTACTACCACTGGGAAACTCAAGTGGGTCAGCCATGAAGGGGCTTGGGGTAGGTGGTGAAATCACTGACCTATCTGGGGATTAAGTTGGGATCGAAAGGGGCCCTGACCTACCAGTTGAACTTTCCCCCGCTGTTGACCAAAATTGATAAGGAACTAGACAGATGGAAGGACCTCCCCTTGTCTATAATGGGCAGAATCCAATTAATCAAAATGGTGAGTTTTGCGAGGCTCTTCTATCCTCTTCAAAACCTGCCTTTACTGCTTAAGCACACAGATGTAAATGCTCTACATAGGGCGTTTATTAAATTCATTTGGAAAGATAAATGCTCCCACATCAGTTATCATACGCTAACCATGGGGAGGGTTCAGGGAGGAGCTCAATTGCCAAACATAAGATTATATAATTTGGCAGCAATGTGGAGACACGTCAGAGACTGGCTGATGGGTACGAGCTATTTCTCCAACACTGATCTGGAAGTACAGCTGGCAAAGTCTGTATCTTTAGTGGTTCTGCTCCACTCTCCGGTAAAATTACACCCCGGGGAAGTGAAGCAGAGTGTGACCCTGAGAGACACTCTGGCCACATGGCGACACATTAGGAAGATGTTCAGAAGACCTATGTACATGTCAGGGCTACTACCCCTTTGGGAGACACCCTCTTTTCGCCTGGGGAGGGAGAATAAGTTGTTTCATAGATGGCGACAGAAGGGAATCAGGACGCTGGGAGATGTATTATCACCTTCGAGTGGGGCGTTACTCAGCTGGCAGGAACTAGAGGACAAATATCACTTGGGAGTAACTCATATATTCCAGTATAAACAAATTAAAAGCTTTTGCAGAGCTAACATATCCAATCAACAGTCCCTAGGAGACACTGTGGAGTTCTCGGACCTCTGCAAAATAGAGGAGGTCAGAGATTCTCTGTCCAAAATTTACTCTAAACTACGAAATAAAGACACCGAATCAATAGCGGAGAATGTATTTAGAGGGTGGGCAAAACACGTCCAAGATGTAGATTTAACAGATAAAATTCTCAAGGGCCTTGCATTGGTCCGAAAGGCTGTGGTTAATGAACAATGGAGGGAAACTCTGTTTAAGTTGGCTCACAGAGCAATCTATGCTTTTAATATAAGACGGGGGGACGGGGCCTCCGAATTTTTACAAGCCTGCCCGAAATGTGATCTGGACGGGGCCAACCTTTTTCATTGTTTATGGTCCTGCCCTGGAATCACAGGGTTCTGGACTCAGGTCCAAGACTTCATTAAGGAATCTTGGGAGTGCTCTATATCTCCAGACCCACAGGGTTGCTTATTCCACTTTGTTACTAAGCAGCATCCTAGGGGGAGCAAGAAGACAAATTGGTCTCCTGCAAAGGGGTTCATGTGACGCTGTTGCAGCTAAGAAATGCTTATTGAGGCATTGGCTTGACTCCACTGCTCCAACCCTTTCAGAAGTGGTGGACCTAATGCTCTATATTTGGAGAAACTGGAAGCAGAACGAAATAAGGATAGGGACGCTAAAGGTTTTCTGATGAAATGGAAGCTTTTTATTTCCAAAAATTATACAACTGACGAAATAAAAACTATCCTAGAACCTTTCCAATACACGAGTACTTTCTATTAGAAAAGTTAAAAGGCAACTTAGGGAACTTAGACATAGGAGAATAGAACAAGAGACTAGCAGTGCATAGGGGTTGGTTAGGAAGGTTCTGTTTTTGAGGGGGGGATAGTTAGCTAGGACGGTAGGTAGCTCAGAGGGGAGGTGAATTCTAGAAAAAGTTGAGGATCGGTCTTCTGCTATACCTTAGTTTATACCCTTTTAAAAACTTATGTTTTCGGTCTATGTTAATAGGGGTATCTGTATAGAATTTTGTTGAAATCTATTGTGATTTACACCTTGTGATTTATTGTGATTCATTGTGGTATTGTCGGGATTTGTCTGACTGTCTTCATTAATAAAATTTTGTTTACAAAAAAAGAATTGTTTAAGCTCACCTCCCAAAAGCGTCAAGGGGATCCCAGCACAGGTGAGTCCCTAACACTAACATGTTACCTCACTAGGAGTCCATTCAGACTACAACCTCTCAGGGAGTGATAGGAACTTGCTACTGAATTATCCTGCACTGGTTTAAAAGAGGTAAGGGGAGTGCAGCAAGCCAATGAGGTTGCCATCCCTCAAATAGACTACATAAATTAATTAGGCTGTGCACATCCATATATTTTAAAAAACGTGAGCATGGGTGCACACTAGTAAGGCAATAGCATACATCTAATACAAATGTCAGCGGCACACTACAAAACTAAGTGAAACATCAAGGTATATAGGAATTTTTTGAAAATGCATTACTGCTAAGGAAAATATGAAAAACCTGGGATTCTTAGTTTACAGTTTTTGATCAAGAATTGTTTAAGCTCACCTCCCAAAAGCGTTGAGGGGATCCCAGCACAGGTGAGTCCCTAACACTAACATGTTACCTCACTAGGAGTCCATTCAGACTACAACCTCTCAGGGAGTGATAGGAACTTGCTACTGAATTATCCTGCACTGGTTTAAAAGAGGTAAGGGGAGTGCAGCAAGCCAATGAGGTTGCCATCCCTCAAATAGACTACATAAATTAATAAGGCTGTGCACATCCATATATTTTAAAAAACGTAAGCATAGGTGCACACTGGTAAGGCAATAGCATACATCTAATACAAATATCAGTGGCACACTACAAAACTAAGAAAAGCATCAAGGTATATAGGAATTTTTTGAAAATGCATGACTGCTAAGGAAAATATGAAAAACCTGGGATTCTTAGTTTACAGTTTTTGATCAAGAATTGTTTGAGCTCACCTCCTCTCAAAAACTGTAAACTAAGAGTCCCAGGTTTTTCATATGTTCCTTAGCAGTAATGCATTTTCAAAAATTCCTATATATCCTGATGTTTTACTTAGTTTTTAGTGTGCCACTGATATTTGTATTAGATGTATGCTATTGCCTTACCAGTGTGCACCTATGCTTACGTTTTTTAAAATATATGGATGTGCACAGCCTAATTAATTTATGTAGTCTATTTGAGGGATGGCAACCTCATTGGCTTGCTGCACTCCCCTTACCTCTTTTAAACCAGTGCAGGATAATTCAGTAGCAAGTTCCTATCACTCACTGAGAGGTTGTAGTCTGAATGTACTCCTAGTGAGATAACATGTTAGTGTTAGTGACTCACCTGTGCTGGGATCCCCTTGACGTTTTGGGAGGTGAGCTTAAACAATTCTTGATCAAAAACTGTAAACTAAGAATCCCAGGTTTTTCATATTTTCCTTAGCAGTAATGCATTTTCAAAAAATTCCTATATACCTTGATGTTTTACTTAGTTTTGTAGTGTGCCACTGATATTTGTATAAGATGTATGCTATTGCCTTACCAGTGTACACCTATGCTTAAGTTTTTTAAACTATATGGATGTGCACAGCCTAATTAATTTATGTAGTCTATTTGAGGGATGGCAACCTCATTGGCTTGCTGCACTCCCCTTACCTCTTTTAAACCAGTGCCAGGATAATTCAGTAGCAAGTTCCTATCACTCCCTGAGAGGTTGTAGTCTGAATGGACTCCTAGTGAGGTAACATGTTAGTGTTAGGGACTCACCTGTGCTGGGATCCCCTTGACGCTTTTGGGAGGTGAGCTTAAACAATTCTTGATCAAAAACTGTAAACTAAGAATCCCAGGTTTTTCATATTTTCCTTAGCAGTAATGCATTTTCAAAAAATTCCTATATACCTTGATGTTTTACTTAGTTTTGTAGTGTGCCACTGATATTTGTATTAGATGTATGCTATTGCCTTACCAGTGTGCACCTATGCTTACATTTTTTAAAATATATGGATGTGCACAGCCTAATTAATTTGTGTAGTCTATTTGAGGGATGGCAACCTCATTGGCTTGCTGCACTCCCCTTACCTCTTTTAAACCAGTGCAGGATAATTCAGTAGCAAGTTCCTATCACTCCCTGAGAGGTTGTTAGTCTGAATGGACTCCTAGTGAGGTAACATGTTAGTGTTAGGGACTCACCTGTGCTGGGATCCCCTTGACGCTTTTGGGAGGTGAGCTTAAACAATTCTTGATCAAAAACTGTAAACTAAGAATCCCAGGTTTTCCATATTTTCCTTAGCAGTAATGCATTTTCAAAAAATTCCTATATACCTTGATGTTTTACTTAGTTTTGTAGTGTGCCACTGATATTTGTATTAGATGTATGCTATTGCCTTACCAGTGTGCACCTATGCTTACATTTTTTAAAATATATGGATGTGCACAGCCTAATTAATTTATGTAGTCTATTTGAGGGATGGCAACCTCATTGGCTTGCTGCACTCCCCTTACCTCTTTTAAACCAGTGCAGGATAATTCAGTAGCAAGTTCCTATCACTCCCTGAGAGCTTGTAGTCTGAATGGACTCCTAGTGAGGTAACATTTTAGTGTTAGGGACTCACCTGTGCTGGGATCCCCTTGACGTTTTTGGGAGGTGAGCTTAAACAATTCTTGATCAAAAACTGTAAACTAAGAATCACAGGTTTTTCATATTTTCCTTAGCTGTAATGCATTTTCAAAAAATTCCTATATACCTTGATGTTTTACTTAGTTTTGTAGTGTGCCACTGATATTTGTATTAGATGTATGCTATTGCCTTACCAGTGTGCACCTATGCTTACGTTTTTTAAACTATATGGATGTGCACAGCCTAATTAATTTATGTAGTCTATTTGAGGGATGGCAACCTCATTGGCTTGCTGCACTCCCCTTACCTCTTTTAAACCAGTGCAGGATAATTCAGTAGCAAGTTCCTATCACTCACTGAGAGGTTGTAGTCTGAATGGACTCCTAGTGAGGTAACATGTTAGTGTTAGGGACTCACCTGTGCTGAGATCCCCTTGACGCTTTTGGGAGGTGAGCTTAAACAATTCTTGATCAAAAACTGTAAACTAAGAATCCCAGGTTTTCCATATTTTCCTTAGCAGTAATGCATTTTCAAAAAATTCCTATATACCTTGATGTTTACTTAGTTTTGTAGTGTGCCACTGATATTTGTATTAGATGTCTGCAGAATTTACCACGCTTTCCAGCACCTATATAGCTAC
Organism: Phyllomedusa bahiana; assembly: GCA_025379985.1. Classification (NCBI taxonomy): domain Eukaryota; kingdom Metazoa; phylum Chordata; class Amphibia; order Anura; family Hylidae; genus Phyllomedusa; species Phyllomedusa bahiana. Next base: position 153,481 of record JAODAL010002279.1, on the reverse strand, counting down.
CTGGGGGGGTGGGGGTTATATACCTACCTACCTTATGGTGGACTATATAGGAAATCATGGTTATACTCCATCCTCCACAGCAACCTGCTTTCCTATGATAGAAAAGCCAAGTGCCTGCTGTGAGGGATAAGGAGTAACCCATCATTCCTTTATAGCTATACAGGCCCCCAGTAGGTAAGGAGGTAAGTCTAGATAGGTTCCCCCAAAGTAGAGAAGTAGATGTATAGGCCAGTATATAGGAAGGCATAGGTCCCCCCAGTATATAGGAAGGCACAGGTCTCCCCAGTATATAGACAGGCACAGGTCCCCCCAGTATATAGACAGGCACAGGTCCCCACAGTATATAGCCAGGCACAGGGCTTCCCAGTATATAGCCAGGCACAAGGCTCCCCAGTATATAGCCAGGTACAAGGCTCCCCCAAGTGCATAGCCAGGCACAGGGCTCCCCCCTGTATATAGCCAGGCACAGGGCTCCCCCCAGTACAAAGCCAGGCATAGGGCTCCCCCCTGTATTTAGCCAGGCACAGGGGTCCCCCCAGTACAAAGCCAGGCACAGGGCTCCCCCCAGTACATAGCCAGGCACAGGGCTCCCCCCAGTACATAGCCAGGCACAGGGCTCTCCCCAGTACATAGCCAGCCACAGGGCTCCCCCAGTACATGGCCACGCACAGGACTCCCCACAATATATAGCCAGGCACAGGGCTTCCCACGGTATTTAGCCAGGCACAGGGCTCCCCACAGTACATAGCCAGGCACAAGTCCCCCAGTATAGATATTATTAGGCATATTAAAAATTAAAACACCAGTACTCACCTTTCTGTGCGCCCTGTAGCTCCCACTCAGCTCCGTCTTCCTCCTGGCACAGGCGGTGTGACGTTGCCTGTGCTGGGCACTCCGGTGGATCGCAGGCTTGCGTGCGACCCACCTGGGTTCTCTGCGGAGTGGGGAGCATTCGCTCTCTGCTCCGCGGAAGCCCTCAGCTGTATGTGCGTCCAGCGGATGCACATACAGCTAAAGAGACAGTCGGCGCTCCAGGCCCACGGCAGCGGCCTGAAGCGTGCCCAGGTTCAGGGCACCGGCAGTTTTATCCAGGGCCTAGTGATGCCCCTGGTCAAAAACAAAGGACGGACAGGCATAGAGAGAAGATTGTTGAAAAACAAATACCCTATGTGGAATCAAGTAGTGATAGAAAAATACAGTATCCTAGAGTATTTTAGGTATTCCCAAATTTTGCCTACTGTTCACTGATCTCTAGACATGCACTACTCACAAAAAGTTAGGGATATTTGGCTTTTGGTTGAAACTTCAGAATGAATATCAATTTTCTTGAAATTTTTTTCAATGTTCTAAATGAGACCTTCTCTTAACTTTAGAATGCACATGTCCAACTGTTCTGTGTTTCAGTACTTTTTGCACAACTTGTTGATCTCTGACAAGGAGCTTAATGGCAAAATTCACAACAGGTGTTTGATCCTTGAATCACCCAATAAATTTAGGAGATTTGGATTAGGATTTAAACATCTCTCCTCGTCAATCTGTTCACATTTTGACATCATGAGACCATGACAACACCTTACAATTAATCAACAGTAATTCGCCATGCTTCAATCAGGATGCTCTCAGACAGAAGTGCCCACTGCGCGTATCAGCAACAGAGTGTCATCAGCAGGTTGCAACATAGATACAGAGAGACTGGAAGAGTCACAGAATGGCAAAGAAGTGGATGTCCTTCTACATCACACACTGATGACCGCTTCATTGTAAACAATGCCCTGCAGAACCGGATGATGAATGCCACACAACTCCAGGCATGTTTAAGGGAGGTGAGAGGCAACCAGGTGTCACGTCAGACCATTCATAACCATTTACATCAGCATGGTCTCCATGTTCGATGACCGGCAAGGGTACCTGACCACACCACCTGGCACAGGCATCATTGTCTTGCATGGGCCAGGAAGTATCTACGCTGGACGAGGGACCAGTGGTCCTCAGTGCTGTTCAGTGCTGAAAGTCAATTTCCTGAGCAGAAATGATCAACAATGCTGGAGACGTCAAGGAGAGCACTATGCATCAGCCACTGTTGTCACCAGACTAGCCTTTGGTGGTCGTGGTGTTACTGTGGGCAGGTGTGTCTAATCATTACAGAACTGCCCTACACTTTGTGAATTGTACAGTAACAGCCTCTACTACTTGAATAACATCATTGATCCAGTCATTGTGCCTCTGCATGAACAACACAGGGCTGATGTCATCGTCAGGGAAAACAATGCTCCAGCTAATCGAAAGTGCATCAGTAGGGACCTGCTGTTGGAGACTGGGAAACCTCACATGGAGTGGTCTGCACATTCTCCAGACCTGAACCCCCTAAAAAACCTCTGGGATCAACTGAGTTTTGCAGGATGAGTTGACGTTTTGGTACCATTATGGGGTGCATGTGACGCTTCGATCACTTTTTATTAAGGTTTTTGTAATGCACTTTGAACAAAATACAGCAATCCTGGTTGTGTTTTTTATTTTTACTTTTTACAGCAGTCACCGTGCGGTATAAATGACATGCTAGCTTTACTCAGCAGGTCGATATGATTACAGCGATACCCAATTTGTATATTTTTTATGTTTTACTGCTTTTACGCAATAATACACTTTCAATCAAAACGGAAAACATGTTTTCGCATTGCCATAGTCTGAGAGCCATAACTTTTTTATTTTTGTGTGTACGGAGCTGTGTAGGGGCTTGTTTTTTGCAGGATTAGTTGATATTTTTATTGCTATCAGTTTTGGGGGGAAAATGCTTTTTGACCGCTTTTAAATCCATTTTTTGGAAAACAGGTTGAAGAAAATGCTGCAACCCAAGTAGTGTTTTATTTTTAACAGCACTCACCATACAGTATACGTGAAAAGTTAGTATTACACTGTGGGTTGATACGATTATGGCAATACCCAATTTATATACTGTAGTTTTTTGGGGGGGTTTTTAAAGTGTTTTTATTGTGCAAAACAATATTTATGCATTGCTATTTTCTGATAGGCATAACTTTTTTATTTTTCCATACACAGAGCTATGTAAGGTTTTTTTTTTGCCAGATGAACTTACATTTTAATTGGTACCACTTTGGTACTACTTACGACGTTCACTGTGCGGGCTAATTAATGTGACAGATTTATAGGGTAGATCATTTACGCATGCTGCGATACCAAATATGCATACTTTTTTTTTATTTTATTTTTTTTGGGGGGGGGGGGCGTTCGTAAAGAAGAAAAGTTTTGGGGAGGCGTCATGGCTGATCTAATCTGATGCATAAAGCATTGGTGTGTGGAAATCCTGGCCGATCCACACCTGATTCATCTTGACAAAGGTCAGTCTCTCCACATTTCGGGTGGACAAGCGGGTTCTCCTTGGGGTAATGATGGCCCCCGCTGCACTGAACATCCGATCTGATGCCACACTACTGCCCGGGCAGGACAGCTTCTCCAGTGCAAGTTTGGCTGCCCAGTAGTCCAGCAGATCTTCTACCTGGGTTGGCAGAGTGCTGTCCAAGTAGGCCACCACCTGCTGGTTCAGGGTCTGCTCCATGTCCTGCTGCTGAGTACTCTCCTCACTAGGCGGGTGAAGGAAGCTGCTCATCAGTGACTCCAGACTTAGGTTGCTGATGATGGAGCTGCTACTGCTCCTACCCCCCCCCACCTCCCCACAGCAGCTGTGGCAGTGGTACATGAGCGATGAGGAACCTTCCTGTCAGACCTGCCAGAGGATGGACGATGGCGCACATAGGCAGCGGCCAACTGACTACACAAGATTTCTCTATTGTACGCCAGTTTCTCCTCCCTCACGGCAGCTGGAAATAAGGCTCCCATTTTGGACCGGTAGCAAGGGTCCAAGAGGATGGAAAGCCAAAAGTCATCCTTCTACCGCATGGTGACTATTCGGCTGTATCGAGCCAGGCAAATCAGCATGCTGCGGGCCATCTGCGCAAGTGACTCTGAGGGACTCCCTGCCTCCATCTCCACTATATACTGCCACGGTGCTTCTGGGTCATCTGCTTCGGCTTCCTCATCTCCCTCTACCTCCTCCAGCTGCTCCTGCTCCTCCTCTCCTGTCACCTGAGTAGAAAAACCCCTCATTTCACCAGACACTGCTTGTGCTCCAATGTCCTCCTCCTCCTCCTCCTCCTCCAGTTCAGCCCCCACCGGACTCATGTGGCCGTGAGATGTAGGCGCCACGTCTCCAGTCCCCTGTCCAGACAGATTTTGCAGCATCTGTTCCAGGACATGAAGCAGTGGAATGACGTTATTCATCCCGTAGTCCTGGCGACTGACAAATAACGTGGCCTCTTCAAAGGGCCTGAGCAAACGGCAGGTGTCACGCATGAGCTGCCACTGGCTGACATCAAAATTACACAGGGGAGTACTCCTGTCCGCTTGCATCATCAAAAATTGTTAATGGCCTTTCTCTGTTCATACAGGCGGTCTAACATATGGAGGCTGGAATTCCAATGGGTGGAAACATCACATATCAGCCTATGTTGGGGGAGGCCGTTCTGCCACTGCAACTCAAGGAGGGTGTGCTTGGCTTTGTAAGAATGGATGAAGTGCATGCACAGTTTCCTGGCCATTTTTAGAATGTCTTGCAGATGGGTGGAAGACTTCAGGAACCTTTTGACAACCAGATTGAACACTTGCGCCATGCAGGGCGCATGGACCATCCCCCTTGGTGCAGCGCGGACACCATGTTCCTCCAATTGTCCGTCACCATGGTTCCGATTTGCAGTTGGCGCGGAGAAAGCCACACATCGATTTCTTGCTGCATGACGCGGAGCCGTTCCTCCCCTGTGTGACTTCGTTCGCCAAGGCAAACCAGGTGTAGAATTAAGCCTTGTGTATGAAATATTGTACAGAAAAACCAGATGTAAATTCGTATAGAGGACAAAAAAGTAAAGACACCCTATATTTTTGTCCAAATTACTGCACAATCAAGAAGTAAGATTAAGCCTTGTGTATGAAATATCGTACAGAAAAACCAGATGTATTTTAGGCGTATAGAGGACAAAAAAGTAAAGACACTCTGTATTTTTGTCCAAATCACCCCACAATCAAGAAGTTAAATTAAGCCTTTACCATGAAGTACCCTACAGAAAAAAACAGATGTCAATTAGGCGTATATGGGACAAAATAAAAAAGACACCCTATATTTTAGTGCAAATTAACCCACAATCAAGGGGTTAAATTAAGCCTTGGGTATTAAATACACTACAGAACAACCAGATGTAATTGAGGCATATATGGGACAGAAGTACACCCACCCTGGACTTTAGGGAGAATACCCCACAAACTACAAGAAAATAATAACGCTGGTTAAATAACAAGTGTGCAAATGACAGACACTTGTAATGGCTTTCCCCCCCAGTCACTGATAAAACGAGTTTGTTTTATAATTTGTTCAATATAGTGCAGCAGCAGATAGATGCTTACGCCAGGACAGACAGTGAGAAGTGTCAGGATTTGAGATGGCGTCCATATTTATAGGGCTGTGATGTCACAGAAGCCCGCCGGTCGCTGATTGGCTTCATGTCTGCACATGTCATTGAGGGTGTTCCTTTCTTCCTCCCAGAGTTCTCTGCCCCATTTTGCCAATAAAAAACACCCTTCGTTCCCGCGAATCACCCCAAACTTTGACTTCGTGCAGAACCGAAGTTTTCCTGAAATTCTAAACAAATTCCACTTTGTTAGAATCGATTCGCCCATCTCTACTGTTAACCCCTTACCTGTTTCCCGACACTTATGCTGCTATACCCGTCTACCTTCCTGGTTCCTGGCTGGGCACTTGGCTGTAACTGCGAGTAACCACCATCCCACCTTGCGATGGGCTCTGGTGAATACCGGGGGGGGCTCCTTAGACTTCGTTTCCGGGCATGGTCTGCATCTTCATTTGCAGTGACCCAGAGGATACACATCTGCATTCCACTCTGTGACAAAACTACAATATTAACTGTGTATATGTTTGTATTTATTTTCTAAAATGTCCTGTGATCGGGAGAGTCTTTTTGTATCCATCTAGCCTTGTTCACGTGTTTTGGTTGCTTCAGTCAATGACTGGCCATACAAACCCAGTGTTACTGCTGTTTTAACTGTGCTTTGACTAAGAGCCTTTTATTTTTGACTTCTAATAAGCAAGGATTTTATATTTTGAAAATGCTGGACATTTTGCTGCATTTATCATGGTTGTAAAAATACCTCCTTTAATATCTCTTCCTCTGCTAATTGTGATGTTTTGGAACGTAAACTGTTCCAGAAAACTCAAACATAAAAGTTACAGAGGACTATGGGCAACATAACAGAAAAGTGGCGTTTCCACGCCAGTTTTAGGCGCATTAAATCAGTGTAAAGTGCGCCAGAAAGTCCGATCCTTTCAAAAACCTGGCGTCAGGTATACCTTGCATAGAAAATTTAATGCGCAACTTGCGGCACATAGCATATCATTGGTAGTATATGCAATGCGCCTATCGAGGCGCATTCCATGATGGGGGCGCACAGCGCACCATAATTAGGTGCATTACAAAGTGTCATGCCCGGCGTATAATGCGCCTAATTTTTGTGTACGATTTACAACAAGAATATGGCGTCAAAAGTGGTTTTGGCGCAAAATAGACCAAAAAACTGGCTTTGGCATGTTGTGACATGTCGCCCTATGTTTTGTTTACTTGTTTTTAAGGAAATATGTTTCTAAACTGCAGACTATTTTGCTAGATAACGATATTCAAGGAAATTCCAAAAAGGGGCAGTAAATTATTTTTCTAAATCACAAAATAAAATCTTTTCAAATCAACCATTTTTAACTCCTGATCTAAAATGGACTGGAATGTAAAAAAGTGAATCAAGGCTCCAGTTTTAAGTCTGGGTAGAGACTGGTCCATAAGGACACCAAGGGATGTGAAATACACCATAAGGTTGATTTAGCAGTGGCCACCTTCCTAGATAAGGACATTTTTTCATGTAAGGGGTTTTTTCTGTTAAAATATCTTATGGAAAGGGCCACATGTATGAAACGGTTTTGGTCTAAAACTCACTTTTTTCCCCATAGAAACCTACTGGCAAAAAAAGTGAGTTTTAGATCAAAACTGTTTCATACATATGGCCCAAAAAAGTTTAATTTCTTGCCTAAACACTTGTATTTAGTTTTCCCAGTAGTATGGAAAATAACTATTCCATTAGCCAGAACACTGAGAGTCTAGCTCAGTCAACTGGAGGTTTTAGAGATGTTGTGTCTAAGAAAGAAATTATGAGAACAACAATGACATTTTTGTGCAATGTCTACATGCAGACTAGACTCCAAAAGCTTTCCTTTAAATATTTAATCAAGAAGAACACTTTGGATATAGCAATGGGCAGGTGGCTGGCATCCAAACAAAACTTGTTTACTTCTGTTCCAACTTGAGAAGTCTTTTTGATCTTCAGTTGCAAAGCATTTTGAAAGGTCTTAGTGAAGATAAAGGAAATGTCCAATCTTCTTCAAGCAAAAACCCTCATGTCCTTTCACTCTAGATCACAAGAAATTTCAGATAATCAGAGAAACAATGTATCATCAGAAAGTGACTTCATTGTTTAACTCCTGTTTATATATTAAACACATTATTAAAGATTTTTTATGATTTTTTTAAATTTTCTATATCATTATCAATATTTATTTATTTATTTTTTTTTAAATCCTGAAATCCTGCAGTTTTCACTTTTGCCAATAGGCCTAATAATGGTCTAATACTTCCTGTTCTGTGGAAAAAAACGTTTCAGCAGTCTCCTCACTATAAGTACAGGAAAGATAATACTGAATGGTGACACAACTGTGTACAGATAACACAGGATCCATCATTCACAATAGGTGACCCTCTTCCCCTTCCTGCACAGTGAATTCTTCCCAGGTCACACAGCGTGTCTAGAAACTCTCTAGAAGTCAATGAGTCCCCTACATTTCATGGGCTCCTACTCCTATACCTATGAAAAGGCTGTAAAGCATCTCTCTAACTGCTGTTAAAAACAGCTCTGGCAAAATGACTCCTCAATTTCCCAAGGCTCCAACTCTGACTCCTCAATTTCCCAAACTCTGACTACCACTCCCGGTCCCTCAAACATGGCGCATGTTAAAGTTATAACTTTACTGTAGTAAAATGGCTTTTATCACCCTTCTGATACAACAATCAAGCTATTTAGGTAGAACACACACTGACAAGCAAACTTTTGACTTTCAGTCTCCATATATCTCCACTACAGCTTTGACCGTGAGACTACCATCATTTTATAGACAAACATCTTACACATAAATTTGACTTGCAACTATTTAGCATCTGCTTAGTTCTGCAGATTCTTGTCATGTAACTGCATTGTTACTGTTTTGCTCCTAAAAATCAAAATGTTAATTTTTATTATGTTAGTATTCTGTAAATCCACCTTTGGCTTTCAACACTGCCCGAGTCTGGGCTTTCGATCAGATTCAAGCATGTGTCAATCGAAATCTGATCCCAGGTGGTCTTCTACACGTTCCCAATGTTGGGGCATACTGGTTGACTCACTTGGGTATGAATACAGCTTTTTCTTCAACTCTATCCACAAATGTTCGATTGGGTTAAGGTCTGTGGACTGTAGAGGTCAATTTCTTCGCCAAACTCAATGTATGCTTCAAGTTGTTGTCCTGCTGGAATACTGTGTTGTCCTTTTTATACCCATAGTACTGGAATATACTGAGTAACTCATCTTGTAGGACACTCACATATAGCTCAGCATTGAGACCACCATTGATCCTGGACAAATATCCAATATCTTTGGCTGTGAAACAGCTCTATATCATCAGACTTCTTCCACCAAACTTGACAATTCCTTAAATTTCTTAATCAGTTAGCTTCCTTTTCCCTTGATTCTTCCAAACCAATTTGCACCCATCAGTTCCTGGTCTATTCACTTTCATCTCATCGCTCCAAATCACCTGTTTCCAATCTTTTTTGCAAACTCGAGCCAACGCTTCTTATGACCAAATTGAAATCGAAGCTTCTTCACCTTTTTTTTGGGCCATCATTTCAGACTTGTGTAATGCAAATGTAATGTTGACTGTGATATTTTGCCTGGACGTCCACCTCTTGGCTTTTGAATGGATGGATGGACTTCATTTTGTATTCTTCCAGCTGTCTTGGCCTCACATGATGCAGTTTGGCAATTTTCTTGGCCTATAGACCGCTATCAATGAGCTGGATGATGTTGTTTCTCTTTTCTTGGAAAATGTTCTTCATGGCTGCTCCTTGATTCGAACCAGTGACCTTTTTCTTGGAAATCAACCTAATAACACACTGAGCTATTGAGGAATGTGAGAAAAGGTTTTAATTTGTAGTATACAAGAAGAAAAAGATTGTCCCACCACCAGGAGCAAAACAGTAACAATGCAGTTACATGACAGGAAGTTACATAACTAAGCATATGCTAAATACTTGCAAGTCAGATTTAGCTTTGAGATAGCCAAGATAATTTTCTATAAAATGAGGGTAGCTTCAAGTTCAAAATTTAAGTGGATGGTGAGATATGAAGCCTGAAAGTGAAAAACATTGTTACCCTTTTGCTCATCGATGTAACATATATTTATTGGATATAACTTTAGAACACAAAAATCTTTAATAAATTGTAAATATGCAAAATGCTGCAATAAGTGGGAAAAACAGTTTTCAACAAAAACATCCTGAATAATATTTGTGGAGCGTATGAATTTGTTCTGAGAAATAGTATCGCCTCCATCAGACCCTCCTTTATAGATTACCTCAAATCTGATCTAATTATTTCCAGGCTAGAAAATGGCCTCTCTACATTCACTTGGGTTGGTGGCAAAGTGGTGACCACATGGGCAACATCTCTAACAATGTCAGGGTATAAAGGAATTGTCTCATGCAGAGTCAGTTTTGATGAGCGGTTGAACTCTTCTACTTCTTTGGGAACAAGTGAAAAATGTAGTCAATCTCTTCATCTGATGAGGCTGAAGATATGGGAGCGGTAGCACTGGTAAGACCCAATTTCTCTTGCTCTTTGCACTGCATTGAACTAAGTGTACCAATGTATTTTATATTTTGGAAGCCGTAGTAGGTCCATTTTAGAATGAGTCGGACTACATCAAGATGGTCACTGACTCCGACTCCACATCTCCGAATCCACAGCCCTGCCTTTAAGCCAAGAAAAGAGTAAGATTTTTCAAGCTATGACACAAAATCATTTCTTCCTTCAGGTACGGCAACACTGTCAGTGTCATACAGTTTAGCCCAGGTATGAACTTCAAAAGAAATATAGGTTTGCTCTAATACCTAAGAAGGGGCTATGCAATAGAACTCAGGTGAATTAAATCATGTCAGATATCAACCCTTACCTCTACATTATTTTCAGAACAAGAGCTAAAAAATATATGTATGAGCATGGCATTGTCTGTAGTTATAAGGATTCAATTACAGTGTTTTGGAGGCTAATCCTTGAGGCAATTGACAGTTAAATATGGCAATGAGTCAGCACTTCAAGAAACACTCTTATTTTGCTATGTACAGTACTGGTTGGCGAACTATATGATTTCAGTAAAACCTTACAATTTCACTCTCACACCTTCTTAATTTTTAACATAATCCAATGCTCTGAAGTAACATGGCCACTACCAACAGTTGTTGCTAATCCTACTCCCACTGTTTGATTGACTAATGCATATTCTAAGGTAATTTTAACTATGCTTAGTCTTCTGCTAGGTTCATGTTAGGTTGGACAAAAAACTCATTGAAAACCAAACCCTATAACCGTTCATAAAACTGAGTTTTTTGTCCAGTGCATGTTTATTTTGCAGAAATGCACAGCATAATAATTGCTGTGGATTTCTGGAAAAAAACGTTCGACGGTTTACATAGACTTCAATAGCAAATTTTTTGCCCTGCAACATGTTACAAAAAATGACCAGCAGCTAAAAGGAGCAGAAAAAAATGTTCTGTGGAGACTACAGAATGCTTTTACTATTAAAGTCTATGGGACCTGTTTTCAGTCGTTTTGGAAAATGAAAAACACCAAAAAAATGACTGAAAATGTGTGCAGTGGATACATAGCCTTAGAAATGTATGATTGGGTTTTTCACCCTTTCCTGGTGTCAAATGCGCCAAAGTGAGTCGGCTACAATGTCTATGCACCAAACGAATGTGTTAGGCACATTGTTCGTAAGACTCAACACTTTCTAATGCGTCTGTTATGAGGGGGCGTTTTGGTAGCCTTCTTGGGGCGTGTCACAGCACACTCGTAATATTAGACACATAGATGAATGTGGTTCGGCAAAACTAGGCACATTACTGCTCGAACAGGCAGACCTATTTTAATGAGGTCTGCCTGAGCCTGAGGAGTCGAAGTGGAGCTGGATTTGCTGTTAGAGAAAAAAAAAAGTTTAATATTTCTCAACTTACACCAGTGCAATAATAAAAAGTGATTTCTAATAATTATCAAACTATATAAAATTTAATTATTTAAATGTAATAAAAAAATATCATATAAAATTAATATAAAAATACAGTGTGTATATAATATCCCAAAAATATGAAAACATCTCCTATAAAATGTATTTAAATTTAATAGAATCTAAAACTAATTTTACATTAAATAACCCACTGATGTTGTTGTTCAGACTTCTTAATTTTTACTACATTAAATTTGAAATGTATTTTTGCTGCTCTCACCATTTATTCTACATACAGCAAGAGCAAACAAAGCACAAGTCTGACTGGGACCTGTGGTCCACCAAGCAAGATCAGTACCATAGTTTCTATTCACTGACATGCCATTCTAATGACTTTTATTTTATTTCCAGCCTATCTATAGCCTTTATACATGTTATGCACATTACTAATGCGCCTAACACATAGACGAGGCGCGATGAACTTTAGACGTCATTTATCAATTGGTTTACTCCAGCTTGCTGATCACGATAGGCTTACAGCTATACTTAAAACATAAGAATTTATTGACATTCCATTAAAAGCATAATGGTATAGGGTAAGGAGGTTGCGATACAATACCAGTGCAAGGAGCTGCACGACGCGTTTCGACTATTACATAGTCTTAATCATTGTGCCCATAACCTACTCTGTGAGACTAACACCTTATATAGGCGTGTCTTCTCAGAGTTAACTCTTTTGATTGTCATTGCATAATGAGAAATATATTTAAGTTAAATACATTTAAACATACATTTTAAAAACAATATAGAAAATGATGTATACAGATGTTAAACATATACAATACACTTAGTATTGGTAAAGCAGATCATGACGTACATTTAAGCCTGCTGGTTGCCGTGTACCTAATAAAAATATCCATTTCGCTTCTTTAGCTAGTAGTTTGTGTCTTAAATTACCACCTCTGATAGATTGTGTTACTTTTTCAATGCCTATAACTTTCATATACGTGGTTTCGCTATTATGTACCTCAATAAAGTGTTTTGCTACGGAAGACATCCCAGGTTTCCATTCAGATTTATGTGATTCTGAGAGATGCCGTCTAATACGGATTTTCAGGTGTGAACTTGTGCAACCAATATATTGCACATTGCATTTGACACGTTATCTGATAGATTACATTTTTAGTGTTGCAATTTATATATTGTAAAATTCGATATTGTTTGTTTGTAGCAGATGATGAAAAATATGTTGTGTTTTGTATATATTTACAACATATGCAAATATTATGGCCACATTTATGGCTACCTTGAATATGTAGCCAATTTTTTTTCTGCTCATCATTGGTAGATATAAACAGACTTGGGGAAAGGATTGATGCTATTTTTGGACCTCTTTTTGGCACAAAGTTGATACCTCTGCTGAGTATTGTTGATAGATTCTGATGTCTATATAAAATGGACAAATTTTTTTTATTATATTAATTATTTTAATATATTGTGAGTAGTATAATGTTGTACCGTGTTAGCCATAGAAAGTAGTAAAAGAGTGAAGAAATCAGGCGATACCTTTTAGAGGCTAACTGAGTATATTTGATGGTGAGCTTTCGAGAGAACTAGCTCCCTTCTTCAGACATGATGATATACAAGAAATTGAAAATTCACAGGCTTTTTATACACACAAGACATGGACCTTCAAAGGATCTTAGAATTCTTAAACATAACAAAATGCAATATAAGCAAACAAGTCATTTACAACAGGTCAAACAATTAACTATCTGGAAACTTGTGAGGCATGACAGAGGGGTCAGTAAATCTGCCTTCTTATCTCACAGCCATCACGTGTAATTTGTGGCCATCACAGGAAGGAATGGGAATTTAAATTAATGCAAAAATTTCAGACTCTGCAAAATGGGTTAAATATCCATGCTAGTTTTATGTCAAACTATATGTGAACTGTGATGGCCACAAATTACACGTGATGGCTGTGAGATAAGAAGGCAGATTTACTGACCCCTCTGTCATGCCTCACAAGTTTCCAGATAGTTAATTGTTTGACCTGTTGTAAATGACTTGTTTGCTTATATTGCATTTTGTTATGTTTAAGAATTCTAAGATCCTTTGAAGGTCCATGTCTTGTGTGTATAAAAAGCCTGTGAATTTTCAATTTCTTGTATATCATCATGTCTGAAGAAGGGAGCTAGTTCTCTCGAAAGCTCACCATCAAATATACTCAGTTAGCCTCTAAAAGGTATCGCCTGATTTCTTCACTCTTTTAATATATTGTGGCGAATATTGTGTAGAAAAAGTAATTTGTTGTTTTCTATCTGATATTTCCTTTTTTTTTGTTTTGCCCAAATAATTGTTCACGTGTCCTGTTTTTGACTTTATTTATGGCTACATCAAGTATTTTATCATTATAGCCTCTTTCTTTTAGACGTGATGTGACTTGTTTTTCTTGATTTAAATGTTCTGCTGTACAAGTTGTATTTCTTTTTGTTCTAATATATTCACCTAATGGTATATTGTTTATCACATGTGATGGATGACATGAAATAGCTAATAGCATCAAATTTTGTGCTGTTGGTTTGCGATAAGGTACCACTGCTATAGTTTGGTTATCAGATATCGTAAGGGTTATATAAAGAAAATCTATTTCACGCGAATGAAATTTATGGGTGAAATGTAAATTCATCTAGTTTTTGTTTATGTAATTAATGAAATTATTGATGTCCTGTTCTGTACCTTCCCATATCAGGAGGAGGTCGTCAATAAAACGCCCATACCACCTGATATGGGAGGAATATGGGTTATTGTCTGCAAAGAGGTATTGGCTTTCCCAAATACACATATATATGTTTGCCAAGGAGGAAAATTTCGCCTCCATGGATGCGCCTTTTGTTTGTAAATAAAATGTCCCATCAAACATGAAATAATTGTGCTGTAGGAGAAATTGTGTAGCAATGATCAGAAACTCCTTAACTGAATCCATATACCGTATATACTCGAGTATAAGCCGAGGTTTTCAGCACAAAAAATGTGCTGAAATATCTACCCTCGGCTTATACTCGAGTCACTGTCGGCGCTCGGGTGCTGCGATGGCCCGTGCGCCGACAGGGACGCTTCAGCTATATGCGAATCCTCAGGGAGCGCATATAGCTGAATGCCGAGTGAGCGCACAGTGTCCGGGCGCTGCGCTGGCTCGGGCACTGTCCGCGATCCCTTCACCTAAATGCGACTCCTCCGGAGCGCATATAGGTGAAGGGATACCACTGCGGGGCAGAGACCGCAGTGGTCTCCGGGCGGCCGCAGACTCGCGGCCGTCCGGAGTTTCTGGCACAGGCAGCGTGTGTCATCACGCTGCGTGCGCGGCCTGATGACGTCACCCGCCTGTGCCGGCAAGAAGACAGAGCAGAGCAGAGAGCGTGGGAGACGGAGCAGCGGGGATCCAGGTAAGTGATTGTTTTTTTATTTTTTTAAACTGCCTACAGCCTGCCTATACCTGCCTATACCTGCCTACAGCTGCCTATAACAGCCCACAGCCGGCCCAATAACAGGCTACAGCGCACAACAGCCGGCCCTATAGCTGCCTACAGCGGCCGATACCTGCCTACAGCCGGCCCTATACCTGCCTACAGCTGCCTATACCTGCCCACAGCTGGCCCTATACCTGCCTACAGCTGCCTACAGCCGGCCTATACCTGCCTACAGCTGCCTATACCTGCCCTATACCTGCCTACAGCCGGCCCTATACCTGCCCTATACCTGCCTATAGCTGCCTATATCTGCCCTATACCTGCCTACAGCTGCCTATACCTGCCTACAGCCAGCCCTATACCTGCCTACAGCTGCCTATACATGCCTACAGCCGGCCCTATACCTGCCCTATACCTGCCTAGAGCTTCCTATACCTGCCCTATACCTGCCTACAGCTGCCTATAACTGCCTACAGCCGGTCCTATACCTGCCTACAGCCTGCCCTATACCTGCCTATACCCTGCCTACAGCCTGCCCTATACCTGCCTACAGCCTTCCCTATACCTGCCTATGGGGCCATATACCTGCCTATTACCTGCCTATGGGGCCATATATCTGCCTATTACCTGCGTATGGGGCCATATACCTGCCTATAATCTTCTTATGGGGGACATATAACTGCCTATTACATGCCTATGGGGCCATATATGTGCCTTTTGGAACATATACCTGCCTATACCTGCATATAGGGCCATATATCTGCCTATAATTGCCTATGGGGGACATTAAACTGCCTATGTAATTTTATTGGTATCCATTTTTATTTTTAAAATTCACCAGTAGCCGCTGCGTTTTCCACCCTAGGCTTATACTCGAGTCAATAAGTTTTCCCGTTTTTTGGGGCAAAAGGAGGTGCCTCGGCTTATACTCGGGTCAGCTTATACTCGAGTATATACGGTAGTTGCTATATTTATCTAAGAAGATTTTTAAAGCATATAAGGAATCATAGATGGATAAAGGCTTTCAACATCACAAGATAGCCATATGGTATGAGGATTCCACATTTGGTTTTCTAAAACACTGAGAGTATGAGCTGTGTCTTTTAAACAGCCAGGTATCATTGGAATTAGTGGTTGGAGGTGTGCATCTACCCAAGCCCCTAGTTGTTCTGTTAAGAAGCCTATTCCTGCCACTATAGGTCGTAGTGGGGGTGGAAATATATTCTTGTGTATCTTGGGTACTGTATGTACTATAGGTATAATGGGAAAATCTATATATAGGCTATCAGCTAACTTAGTTGTAATAGCTCCAAGATTTGCTCCTCTTTCAAGTGTTTTTTTCATAGCTGTTTTGAAATCTGATGTGGGATCTTTGTTCAACATCCGATAGGTAGTCTGATCGTTCAGCATTTCTAGGGTTAATTTTTTATATAGCCCTGAGTCTAGTATTGTTCTGGCTCCACCTTTGTCTGCTTTTTTGATGGTGATTTGTTTTTTATTTTGCAGTGATTTAAAGGCTTTTTTTTTCCTGAAATGTAAGATTGTTGTTGATGTAAACTTTTTTTCTATCTACTTTGTTTTTTAATTGTGTCAAATAATTTTCAACTTGTTCCTGAAAAACATCACATACAATAGGTCTTGACATAAGCGGATAAAATGACGGATTGGGAACATAAAAATCTTTGTTTTTTGTAGGATTTTCTTCTACTGTTTCTGATTGTAAGTCCTGCAATACTGTGAGTGCTTGCAGTTCTTTAAAGGATACATGTGTAGGGTTTATAGCAATAGCAGAGTCCAGAGAGTTATGTTCTACATCTTGTGTATTTTTTTCTTGAGAAAAAAAATAGTTTTTAACAGTAAGGGCGCATCCCCACTGCACAGGACAAATACCGGCTGGTTTGCCGGCCGGTATGAGTCCTGTTTTGCGCCCGTCCCCACGGCCGCGGGGAGGACGGCTTTTCTCCGCGATGAGCGGAGAAGAGCCCCCCCCCCCTCCCATTGAGAAGCACAGATTCCGTCCAAAAACCGGACGGAAGATTGTGCTTCTACAATGTTTTGCTGCCGGACCGCCGGCGGCAAAACCGTCCGACGGCAAAACCCGTGCAGTGGGAACTGCTGCACGGGTTTTCCATAGAGCACAATTGTGCTCATTTTCGGCCGGTTTTTCAGGCGGTCTGAAAAACCGCAAACCGGCTGAAAAATCTGCCGAAAACCCTTGCCGTGGGGACATGCCCTTAAATTTCTTATAAATTTGTTGACATCTAAGAGAGTCTTGTATATGTCAAATGAGTTGGTTGGAACGAAGCCTAAACCTCTGGCTAACACTGATATTTCTGCTTTTGATAGTTTCGTGGCTGAGAGATTTAATACCGGGATCTCTTTGCTCGACTGGGTCGTAGTCTCCGAATGTACTGAAGATCTTCTGTGTTTGCGCCCAGCTCTTCTTGAGTTGGGGCGATTTGATCCCATAAAAAAGATTGTCTCTTCTGTGTAATCCTTTGTTGGGTATGGTTCAGACTATTTGCGTTTTTTCTATTGTATTGCCTACGACTTTCAACAGGTGTTTCTGATATATTGATGACTGATCCAAAGATATGTCAATGTCTGAAAAGCTGATATGTCTTATCTTATTAGTAGTTTCTGTGTTGGGTTGTTTCTTCAATATAGGTTTGATGTTTCTAGATTCTTTTTTCCCTGTATAGATGTTACCAGTCTCGTAGTCTTTTAAATCTCTATCAAATTTATTTTTTCTTAATATTCATGACTTGCTGCTCTAATTTTTTGTTGTTATTTGACATTTTTTCACACATATCTTTATATTTTGGTTGGTCTTCAAATGCTTTAATGGAATTTTCTAAAGTCAGGATTTCTTGTTTTATATTTTCAAGTTTGGTTTGTTCATGTTGGATAATGAGTTCCATTAGTTTGAACGAACAGTTGGATAGGATATTGTTCCATTGTATGGTAAAATCCTCAGTATATTGCGATGTTACATGTTTCCGCAGTCTTAGTCCTCGAGGTATAATTTGTTTAGCTACATATGAAGATAGCGTGGTTTGTCCCACCAAATACGTGTTTCTTTGTTTTTTAGATTTTCCAGCTTTCGAAAAAGGCTTTTCATTTCTGTGTTTGTATCTGAATTAACACAACCTCCTCCCATTCCAAATAAATTGGCTGCCATCTGCAAGCGATCATTGTCTGGATCACTTGCCATGTTGTATATGTTGTTTAGTTGGTACTTAATAATAAACTGTCCAAAGACATAAGATTGTAAACATGAAATAGTTTTTTGTGTGGGAGCACGACTTTAAAGTTGAATAAATTGCAGCCAAAAATATAGAAGTTGTAGTAAGCTCACCAGCAATGTATTCATTAAGTACCTTGTGTCTTGTGGCTTGCACAGCACGGAGACTCCCAGTCAACTTCAGCTTGAGAGGGCAGTAGGAAATAACTTTCAATTGGTTTACTCCAGCTTGCTGATCACGATAAAGTCAGATGGCTTACTTAAAACATAAGAATTTATTGACACTCCATTAAAAGCATAATGGTATAGGGTAAGGAGGTTGCGATACAATACCAGTGCAAGGAGCTGCACGACGCGTTTCGACTATTACATAGTCTTAATCATTGTGCCCATAACCTACTCTGTGAGACTAACACCTTATATAGGCGTGTCTTCTCAGAGTTAACTCTTTCGATTGTCATTGCATAATGAGAAATATATTTAAGTTAAACACATTTAAACATACGTTTTAAAAACAATATAAAAAATGATGTATACAGATGTTAAACATATACAAGACGTCATTTATAATCACACAAACACCACTTTCATACATCAGGCGCATTATACACTGAAAACGACACTCGACAATCCACTTCGAAGCGCCTTTCTTCATACATGTCTCCCTTTATCCTCAACTCTCTCCCTTTGCAAACAAAACTAAAAATAGCAGAACATTAGAAAACTGATATTTTGTTTGCAATGTCACTTGAACAATGGCAAAATCACACTATTACCCCGACTAGGGGCAGTCAGCAAGTTTTCCTTGTAGGAACAATTAAACGACTATTGCAGAGCACTTGCAATATACCCACATATACTTTTAGATTTTTTCCAAATGTTAGGTGTTTCAGTTCACTGGGTGATATCTAGCACACTTGGTAGATATGGGCAGTTGTCATGGATCTTTGGAATCGGCTACACTCTATAATTAATTACATACTTAACAAACAACTCCCTTTACTACCTACTGTCGTGTTATCAGGCAACAGACTTGCTGCTAAATGGAAATTATCCATTCTTTAATTTTTAGCTGTACAAAAAGAATTAGTCCCCTAAACATTTTTGAATTAACAGAAGCTACTAGACATAGTTCCAGGTATATTTTTTACTGGTTATTGTAACGGTGGAAGCCAGGTATGTGGTAGATCCTCTGGGTTACAGCATGAGAGATAGAGATGAAAACCATGCATGAGAACGGAGTCAAGGCCGGACGGACTTAGCTTCAGGGAACCCACAGGTCGCTACCCATGACATGGCTACCCGCGGTGACAGCCGAAGCGCCGGACGCAGGTCAGCGGGAATAGGCAGAGTTGACGGGTCACAGGCAGGAAGCAACTGAAGTTAGCAGAGTCCCATACAGGTAGCAGGCTGGTGTAGTGGCAGGTAACAGCAGTACAGGTAAATGCAGGAAGCATGATGTTAGTAAACGCAGGTAATCAGACAGCAACCAGAGTTGTGGAGTAATGTAGAGACATAGCCAAACATCAACAAACTGACTCAGAGCACAGGCAGGAAGTTCCTTAAGTCCCAGGTGGTGAAAGGTCATTGGCCAGGTAATTATGTACTGTCTCTTTAAATCTCAGCAAGGACTGGAGTAGGTGCGAGGACAGGTGAGTACAGGTTTGCAGAGGGGACAGGGGCCACAACAGGAACCCCTAGAGATCTATTGTTGACCTTATAGAGAGACAATTGCAAAACTTTTGCTGTAAAAATAAATTAATAAAAAATATGAAAAACAGACACTTTTTTCAAACTATTATCCCTCAGTAAAAAAAGAATGCAAAAATTACATTAAAAATAAAGCCTAACGTGTCACAGAAAAAAAATACTAGAATCACAGACTGTGGGAAAGTGTCATAGCATTCAAACCCAGGTGTACTAAAGAAAATGAAAATAAGTCTGGTCAGGAAGGGGGGTAAATGGTCCAGTCAGGAAGTGGTTAATTAACCCTTTGTGTGGACATCTATTAATACTTATTCCCAGTTTGTCTCATGTTTAATTTCTTGTTACTTATTATTTCTATTTTAAGCCCCCTGCATGAAGTTCTTAGTCACTGCCATACTGAGGTTCTTAGTCACTTCCATATTGAGTTATGTCCCTCTTGCAGATATATAATATATATATATATATATATATATATATATATATATATATATTATATATATTTATATATATATATATATATATATATATATATATATATAAATAATATGACGCAGCTTCTTTCAAATGAAAAGGTTATATTACTATTAATCACGCAATATTACAATAAGGTACATACAGCATACACTTAGGGTGCTTTCATACAAAGTGTTTTTTGGTGCATTTTTGGATGCGTTTTTTGTGCAGAAATAACCATATTTACTATTTTGCCATAGGCAAGCTTAAACTCTATCAGTTCTCAATCTATAAAGCACTAAAACTTAACTTTTATTATGTATAACACTTAAAGGGGATTTATCGCTTCCTTCGTTCAGCTCTTTCTGAGATCTTTCTAAATCTCATTTCCTGGAATGCAGGGGAGTTTCTTCCCCTCCCATCTGGGTGTTTCTTTTCTGCAGGGGGATGACATCATCCCCCCTCCCCTCCCTTTCTGTGCTCGTTCATGAGTCTAGTGTTTGTTTAACATCAGAGGGAGGTGACAGCACAGCCTGGCTCTTCCACCTCCCTTGTCTGTGTGCATACGAATCCAACTCACAGTGTCTGTGCTCTCACTAGTCACTAGTCATTCTTATTTAAACTGACGAAGAACTGCCCGCATACCAATATAAATAACACTGATGCTCTGGAGATGACCCCTCACTCTCTGATCTCTGACCGCTCACTGCAAAGTCTCCCTGACAGTGAGAGGAATGAGATCACATCTCAAGCACATTCCGTGCTACTGAGCATGCCTGGAATGTGCTCACTACAGACAGGCATTCCGGCCAGACAGAGGCAGCGGGGAATGTATGTGATGACATATTAAAGTCATTCCGGGCTACTGCGCATGCCCGGAACGTCTTTAATACAGAAAAAAAAAGCAGGGAGACGAAAGAGCCGGCAGTCCTCAGGGAGCATGTGCAGGTATGCGCGCTCGCGATTTAGACCCAGGGGCCGCACAGAATGCTAATTGAAAGAGCCGGCACCCAATGAACAGAGAGGGGTAGGATTAGACCCAGACAAGGCAAGTTTGTTTACAGAAACAGAGAATAAGGGAGACAGAGAAAACGAGACAGCTTTGCAAATGACATCCAATTGCAAAGTTGTTTGTTTTCACTGTCCCCTTATTCTGAAAGCCATTTATTGAAACGATAACACCCCTTTAACCTCGATACACACTATTTAAAAACCTGATTTCTAATCTCTCAGTTTGCCCCTCTCTAATTGTGAAGGAATAATTCCTTTTCTATTATCAAGTCTGGTGGAACGCCACCTATTAACAGGGGAACCTTATATATACAGTGATTTACTAACTCCAATAAGGAATCCAAAACATCCTACTTGGCAATCATCCCTAATCTGATGGACATGAAACATTTAAGGTTTCCTTGTGAGACCCTCTGCAGCGGGTGACACAGGAGAAAGAGGTAGGAAATCACAAATTAAAATGTCATGCCTTACCTCCCCAACATGTTTCACCAGCTAACTCGCTTCATCAGGGGATAGAGGTCCGGTCTAAAAATTAAGAAACAAAAAAACTAATGAAACTGGTCAAAACAAAAATGATGGTACTTCTAGAAAAGATTGAAAATGTGACCATATGACTATGTTTAAATAAGGTGTGTCCTGTATTTTGCATTACAGGTGTCTCCAAACTTGTAATCAGTTCGCATATTTAACCTCTTACCGACAACGGATATATGGGTATGTCCTGTTGTTGGAAAGGTTTATGTAGCTGCCTTCCTCAGGAAGTCCTGTACATAGGAGGTGGGGGCTGGCTGCTGGCAGCAAAGTTCCTCATTCTGATTGGCACCGCTGCAGCGAGATCGCAGGATGCTGATCTGATACCATGGCAGCTCGGAGCCTAATGAAGGCTTCCATAGACACCATGTAAAGGGTTCTATTACTTCCTGCCTCATCCTGGAGGTAATAGTACCACCATCTTAGTATACCCTTCTGCAATATATATACAGTGCCTTGCAAAAGTAGTCGGCCCGGTTGAACTTTCAACCTTTTGCTACATTTCAGGCTTCAAACATAATGATATAAAATTTAAATTTTTGGGTTAAAAACCAACAACAAATGGGACACAATTGTGAAGTGGAACGAAATTTATTGGATATTTTAAACTTTTGTAAAAAATAAAAAACTGAAAAGTGGGATGTGCAAAATTATTTGGCCCCCTTAAAGGGGATTTGCCAGAACGCAAGTTTCTTACCTCTCTCCTTAGCACAGGGAGAATGTCAACAAATCACGCTGAGTCATGAAGGCTGCAGTTCTGAGAGGGAGGGGGTGAGTAAGGAGTGAGGAAGAAGGGAGCGTCTCAAAACTTAAGTGAAATAATAAACAGTACAACAGTGGATTCTCAATACAGCAAGACACAGCCTCATAAACTGCACTTTCTACCCGGTGCCTTAAAAGCTCATTAATTTTGCCTGTCATCAGATAAGAAGTGTTTCACGCAAGCGCGGCCTGTCAGCTCCTGGGTCGTGTCTAGTGGAAGCTTTGAGGTAACTAAGGGGGATTGAGAAATGCTGTAGCTCTCAGAGTCTTCACTTTTTGTAATCACATATTTTTAGAAAAGCGATTATATACCCATTTTGGAGGTTCCCACGTCAACATTACATGGTGGCAAAACCTGTTTAAGTTAATACTTTGTAGCGCCACCTTTTGCTTTGATTACAGCTGCAAGTCGCTTGGGGTATGTCAATCAGTTTTGCACATCGAGAGACTGAAATTCTTGCCCATTCCATTCTTCCTTGGAAAACAGCTGGAGCTCAGTGAGGTTGGATGGAGAGCGTTTGAACAGCAATTTTCAGCTCTTTCCACAGATTCTCGATTGGATTCAGGTCTGGACTGTGACTTGGCCAGTCTAACACCTGGATACATTTATAAATGAAGCATTCCATTGTAGATTTTGCTTTATGTTTGAGATCATTGTCTTGTTGGAAGATAAATCTCTGTCCCAGTCTCAGGTCTTTTGCAGACTCCAACAGGTTTTCTTCCAGAATGGTCCTGTACTTGGCTCCATCCATCTTTCCATCAATTTTAACCATCTCCCCTGTCCCTGCTGAAGAAAAGCCCAAACCATGATGCTGCCACCACCATGTGTGACAGTGGGGATGGTGTGTTCAGGGTGATGAGCTGTGTTGCTCATCCACAAAGTTGGATTTTGGTCTCATCTGAGCAGAGCACCTTCTTCCACATGTTTGGTGTCTCCCAGGTGGCTTGTGGCAAACTTTAAACCAGACTGTTTATGGATATCTTTGAGAAATGGCTTTCTTCTTGCCACTCTTACATAAAGGCCAGATTTGTGCAGTGTACGACTGATTGTTGTCCTATGGTCAGACTCCCCCCACCTCAGCTGTAGATCTCTGCAGTTCATCCAGAGTGACCATGGGGCTCTTGGCTGCATCTCTGATCAGTCTTCTCCTTGTTTGAGATGAAAGTTTAGAGGGACGGTCGGGTCTTGGTAGATTTGCAGTGGTCTGATGCTCCCTCCATTTCAATATGATCGCTTGCACAGTGCTCCTTGGGATGTTTAAAGTTGGGGAAATCTTTTTGTATCCAATTCCGGCTTTAAACTTCTCAACAACAGTATCACGGACCTGCCTGGTGTGTTCCTTGGTCTTCATGATGCTCTCTGCACTTTAAACAGAACCCTGAGACTATCACAGAGCAGGTGCATCTATACGGAGACTTGATTACACACAGGTGGATTATATTTACCATCATCAGTCATTTAGGAGAACATTGGATCATTCAGAAATCCTCACTGAACTTCTGGAGTGAGTTTCCTGCACTGAAAGTAAAGGGGCCGAATGATATTGCATGCCCCACTTTTCAGTTTTTGGGGGGTTTTTTGTACTAAAGTTTAAAATATCCAATAAATTTCATTCCATTTCACAATTGTGTCCTACTTTTTGTTGATTCTTCACAAAAAAATTATCATTAACATCTTTATGTTTGAAGCCTGAAATGTGGCAAAAGGTTGAAAAGTTCAAGGGGGCCGAATACTTTCACAAGGCACTGTATATCACCTGACAGGTTCACTTTAACCCCTTCCCGCTGCTCCCCTCCATACACTGGGTGACACTTGGCTAAGTATGTGCTATGCTTTAAGATATTGTATCATTTATATTTGACCTCAGCCTTTTTCTCTGATATATAGGTGTGTCCACCTTCCCTGCTGTTTTTGGAGGGTTAAAGCAGCATTTTGTTTGGGTGTGTGTTTGTATTCTTTTTTATACTCACATTTGTGTATTTTATGGATTTTTTCTCAATAAAATTTATATATATTTTTTTACCCTCTATGGCTAAGTTTTGTTGTTTACCATTCCCGCTGCAGACTATTTTATCTGTCACATCCGTTTTTCGCTTCCTGTCTTCCCAGAGCCAACACTTTTTTATGTTTCCATATTCATAGACATATGAGGGCTTTTTTTCACCGTACTATAGAATATACTGCGAAACCACCCAAAAATTTTAAGTGGGGCAAATTATGAAGAAAATGTACTGGCGCCATGTTTGCGGGTGTTTTTACTGCGTTCAATCTTCGGTATAAATTATATGTTTTCTGTATTCTGCAGGTTGATATGAATCCAGCAATACCAAACATGTAGGTTTTTGTTATGTTTTGATACCAAAATCCAAACATTTTCTATTTTTATAATTTTTGACGCAGCGCCATTGTCTGTGACAAATAACTTTTTTGTCACCTACAGACTTTATTGAGGGGGCACTTTTTGCAGGCTGAAATATACTTTTTATTGGTACCAGTTTGGAATACATGCAACTTTCTTGATCACTTTTATTCCAATTTTGTGAAATGACCAAAAAATGCAATTTTGGCAGCTGGAATTTTTTTTCTTCTATGGTGTTCAGCGTACGGGATAAATCATGTTATATTTTAATAGATCGGACTTTTACGGTCACGGTGATACCAAATATGTGTAACTTTTATTATTTTATATTTTTTATTTGTAAAATGGCAAAAGGTGGGAGATTTGAACTTTTAATATTTTATTTTTTTACACTTTAAAACATTCTTCTTTTATTTTTTACGGTAACTTTGAGTCCCCCCTAGGGTGTTCACCACTAGGGGGTGTGATTGTTTATACAGCCTATTGAATTGTAATACAATGCAATAGGGTGTAGAAAGATGGCCGTTTTGCCTGGGGCAGGAAGTAGTAAGACAAAGAACATGGCGATGATGGAAGCCTTCAAAAGGTTCCAGCTGCCATGTCAACTGAACAGGACAAAGCGATCTCACCGCTAAGGCCCTGATCTGAATGAGTAACGGTGTGCGGCACTGTTTCTCATTCATTTAGACGTCTTGGCTATGTTAGCAGCTGACAATTAGCAGCTGAAACCTGTTGGCTATGTAGCAGGATCCCACCACAATCCCATTATAAAGCCCCTTACCAGAACTATGATGTACTCATATGTCATATGTCGATAAAGGGTTAAACATAGTAATTGATTACTCACTTGTAACTCCTTTCCAAACAATTTTGGAAATTGAAAGTTTGCTGTTAACAAAGGTAGTTTCACTGTAGTGCAGTATCGCCAGGGCCGTTCCTAGGGGCGCCCAGAGGATAGCCCCTGTTTCTGCGCAGCTGTTTTATAACAGTCGCGCAGAGTCAGCAGTCTGCCGGTACAAGGAGGAGGCAGGAAGGATCGTTCCCATCCTGCCTTCTCCTCTGTATGTATCAGCGTCGCAGCGGGTGCGCAGCTTTCACTGTGCCCTGTGCAACGCTGGGTCTCCTCAGTCGGCAGCTCTGCCGGCCGAGTAGATCCATGGGAGCTGCATGACAGCGTAAGCCGCGTGGTGACGTCACCCCGCTTACACCTCTCAGCAGCTCCGGACTGGGAGGCACAGACCGAGGTGAGTACTTTTTTTTTATTTTATTATTAGCTACAGGGGCATCTACTGGCTACAAGGCGGCCATCTACTGGCTACAAGTGGGGCATCTACTGGCTACAAGGGGGGCATCTACTGACTACAGGGGGGCATCTACTGGCTACAAGGGGGGCATCTACTGGCTACAGGGGTATCTACTGGCTACAAGGGGGGCATCTACTGGCTACAAGGGGGGGCATCTACTGGCTACAGGGGCATCTACTGGCTACAAGGGGGGTATCTACTGGCTACAAGGGGGGCATCTACTGGCTATTGGGGGCATCTACTGGCTACAAAGGGCGGAGCATCTACTGGCTACAAGGGGGCATCTACTGGCTACAAGGGGGGGAATCTACTGGCTACAGGGGTATCTCCCGGCTACAAGGGGGGCATTTCTGGCTACAGGGGTATCAAAGGGCTAAAAGGGGGCATTACGGTAAAAGGGGGGGGGAATTACGGCTACAGGGGCATCACTGGTACAAGGGGCCTTTTCTACTGGCTACAAGGGGGGTTTACTGGCTACAAGGGGGCATCTACTGGCTACGGGGATTAGGGCTACAAGGGGGGCTTATGGCTCAAGGGGGGCTTTCTACTGACTACGGGGGGGCATTTTTTGGCTAAAGGGGGGGTTTTTCTACGGCTAAAAGGGGGGATTACGGGCTACGGGGTATTCTACTGGCTCAAGGGGCATCTATGGCTAAAGGGGGGGAATCTACTGGCTACAGGGGCATTTGGGCTAAAAGGGGGCCTTCTATGGTAAAGGGGGCATTATGGTAAAAAGGGGGCTTACTGGTACAGGGGCTCTATGGTCAAGTGGGGCATTTACGGGCTACAAGGGGGGGATCTACTGGTAAAAGGGGGGTTTTTATATAAGGGGGGGGCATTCTGGCTAAAGGGGGTATCTACTGGTCAAGGGGGCATCTACTGGCACGGGGGTATTATGGCTACAAGGGGGCATCTTGGCTACAGGGGTATTATGGCTACAAGGGGGGCTTTATGGTAAGGGGGGCATTGTGGACGGGGGGTATCTGTGGTACAAGGGGGGGTATTACGGCTACAGGGGTATCTATGGCTAAAGGGGGGATCTACTGGCTCAAGGGGCATTACTGGTACGGGGGGGAATCTTTGGCTACAAGGGGGTATCTATGGTACAAGGGGGGCTCTAGGCTACAAGGGGGGGCATTATGGCTACGGGGTTTTGGGCGACGGAATCATGGCTACAAGGGGGGCATCTATGCTATTGGGGGATTAATGGTAAAAGGGGGGGAGATTTGTAAAGGGGCTCTTGGCTAAAAAGGGGGGGAATTACGGCTCAGGGGTTTCTACCGGTACAAGGGGGGCATTATGGTACAGGGGTATGTAGGTACAAGGGGGGATCTATGGTCAAAGGGGGGCATTCTGGTTTCGGGGGATCTATGGTTTAAGGGGTATCTACTGGCAAAAAGGGGGGCATCTACGGGCTCGGGGGCTTTCTACTGGCTTAAAAGGGGGGGTATTAGGCTACAAGGGGGCTTTTCTCTGGCTCAAGGGGGGCATCTACTGGTACGGGGTATTTGGACGGGGGGGTTACGGGCTACAGGGGGGCATTTGGACGGGGTTCTTTTGGTAAAGGGGGCCATTACTGGCTATGGGGGGCATCTATGGCTGAAAAGGGGGGGGGCTCCATGGTAAAAAGGGGGGCATCTAATGGGGGGGGGGCCATTATGGCTAAAAGGGGATATTACGGCTAAAAGGGGGGAAAATCTACTGGTACAGGGGATCTAGGGGGGCTACAAGGGGGTTCTAGGTACAAGGGGGGGTATTACTGGTAAGGGGGTTTACTGGCTCGGGGGCATTTCTGGACAAGGGGGAGCATTCCTGGTAAAGGGGGCATCTCCTGGCTAAAGGGGGAATTACTGGCTACGGGGTTCACGGGTACAAGGGGATTATGGTTTCAAGGGGGGGGGATTAGGGGCAAAGGGGTTCCTAGGGGCTTCAAGGGGGGCATCTATGGTAAAAGGGGGGATCTATGGATGGGGGCATCTATGGCTACAGGGGTATTACTGGCAAAAGGAGGGCATTTTACTGGCTACAAAAGGGGATTATGGCTCAGGGGAAATTTCTGGCTACAAGGGGTATCTATGGCTACAGGGGGGATTAAATGGCTACGGGGGGCATCCCCTGGCTAAAGGGGGCATACCTGGCAAAGGGGGGGTTCCCCTGGCTCGGGGGGCATCCCCTGGTTTAGGGGGGGCTAAAACTGGCTTAGGGGGCTTTTACTGGTACAGGAGCTACTAATGGCTATCATATAAGGTGCTATAGAGGGGGGTTTTTTATAGGATAGGAATTGGGGAAAGTGTGATAAAAATGAGGGTCTAGGATGTTTGCTTTGTAAATTTTCAGTTTAAGAGTGGGGTAGGTCAGGGTCGGGGGGCGATAAGAAAAAAAGAAAAAGGAGAAAGAGACCAAATTCTTCGAGACGTTCCTGTGAGTAAAAAGATTAAGTTTACTTAATTATTAATAGCCGCAGGGCCTGTGTCAGTGGTATCCCAAAACTGTATGGTCACTGTTTCTGTAATATTTGGTTGTGTATAATGGTTTATACTCCCCTAATGGTAAATTTTTTTATTTTAGTCACTATTGGTGGTAATATGTGGTCATGGTTGGTTTATTTTCGGGGCACTGTGTGCTGGTGATTGTGGGGTTTTGGGTTTTGGGATTTGGTTTTGTGAGAGTGTTATTGGTTTTTGTTGAATTACGTATTTTGTGTTTTATACGTAGCACATTGTAGTAAAGCTTTTTGTATATTTTAGATTTGGTTGATGGTGATGCAATGTGTCGCATTATGTTATGGGGGAAGGGGGGCGGCGAAATTTCTTCACCTCGCCCTGAGTGCAATTTAGCCTAGGAACGACCCTGAGTAACGCGAGAAAAAACTGTGCCAAAAACAACACTGTGTGAAAGCTGCATTAGAAATAGCAGCCTTAACCCTTGTTGTGCTGCCCACAGGCATCAGCACTTTTTTAGATAAATGATTTGTATTCTTTGTTACATGAAACTGAGTGCTGTTATGCCATATGCATTCATTGTCCATCCCTGCATTGATATGTGCTCCCTGTTTTTGTAAAGCATTGTGGAATACGTTGGAGCTCTGTAAATAAAGATTATACTTCATGTCCTCACTTGGCACCATATCCCTTTAAAATTTGCCCCCCCCGGGGTTTTGCAAATTTCCCATGCTGGTTTAATTTTTTGTGGAGCCCCGCCCCCACTAAACTTGGCATCACATTTTGGAGACTGTCCAACTGGGTCCAACTGCTTTATGACTGTCATCATTTTAAAATGAAATAAATGATCATACATGTGGTCTTTGGCTCAGGTCAAATATTCTGCACAGCAGTACCATTTAGGTCTTTACAAGGGTAAAAAAGGGAATTTGGGGAGCTTTGTTTCAAAGGGGAAATAAAATAAAAGAATATTTACACTAAAATGCATTTCCAGTAAATATTTTTCTGTCTTTTTTTCTCTTTTTTAATACATTAGGTTATCAATAAGCTGCAACCTTTTTTGACCTTGGATCAGGAAATTCAATGTTCTGTATTGTAACGATTCCAACCCGGGTGGCTGGAAACGGGCAGGTTGGGCGGATCCTCTGGGCCCACCACGGGCACAGATGGTAGATGCAGGCGGTGGGTAGCTGAAGGGCAGGTCTGGGTTGACGGTACAGGAACGGAGACAGGGCACCGCAGGTGTAGCCATTAAACGTATACACAGTCCAGGTGTAGTTGGTGAACGTATGCACAATCCAGGTAGGTAGCAGACTACTGTATGATGCCAGGTAACAGCAGATATAGGCAGGCTGCTGCAGCAGCAGATGTCCAGCAGCAACTGATAAACGTATAGGTAACGTACAAGAGAACAGCAGCAATGCAGCAGCCGAGGGGGTCAAGCTCTTGTGCTGGATAAGACAACAACTAACTAACTGACAACCAGGCTAGGGCAGGAAGCTCCTTAAGACATCAGAGGTCACAGGTCAATGGGCCGGACCAAGGAGCACAGTCTCTTTAAATAGAGTGCAGTGCCCGGCGCTCGCCCCTAGAGGGAGCACGTGTGCACACAGGACGCCATGGAGCTGGATGAAGCATAAATGGTGAGGCTTCAGAAGTGGCAGGAGCCCAGACAGGTACGTGCAAAGAGCCAGGGACACCAGGGAATGTCGCAGCGGCCGGGACACAAGAGACACGAGCATGCTGACTGTGTGTAGCAGGGACCGCGGTGTGAACCATGACATGTATGAGAGAAACTCAAGGGGAAATGTTATTGAAATGTTTTATATTTATTTTTTGCAGTTATGAAAGGTAGCGACATGGCCATACTCACAGCTCCATGGTTGCACAAAAAACATTCCGAGTAGGAGGCAATATAAGCCCCAGGCATTGCACGGGTGCAGATTACTAATGAACAATTGCTCACACACCTATTCATGAGAGGGCAATTGTTTAGTAAAAGACTGCACATTGTTTAAGAACCCAATCACACCACTATACAGAAAAGCCACAGCACATGGGAGATGGGTCAAAGGCAAAAATATTTAGTTTATTTGAGCAGTCTCCCCTGTGTGGTGCCGTGGTTTTTCTGCATACTGGTGTGACTGGATTGTTATCCAGTGTGCAGTTTTTGACTAAGCAATTGCCTCCCCCCATGGATTGTTCATCAGTAAACTGCACCCATGCAATTTCTTCCATGTAGCACTTGAGCTTACATTGCCTCCTGCTGGGAATGGTTCTGGAGCTGTGAGTATGGCCGTTTTCCTGTGTTCTTAAGTAAATAATAGCTCATTTTTCTGTGGTTTTCTAATAAAAGATAGATTTCAAATTCAATTCAAATTGACTATTATTAGTACAAAATACACAACTCACAAAAAGTTAGGGATATTTGGCTTTTCAGGATAAACACAACATTTCTTGATATTTTTTTTTCTTTTTTTTTTTAAAAGCACTAAATGTGGCAATCTCTTAACTTTAGGATGCACATTTCCAACTGTTGTCCAATTGAGTGTTATCAGCAGGTTACAACAAAGGTACAGAGAGACTGGAAGAGGCACAGAAAGGCAAAGAAGTGGAAATCCTTTGACATCACACACTGATGACCACTTTATTATAAACAATGCCCTGTGGAACCAAATGATGAATGCCCCACAACTCCAGGCACATTTAAGGAAGGTGAGAGGCACATCAGACTATTCATAACCATTAACATCATCGTGGTCTCCGTGCTAGACGACCAGCAAGGGTACCTGACCACACCACCAGGCATCTACGCTGGATGA
This sequence comes from Phyllomedusa bahiana, assembly GCA_025379985.1. Classification (NCBI taxonomy): domain Eukaryota; kingdom Metazoa; phylum Chordata; class Amphibia; order Anura; family Hylidae; genus Phyllomedusa; species Phyllomedusa bahiana. Next base: position 121,933 of record JAODAL010002279.1, on the reverse strand, counting down.
GGGGCCAGTCGTTCTCGTGTTGTTCAGTGATGAAAGTTGATTCACTCTGAGCAGAAATGATGATCTTCAACAATACTGGAGACTAGTGTTGAAAAAACAGTAAAAAGTTCTAATTCGATTAGAACCTCGAACTTTTGTGAGTTCGGTTCAAAGTTCTATTCGAACTCGAACTTCGAACCCCATTAAAGTCTATGGGAGAAGATGTTCTGGTTAATTTTTATACCTATACAGGTGAGGAGAAGCTGGAATTACCATCCATAACAGTTAACTGGATACGTGGAACAACTTAGGGAAGAAAATTTGACTCTAAGTGGGACAGAAAATATTGAGAGGCTAAAACTCTTTATTCCTTTCAATGGCTATCTGAAAAGATGAGGATAGCTTGCAAGCAGGGGCGTGGCTATAGGAGGTGCAGCGGTAGCAGCTGCTACAGGGCTCTGCATCCTGAGGTGGCCCAAAAGCACCTTTGATACATAGGAGATTTGGAGACGGTGTGTTATACAATTACTGAACCCCCAAAACTGCAAAAAACAGAACTTTTGGGCACTGAGTATGATTTAGCAAATCCAAGCACTCTGTATAATATATATCCATGTATATGAGAGTTAGACGTTATGTGAGCCGGCAAATGTCGCCAAATAACAGCTTCTGAGTGTGGGAAAGATGCAGCCAGCAATACCAAAACTCCCTAACTATTGCTGTCTATGGAGAGGAAAATGCTATCTATCTAAGAGCAGTCTGTACAGTACAGAGAGTGAGCTGAAAATGGCTTTCACAAGGCAATACAGTGAAATATATAGAACATGGTCATGTGATTTTTAGCAGCCAGTGAGAGCCCTACACCTCAGCAATGACGTTTTTGACATTTCTCTGTGCTCTGCGCTGATTGGATGGCTGCCAAAAGTGCAGAAAGCTGCTGAAAACGAAACTGAAAATTGCGTGTCGAACTAGAACTTTACTCAAACGAACAGTAAAATGTTCGATGCGAGTTCTAAAAATTTGAGAAGTTCTACTAGAACTTAATTTTTCTAGAACAGTTCGATCAACACTACTGGAGACGTCAAGGAAAGCGCTATGCATCAGCCACGGTTGTCACCAGACGAGCCTTTGGTGGTGGTGGTGTTACAGTGTGTGCAGGTTTGTCTAGTCATTACAGAACTGCCCTACACTTTGTGGATGTTACAGTGACAGCCTCTACCACTTGAAAAACATCATTAATCCAGTCATTGTGCCTCTGCATGTACAACACAGCGCTAGTTTCATCTTCATGGATATCAATGCTCCAGCTCATCAAGGTTGCATCATGAATGAATGGGTTTGAGACTGTGGTACCTCACATGGAGTGGCCTGCACTTTCTCCAAGCCTGAACACCCAAGAAAACCTGTGGGGTCAGCTGAGTCGCTGTTTATAAGCTTGAAATTATGTACCCCTGAACCTCACTGACCTGAGGGATTCCCTTCAAGAAGAGCAGGACGCCATGCCTCAGCAGTCAATAACTCGACTTGTGATCAGCAGGAGACATCATCGTCAAGCAGGGCCGTTCCTAGGGGTGGGCGATCACCCGAGGGGGGCGCCGAGGCTCCGGTCACCCGAGGGGGGCGCCGCCCGGCTCGCCCGCCTGGAGATTGGCCCCTGGCTCTGCACGGCCGTTCTATAACAGCCGCGCAGAGCCACTCAGCAGCTGCACACACTCGCTGTGCAGCTGCAGGTACAGGGGAGGAGGCAGGACGGATCGTTCCTGTCCTGACTCCTCCCCTGTATCAGCGTCGCATGGGGGCGCACGGCGTTCACCGCGCCCCCTGCGACGCTCGATATCCTCGGCTGGCAGCTCTGCCGGCGAGGAGATCTCTGGGAGCTGCGTGACACCGTAAGCGGCGTGGTGACGTCATGCCGCTTTCAGTGCTCTGCAGCTCCCAGAGCTGGACGCGGGGACCGTGGTCTGGTAAGTAATTTTTTTTTAATGTTATAATTAGCTACAGGGGGGCACCTAATGGCAACAGGGGGGCACCTAATGGCTACAGGGGGCATCTAATGGCAACAGGGGGGCATCTAATGCTACAGGGAGTCATCTAATGGCTACAGGGGGCATCTAATGGCTACAGGGGGGCATCTAATGGCTACAGGGGGGCATCTAATGGCTACAGGGGGGCATCTAATGGCAACAGGGGGGCATCTAATGGCTACAGGGGGCATCTAATGGCAACAGGGGGGCATCTAATGGCAACAGGGGGGCATCTAATGGCTACAGGGGGGCATCTAATGGCAACAGGGGGGCATCTAATGGCAACAGGGGGGCATCTAATGGCTACAGGGGGGCATCTAATGGCTACAGGGGGGCATCTAATGGCTACAGGGGGGCATCTAATGGCAACAGGGGGGCATCTAATGGCAACAGGGGCATCTAATGGCTACAGGGGGGCATCTAATGGCTACAGGGGGGCATCTAATGGCTACAGGGGATCATCTAATGGCTAAAGGGGGGCATCTAATGGCCACAGGGGGCATCTAATGGCTACAGGGGGCATCTAATGGCTACAGGGGGCATGTACTGGCAACAGGGGGGCATCTAATGGCTAAAGGGGGCATCTAATGGCTACAAGGGGGGCATGTACTGGCTACAAGGGGGGCATGTACTGGCTACAAGGGGGGCATGTACTGGCTACAGGGGGGCATGTACTGGCTACAAGAGGGGCATCTACTGGCTACAGGGGCATCTACTGGCTACAGGGGTATCTAGTGCTGATAAATTGAGGCGTCTAAGATGTTTGTTTTGTATATTCTACAGTGAAGAGTCGAGGCCGGGAAAAGACGTCATGGCATCTGGGACAGATGGAGAAGAAGAAGAGAAAGAACAACTCTTCAGAGACATCTCCTGTAAGTGCATGGATGTAACTTTACTTATATGTCTGCAGAGCCTGTGTACAGCTAGTATCCAACACTGTATGGTCACTGTATGCTGGTAATATTGGTTGTAGTATAATGGTTTATACTCAGTAATGGTCAGTTTATATTATTCGGTCACTATGTGCTGGTAATATGTGGTCATGGTGTGACAGTATTATTCGGTCACTATGTGGTCATGGTGTCGCAGTATTCGGTCACTAAGTGGTCACGGTGTCGCAGTTTTCGGTCACTATGTGGTCACGGTGTCGCAGTATTCGGTCACTACGTGCTGGTGATATGTGGTCTTAGGGTGTAGCGGTGTTATTTGGTAACTGTATGACTATTATTTAGTACAACTATAGACAAAATGGCGGATCCCGGCGCACGTGGAATCAAGGATGCCAGAGGTTTTGGCGAAGGAAAGCTGTTTATTGTCTAAAAAAGCAAAGGGTTTATCCTTCACTTGATTAAAACAAACTTAAAAGGCTTTTAAGTTTGTTTTAATCAAGTGAAGGATAAACCCTTTGCTTTTTTAGACAATAAACAGCTTTCCTTCGCCAAAACCTCTGGCATCCTTGATTCCACGTGCGCCGGGATCCGCCAGTTTGTCTATAGTTGTATCCGTTTCAGAGGAACTCCGCCACTGAAGGAACCGCTGCTGCCGTGTTAAAGGGCTACGGTGCAAAAAAGCCCTGTAGGTGCCTATGAGCATTGTGCCTCTATAATATATGCACAACCCTACTCGGTGAGTGAATTTTCTACTCCCACCCCTTATATTGTTTTAACATATTTCACGATTGTGCGCCCCCTTTTTCTCCTTTTTTCTTTTCTACACTATTCTTTAGTAGTTTTATACTTAGCACATTGTGGTAAAGCTTGTTGTATATTTTAGATTTGGTTGATGGTGATGCAATGTGTTGCATTGTGGCGCATTATGTTACGGGGGGGGGGGGGGGGTGATTTCTTCACCTCGCCCTGAGTGCAATTTAGCCTAGGAACGGCCCTGTCGTCAAGCTGTAATTGATGCTCACGGCCACCTGACACGTTATTTAGACATTGAGTGTATATCCCTCACTGCTGTTGGCTTTTGTTTCATTAAATTGTTTGGGATGAGAAAATCAACATTGCAAGTTATCACTGAGATGGTCGACTTTCAGGATAAAATAACTGTTGTGTGTAATGTTCACGTTTTCCATAAATGTTATCTGAAAGCCAAGTATCCCTAACTTTTTGTGAGTAGAGTATATGTGAAACAGTCCATACTACGCTATACAATGTTACGGGGGTGTTCAATAAAACATGGAAGGTTTCCCTTTCAGTGGTCTGTTTTTGTGCTACAAATGTTTCTTATGAATTTCAATAAAGCCCCTTTTACAATGATGGATAAACTACACATAAAACAAGTAACCAACACAAGGCAACACATATTCCTTTCACCCTAAGCTTCTCCATTAATTATTAAGTCTTGGTCTTTCAGAACACTGTTTCCTTTGGTATATTATGTTGATCTGTATTGTGTCCCTGCAGCTTTGCATCACGGAAACATGACTCACGTTGTTTATGGGCCACTAGAGTGACATTGACATAAGCATGGCTGAGCTTTGGCTCAGGGTTACCTAGAGGACAAACTGCTGCCTTTTTTTTGTTCTGTGAATATTTAATGAAGCATTCTAACTGGGATGAGCACATTTTTAACTGGAAGACACGGCTCAACTTCCGTTATGGATTACAACATGAGCAGAATTGTCACCATTCTTTGCCAGATGCTTCCAGTGGATCATATTGCAGGTTCCTGTTGGCAAAAGTGGAACAGCATAAATAACTTACATACTTGAGTGGAACACACACACTACATAACTACATAGAAACTGTGATATCAAATATCTGTATCTATATCTGTAGCTATATAGAGATACACACATTTGATTTGTCATATATACATATATATTCTGGCATTTGGCAAAAAACTATAATAACATGAAATCAGAACAAACCTTACCCATTTTAGGTCAATTAGGATTACCAAATTTATTTATATTTGCCAAATGCCAGAATAATGAGAGAGAATTATTAAGGCATTTTTATTACTTTCTGCAACGTCAAAAGTTTCCATACATTTCATTAGTATTTGGTAGCATTGCCCTTAAAACATATGACTTGGGACAAACGTTTTGGATATCCTTCCACAAGCTTCTCACAATAGTTGGTAGGAATTTTGGCCCATTCCTCCTGACAGAACTGGTGTAACTGAGCCATGTTTGTATTTTGCCTTACTTGCACCTGCCTTTTCAGCTTTGCCCATACATTTTCAATAGAATTGAGATCAGGGCTTTGTGATGGTCACTCGAAAACAAGGACTTGGTGATTCTTAAGCCACTTTGTAACCAGTTTGGCAGCATGTGTCGGGTCATTGTCCATCTTGATGACCCATTTCCACCTAAGCTTTAACTTCCTGGCTGATGTCTTGAGATGTTGCTTCAGTATTGCCTCATAATCTTCTTTCCTCATGATGCCATCTATTTTGTGAAGTGCACCAGCCCCTCCTGCAGCAAAAAAAAAAAAAAAAAAACCCACATGATGCTGCCACCCCCTTGTTTCACAGTTGGGATGATGTTTTTAGGCTTCCAAGCTTCTTTCTTTTTCCTCCAAACATAACGAAGATCATTATGGCCAAACAGTTTGATTTTAGTTTTGTCAGACCACAAGACATGTCTCCAAATATGTAGGCCTTGGTTTCTGTGTGTATGTGCAAACATTAATCTGGCTTTTATATGTTTCTATTGGCGTAATGACTTCTTCCTGGCAGAGTGGCCTTTCAGTCCATGTTGATACAGTACTTGTTTTGCTGTGGATGATGACACAATCTTACCAGCTTCTGCCAGCATCTTCACAAGGTCTTTTGCTTTTGTTCTTGGGTTGATATGCATATATTGGACCCAAGCACGTTTATCTCTGAGACATAGAACCCATCTCCTTCCTGAGCGGTATGATGGCTGGACATTCCCATCTTGTTTGTACTTGCTGTTTGTACAGATGAACTGGGCATCTTCAGGTATCTGGAAATTGCACCCAGAAGCTTCCAAAGACATGACATCATCATATGGGCTGTTCAAAATTGTTTAAAGGCATACTAATCCTAGTGTATGTAAAATTTTGATTTTGCAGAAAGTAATAACAATGCCATAAACAATTCTCTCATTATTCTGCCATTTGGCAAATATATATACAAATAATATATACAAATATATATGTAAATAAAAATACAAAATCCTAATTGATGTAAAACGGGTAAGGTTTATTCTGATTTCATGTCAGATAGTGAGAAAAACATGCAGATGTGTCTTTTTATATAGATTTTATATGTGCTCCCTGGCATGCTTATTGTCAACTATCTGACCCTGCAGATCCACCTCCCTGATAGTGACAAATCAGATATGTGTATCTATATACAGAGTGTGTGTGTGTATATATATTATATATATATATATATATATATATATATATATTATATATATATATATAATTCACCGGCCACTTTATTAGGTACACCATGCTAGTAACGGGTTGGACCCCCTTTTGCCTTCAGAACTGCCTCAATTCTTCGTGACATAGATTCCACAAGATGTTGCAACGATGATCAATTGGTACCAAAGGGCCCAAAGAGTGCCAAGAAAATATTCCCCACACCATGACACCACCACCACCAGCCTGAACCGTTGATACAAGGCAGGATGGATCCATGCTTTCATGTTGTTGACGCCAAATTCTGACCCTACCATCCGAATGTCGCAGCAGAAATCGAGACTCATCAGACCAGGCAACGTTTTTTCCAATCTTCTACTGTCCAATTTCGATGAGCTTGGGCAAATTGGAGCCTCAGTTTCCTGTTCTTAGCTGAAAGGAGTGGCACCCGGTGTGGTCTTCTGCTGCTGTAGCCCATCTGCCTCAAAGTTCGCCGTACTGTGCGTTCAGAGATGCTCTTCTGCCTACCTTGGTTGTAACGGGTGGCTATTTGAGTCACTGTTGCCTTTCTATCAGCTCGAACCAGTCTGCCCATTCTCCTTTGACCTCTGGCATCAACAAGGCATTTCCGCCCACAGGACTGCCGCTCACTGGATGTTTTTTCTTTTTCGGACCATTCTCTGTAAACCCTAGAGATGGTTGTGCGTGCAAATCCCAGGAGATCAGCAGTTTCTGAAATACTCAGACCAGCCCTTCTGGCACCAACAACCATGCCACGTTCAAAGGCACTCAAATCACCTTTCTTCCCCATACTGATGCTCGGTTTGAACTGCAGGAGATTGTCTTGACCATGTCTACATGCCTAATTGCACTGAGTTGCCGCCATGTGATTGGCTGATTAGAAATTAAGTGTTAACGAGCAGTTGGACAGGTGTACCTAATAAAGTGGCCGGTGAGTGTATATATATATATATATACACACACACACACATTCTTTATTTAGATGCATGCCAGGAAGCAAAGACTAAGGTTCCCCCTGATCTTCACCCTCAAGCACTGCAAGGGTGCTTGGTCTTTGCTGTAGAGCTGTAGGGTACTCCCAGGTCGCTTGCAGTGAGAGCCGAGGTGGCTACAAGTTACCGAGGGATGGACAGAGATGTGGTGGTCGTTGTCCAGGCAATCGGTCAGGGCAGGCAGCATTCTAGCAGAGTCAAGGCTGGTGACAGACAGGAGAGAGGGCAGAAAATAAAGCCAAGGGTCAAAACTGAAAAGTACAAGAAACAGACTGACAAATGCTTAAAAATCGCTAGCAGATACCAGTAAAAGGCAAGGAAGGAAAAAGGGGGGATGGCTGATGATAAAGACCCAGGTGGAACACAATTGGTTCCTGGGAAAGTTGGGTGGGTGGCGTGTGCTGCCCCTTTCAGAGAAGACCAGAGCAATCCCTAGAGGATGACTGCAAGCATGGCGGGAGAGCCGGGAACAGAGGCCAGCAGAGAGCAGGTGAAAAAGCCAGGCACTGGGAGGAAGCATAAGATGAGACCCAACGGCGAGAGGCAGGGAGGAAAGAATGGCCAGGACACCGACACTTAAGTGGACTGGGGCACAGATCGTGGTGCGCTTTGTGATAGATCTATATACACACAAACACACCATATACATTTTTTCTTGGGGAAAATGGACAACAGCATAACATCTTCCTAAAAAAAAGATATGTGTACACAAAGCCAATGGCATAATATTACAGAGGGTTAATAAATTTAGGGATCTTTGAATCTCACTAGGGGCAGCGTTGACGTGGAGTTTGCATGTTCTTCTTCCAGTTTTCTCCCCCACTCCAAAAACATAGAGAAATGTTAATAGGCTTACTTTAGAACTGGGCCTGGTGTTTTTGTGTCTGATATCAGTAAATTAAATTGATGACATTCTCTATTACAGCACCACAGAATATGTTGGTGATATAAGGGCAAGAGGCTGACAGAGGACACATGAGCTGTTAGTTCCTGCACCTGCATAATATGTTATCAGCACATGTTTACACTGCTATATATAAGATTTATATACACCTAGTAAAGTCCTTCATGATGGTAAGTATGACACCATACTCCTATATATTCCTATAATTTATTGAAGTGAAAAGTTACAAAACAGTGAAGGATAATTTATGAAATAGCTCTTCATCACTAGAGGGCAGTGTCACTCAGACGAATGCAACGTTGTGAAGGCATAACCAACATTTTAATGAAAAAAAATACCATTATTTAAACATGAATTGCCTTCATTTTCTCAGTTTGTAATGTGACGCAAATATAGATGAATGCTTATTCTGAACAAGGCAGGTTTTTATCCTATGCAGAAAATAGAATCTCTCCCACAAAAGATGCCGCTTTGAGAAAAGATAACTCTAAACCTGACTTTCTAGTTCTAAGCTTTTCTTGACATTCAATTTAGATGTTTGTGCTGAAGCAGAGAGAAAAGTCTGTGTACCCAGAATGTTTCTCTGATTACTCCAGTTACTCCAAAAATAAACATACAAGAAAACCAGAAAAAATGCAGTGGGGCCACCCTCACGCGAGCTTCACTCAGAAACTCCTGCACAACAAGAAGTGGTATTACTCACAAAGTCCATTTACGCCTGGTGGTCTGCTTTTTAATTAAAACAAATGAGGCCTGTTGAGTGGCTCCAAATAAATATTTAAGGAAAAAGATTCATGGGCACATGTGATGTAATTTAAAATTATGCAAGCCAGGAAAATGTGAGATGGGATCCTAATACTGGAACAATATCCAGAGTGAATAAAAATGAGACATTTTCTTTGATCAGCATACAAAGAGTATAATACATTTATTAGGTTAGCATACAGTGGTGGCCAAAAGTATTGGCACCCCTGCAATTCTGTCAGATAATACTCAGTTTCTTCCTGAAAATGATTGCAATCACAAATTCTTTGGTATTATTATCTTCATTTAATTTGTCTTCAATGGAAAACCACAAAAAGAATTGTCATAAAGCCAAATTGGATATAATTCCACACCAAACATAAAAAAGGGGGTGGACAAAAGTATTGGCACTGTTTGAAAAATCATGTGATGCTTCTCTAATTTGTGTAATTAACAGCACCTGTAACTTACCTGTGGCACCTAACAGGTGTTGGCAATAACTAAATCACACTTGCAGCCAGTTGACATGGATTAAAGTTGACTCAACCTCTGTCCTGTGTCCTTGTGTGGACCACATTGAGCATGGAGAAAAGAAAGAAGAACAAAGAACTGTCTGAGGACTTGAGAATCCAAATTGTGAGGAAGCATGAGCAATCTCAAGGCTACAAGTCCATCACCAAAGACCTGAATGTATTACTGTGCGCAGTGTCATCAAGAAGTGTAAAGCCCATGGCACTGTGGCTAACCTCCCCATGGCACTGTGGCTAACCTCCCTAGATGTGGACGGAAAAGAAAAATTGACGAGAGATTTCAACGCAAGATTGTGCGGATGGTGGATAAAGAACCTCGAGTAACATCCAAACAAGTTCAAGCTGCCCTGCAGTCCGAGGGTACAACAGTGTCAACCCGTACTATCCGTCGGCGTCTGAATGAAAAGGGACTGTATGGTAGGATACCCAGGAAGACCCCACTTCTTACCCCGAGACATAAAAAAAGCCAGGCTGGAGTTTGCCCAAACTTACCTGAGAAAGCCTAAAACGTTTTGGAAGAATGTTCTCTGGTCAGATGAGACAAAAGTAGAGCTTTTTGGGAAAAGGCATCAACATAGAGTTTACAGGAAAAAAAAAGAGGCATTCAAAGAAAAGAACCTGGTCCCTACAGACAAACATGGCGGAGGTTCCCTGATGTTTTGGGGTTCCTTTGCTGCCTCTGGTACTGGACTGCTTGACTGTGTGCATGGCATTATGAAGTCTGAAGACTACCAACAAATTTTGCAGCATAATGTAGGGCCCAGTGTGAGAAAGCTGGGTCTCCCTCAGAGGTCATGGGTCTTCCAGCAGGACAATGACCCAAAACACACTTCAAAAAGCACTAGAAAATGGTTTGAGAGAAAGCACTGGAGACTTCTAAAGTGGCCAGCAATGGGTCCAGATCTGAGCCCCATAGAACACCTGTGGAGAGATCTCAAAATGGCAGTTTGGAGAAGGCACCCTTCAAATCTCAGGGACCTGGAGCAGTTTGCCAAAGAAGAATGGTCTAAAATTCCAGCAGAGCATTGTAAGAAACTCATTGATGGTTACCGGAAGCGGTTGTTCGCAGTTATTTTGGCTAAAGGTTGTGCTACCAAGTATTAGGCTGAGAGTGCCAATACTTTTGTCCGGCCCATTTTTGGAGTTTTGTGTGAAATGATCAATGATTTGATTTTCGTTTCATTCTCTTTTGTGTTTTTTCATTGCAAGCAAAATAAATGAATATATTAATACCAAAGAATTTGTGATTGCAATCATTTTCAGGAAGAAACTGAGTATTATCTGACAGAATTGCAGGGGTGCCAATACTTTTGGCCACCACTATATATGGGGCAAATTTGTTTTGTGTCACTTCTCCTGGTGATTTTTCTTTTTTGCAGAAAAAGACTGTGGTCATGTATTAGCTGAAAGCAAGTAAAGAAATCTAAATAGCAAGCTATACAGTATACACTGTGTTGCAAAAGTATTCTTACCCCTTGAACTGTTCCTCATTTTTAATTGTTACAGCCACAAACTTAAATGTACTTTGCTGATATTTTATGTTATAGAGCAACACAAAGTAGCAAGTATTTTTGAAGTGTGCTTTCCCAAATTTTTACGAAGTAAAACACTGAAAAGTGTGACACATATATGTATTTAGCCCCACAGAGTCTATATTTTGTAGGACCACCTTTAGCTGCAATGACAGCTGCCGTCTGTTGGGATAGGTCTCTACCAGCTTTGCACATCTAGGGCTGGAATGTTTGTATATTTTTCTTTGCAAAATAGCTCTAGCTCAATTAGATTGGTTGGTGAACATTTATGAAAAGTGATTTTCAAGTCCCGCCACAGACTCTCCATGGAATTTAGGTCTTGACTATGACTGGGCCATTCTAACCCATGAATATGCTTAGGCTTAAACCTGTTGGAAATTGAACCTATGCCCCAGTCTCAATTCTTTTGCAGCTTTTACTAGATTTTCCCCAGAATTTTTCTGTATTTAGCTCCATCCATCTTCTCATCATGTCTGACCAATATTCCAGTCCCTGCTGAAGCAAAGAATCCCCACAGTATGATGCTGCCACCACCATGCTTCACGGTGGGGATGATGTTGTCAGGGTGATGTGCAGTGTTGGCTTTTCTCTACTTATAGCATCTGGCATTTACGTCTCCTCTGACCAAAGCACCTTCTTCCACATGCTTGCTGTGTCCCTTCATTGTTTTTTTTTCAGACTACAAACAGAACTTCTTATAGCTTACTTTGAAAAATTGCCTTGTTTCTTGCTACTTTTTCATTAGGTTGGATTTGTGGAGTACACGACTAATAGTTGTCCTATGGACAGATTCTCCCAACTGAGCTTTGGATCTCTGCAGCTCCTCTAGAGTAACCCTGGGCTGCTTCTCTCATTAGTGCTCTCCTTGTCCTGGCTGTCAGTTTAGGTGGACGGCCATGTCTTGGCAGGTAAGCAGTTGTACCATACTCCTTCCAAATTGGGCTATTTTTTAAAAATCTAACCCTGCAATACACTTTGCCCCAACATTATTTCTCAGCTGTCTGAGGTGTTCCCTGGGTTTCTTGTGCTGTTTGTTCACTAATGTTCTCCAAAAAAAACCTTTGAGGCCTTCACAAAACAGCTGTAGTTATACAGAGAATAAATTACCTACTTTTTGTTGTACAGAGAGGTGTTTGGCAGCAACTCATTCCTCTCCCACTGTTGATAACACATGTACACTTAGCCGAACCATGCATGTTTGTGTATTGGGTGGTCGTAAGGAAAAGTGACCACATTCTTGTATTAAGCTACACATTTTTTCTCTGTTGTGTGAACAAAGAAATTTTGCAGAATTATAATTTATATTGAATTTTTGTAACATGTTGTATTTATGAAGTATTTAACACTTGCAGTATTATATTTTTTTTTATTTATACTGTTTTAACACTCCACCGACATTTCACATACAGGTCATAATGCCTGTAATGGATTATGAAGCAGGCTCATTCGCTGAGGCTGCTCCATATGCATGAGGTAACAGTTGATTATTAGGCTATGTCTCCACTGCAAATATTTTCTGTCAATTTTGTTTTATCATTTTTCATTTTCTAAAACTGCTGAAAAAATGACTGAAAACAAGTCCCATAGACTTTAATAGTAAAAACGTTCTGTAGTCTGTAGTCTTTTTATTTTCTGCTCATTTTTGCTGTTGGTCGTTTTTTGAAACATTTGCAAACATTGCAAAAAATGACAGAGCAGGGCAGAAAATTTACTATTGGAATCTATGTAAAGCTGCGGATGTTTTTAGGTGCTTTTTTTGCAGAAATCCATAGCAATTATAATGCTATGCATTTCTTCAAAAAAAGCAGCAAGAAAGGCACCAAAACATGTTAAATTTTACTACTCCTATTACACCCTGTGATCGGTAAGATGTAATAGAAAAGCCATATTGTTATACCTTTCTGTAATATATTTATATTGCAGAAAAGTGTACAAGCGATTGTTCCCCCTTGCAAGCAAGTACCCTAGAGGACGACAAGTACATGTTGAAAAAAAAATGTAAACTAAAACAAAAAAAATTAAAGATTGGAACAACCAACCTTTGGCACATAAATAAGAAATTGAAATTTAAAAAAAAAAAAAACTAAAACTTACACATAATAGTCCCCAAAAAATTGCAGTAGAAGATATCACAAAGTTACAAGTATCCATAAAGAGTGCCAATTGAAACTACGGGCGACATGTATGAATGGGGCTTTGGCAGTTTTCTGGTGTACTTTGAGTCACAAAGAATGTATGAACAGGTGCATTCCAAATTTTGGCACGATAAGTGCCTTTATAATGCGCCAAAGACAATTTTTAGTGCGCCAAAGATTAGGGGCGTTCGTAGGATTAGACACATTTTTTAATTGTTGGATGCCAATCTTTGACACATTACAGTTAGAACAGCCAGACCAGTTTAAAGGTGGTGCCTGATCCAGACTTGTCGTATTGGTAATACACTGCACCTGTATGTATGACCCGCAGAAGAACAGGTTCACACATTCTGCCGCATTCTACATTGCCTTAAAGCTATTTAGAACTGGCCTGTCAGCGCCAGAATTCATACATGTCGCCCTACATTTAAGCCCGCAAAAACAATCCCTTACTAAGGTCTACAGACTGTAGAACAAAAATATATTGGTCACAAAATGTAGCTGTAATTGTAAAGTGCTTTAAAATACTAAAACATAACAAAAACTCTACATATGTACTATCAGCAGAATCATATCAACCTGCTGAATAAAGAAAATGTCACTAACACCGAACAGTAAACTCAACAGAAATAAAACCCCCGCAAAAATCGAGATATTTTCTAGTACATCTTGTCCCGCAAGAAACAAGCCCACAAAGATATATGTAGACGGAAAAATTAAAAAGTGATAATTCTTGGAAGCTAAGAGGAAAAAACAAATCTGATGTAAAGAAGAATTGCTGCAGCGTAAATGGGGTTAGTGGCAAACTCTGCTTTGGGTTTCATGCTGCTTTGAGCCCTAGTAATCAGCTGTAATCTGTATATGTATGTGACAAATATTCAATAACTTCCTAAAATGATCTGTGACTATAAGAGGATCCTGAAGCAGAGAAGCTGGTGGATGGTGACAATAAACCACATGAAGCTACACTCAATGGCTTAAGTAATCTGGTCTACTGTAACAAAGCATAGCTTTTTCTACTACGTCTCTGTAAACTACAAAGTAATAAGCTGATAGGCGATGCTGTTTGTTTTCATGTGAAAAGCTGGCACTGTGATTGATGAGGAATCTTTGGTTTAAATATCGGATGCAGACCGTTTTCTTTTATCCAAGTCGAGAAAAATGATGTGGATTCTCTGTGTGTCACTATAAGGGTTTGGAATATGAGAAAATAATGCCAGATGCTGATTAACTGACTGGTATCTTCAAACCAGGAAATGTGGATTTTAATGTTCTAATGGCAGCAAATATGATTACAGCTAAAAACCTTGGAAACTGAATTTAGAATACGTTACACAATTTATTAATTTAAAACCTTGCCTACTGGCAAAGTTACTGGAAATAATACCAAGCCCTTATATAAATTCCCTAATTGAAAGAAAATTAAGATTTTTTTTAGCTACATTTTTACTCCAGATTGTTGATGAAACATTTGCTTTATTTTTCTAAATGACTTTCTAACAACAGTAGAAAAAAAACCTGGTTGTCAACACTACAATTTGTTTTTATTCATTTTTTCAATAAAAAACAACAAAGGCAGCTTCTAAAGAAGATCAGTCATATGGGCACAACGTCATCTAATAATAAAGGATGTTTCCTACTCTGAATATTGGGCCTAATCTATAGATTGGGCTTCTTTACACAAGAAACACACTGAGGGGGATTGACCATTGTGTTTGTGCCTAGACTTTGTTGTAAAATGCGCAAAAATTTGGTGGATTTCAGACACTTTTTTAGAGATCATTGGACAAGGGGAATTGTTTAGCTTGGAAGGCCTTGTCTTCTTGAGAGGGGTGTAGCTTAAATGCAAATAAAATTTGCCAAAATGTTGGTGCATTTTTTCTGGTGAAAATTAAGTTCCATAGTTGATATAAAAAGTAAGATAAATTTAGCTCATCCTTAGAATTGTCTAAGAGCATAAGCCATTGTGATAAATTTGGCGCTTCTTTAGGTTACTTGATCTAAGTTTCTTCTGTTTGGCTATGTTCAAATGGCCTTTTCTAAAGCATATTTTTCTCTGTAGCTGTAGGCTCCAAAATACACATAAAAAATGCCCATAGAGTGTCCCTTAATATTCATTGACAATATATACCACAGTTCACATGGTCACTTTTTCCACATTGTAAGGCAGCAGCCAGGAAGGTCTGCAATGGCGTGTATATCCCAGCCTGATTCTGGGCATATGCCTGGAGAAGTCAAGACACATGCCACCAAGGTAAGGAGCCTTGGTGGAGTGAAAGGCTAACATTTAATAGGTGTCAACAGTACAGACTGTGGACATACGTTTAACCATATGTTAGTATGGCTTCCAGTCATTCTGGATCGGCTTTTCATTGGGTGTAAGCATAGAGCAGGCTGGGTGCTTACTCCCCATGTTCCATGCAAGGATTTCACTGGCCTATTTAAGGTCAGCAGGTAAGCTGACTGGGGGTCGGCTGCAACTCCAGTCTACCATTTGGGCTGGAGGCGTTCACACTGGAGGAAGCCAGTGTTTGCTACACCAAGACCACGTTGCTCACAAGGTGTTAGTGAGGGAACTACGCCTTTGTTTAGTAAGTGCTCAAACGAGCAGGAGTTTTGCTTATGTTCACCTGTTTTGCTATGCACGTTATTGCCATGTTTTATTTCTGTAAAATAAAAACACGGAAGGAACCGTTTGCTCCTTATATCTGCCTCTGTCTCAATGCCTGAAGGACTTACGCTGTGATCCCGGAGCTGTGCGAGCTCACAACATGTATTCAATGCAAAAACATGGAAGACAACATGTGGATTACTGCTACCGAAAATACAGCAGATTGTCTCTTGGATTTCAAATATTACTCGTATTACATGTGAATCTAGCATAAAATTCTCATTTTTCATACAAAAACAACCATAAAATGTACATTGTTTGCAACAAGGATATACATTGCAGTTGACATCAAGAACTTAAAGATGGTTCAAAATCCACATTATGTAAAATAACTAAAAGGGGTTTTCTCACCCTGCTGTTTTACAAAGCCTGCTCTTCATATACCGCTTCAGACTCACACCTCCTGGTTAGGCTATGGCTGGTCCTACAGCAGTGATTGGCATTTCGGCAATGCTATTCCTAGCTGAGCCTTTAAGAGGGACTTTGGTGATGGAGGGGTCTAAATAGCAGGGCAGAAGACTACAGAGCTCTAAAGGGTTAAAGTAGACCTATCACCTCCAGGATACCCTCATGAAGTAACAGGATACTAAAATACAAATACTTCCTTAAACATGCTTCATTAGGAAAATCAAAGGATTTAGTTTAAAAAAAAAAAAAGCGCTGGCCCTTTAAGACAGCTCTGAAGTTGGGCCAAGTCGGCACAGGACAGCTTTATGGATCACTATGTTGACAGTTGTGTCAAAGTAACTGCTTCTGAGCTGGAAGAGTGCATTATGAAAGGGGGAGCCAGGAAGTCTACATCATGTACACACTGATAAACTCTGGGCTGCTATGTCTGTGCTGGATATAACAATAGCAGCAATGTAATTTAGATGTCTGTAAACCCTGTCACACTATTAAAGAATAAACGTGATATATTCCAGCACTCTTGTATAAGGATTCCAGTGGATATATAATAAAACACACTCTTTATTGAAGATTAGATAAAACGCACTTTAAAATCACTTCATAGTTTATGCGTTTCGGCCTGTTCCCTGGCCCTTATTCGAACGAATGGTGGCCGGGAGAAGTTTTCATGGCGGTCTGGACTGGATGCAAAACAAAAGGGAAAGTCAACGACTTGTCAGAGAAACCTCACCTGTGAGTCCCAAGAGTTAACTGCACTGTAATCACTTATATGTCTGCAGAGTCTGTATACACTGTTGTATACCACTATATTGTCACTGTGTGGAGGTAATATTCACTCTGCAGAGTGTGTGTACACTGGTATCTACCACAATATGGTCACTGTATGGTAGTAATATATAGTCTGCAGAGCCTGTGTACACATATCTACCACTATATGGTCACTATATGGCAGTAACATTGGTCTCTGTATACTGATCTTTATTCAGTAGTAGTGTCGGGGTATTATTTTGTCAATATGTGGTGGTAATTTGTGGCCATGTTCTGATGGCATAATCCGGTCCATATGTAGTAGCGCTATTGGTAATGTTGGTCTTGATATAGTGGGATATTTTTGGTAGCAGTATGATAGTGCTATCTATATTGAGGTAATCGCTCCTTCTATTAGCTAGTAACTGCATGACGGTAAATGTTTGTGGTCGCGGTGAGGCCCCATCCAAAAGTTTGCTATGCGGCCTAGGCTTCTTTAGTTACACCCCTGGATGGGACCCAATGTGGAAATGAACTCTAATTAATATTCAAGGTCAGTAAGAAAACATGAAGGACTACCCCTCTATGAGGCAATCAGAGCCTACATTCTCATCATAATAACTGGAACAAGAGGGCTCAAAAGGTAATTTTTTTCCCCCTATTTCTATTATCCCCGACCAACTAACAAGGATTTTAAACCTGTGGAATACCCCAATAATTTGGCTCTTCATCTTTCGAAAATGCCCAGCAATACCAGGCTATTCCTAATGTCTATTTTGCCCATACATTGCAAGTTGAACCATTTTCTGAGATACTTGACCCATGATTAATACATAGTTATATTTTATTCCAGACTGATTTATAATCTACATTTTTCAAGGTCGTCTCGACCTCTTGAATGATCTAATAGCACACTGTGACAAAAGGGTTAATAGTATTAGGAAACCAGTGTCTTTTTGGCCTGGCAGCTGCTTTAATACAAATATCGCACAGGAGTATTATTCAGGAAATATAATCACTACTCCAGGAAACAAGTAACAAGCAGAATCTAAACAATAAGACTTGAGGAAAAAATAAGTTTACTACAAGAAAAGGGGCAGAAAATATTTGACAAGAGCTGCAGATGTGGGGTGACATTAAAAAACAAATGTTGTCTCTTAAACAGGATAGATTGCCCGGGTTCTAGCATGTGACATTCAATATGAAGTTAAAAATGGCTTTAGGAGATGTATACAAACAACATTTTTCATTTATGTAGAATGTGTTTATGAACAGTGGAAAAAATATGTATTTTATGCATGGTTATTTTGCAAGTTTCCCCACCTACAATGAATGGAGAAGTTTGTAATTTTTATCGAAGGTACACTACAACTGTCAGAGACCAAAGCTAAAAAAAAATCCAGAAAATCACATTGCATTTTATTTCATGAAATAAGTATTTGATCACCTACCAACCAGCAACAATTCTGTCTCTCACAGACCTGTTAGTTTTTCTTAAAGAAGCCCTCCTACTCTGCACTCGTTACCTGTATTAAGTGCACCTGTTGACACAATCACTCACACTCCAACCTCTCCAATAGGCCAAGACCAAAGAGCTGTCTAAGGATACCAGGGACAAAACTGTAGTCCTGCACAAGTCTGGGATGGACTACAGGACAATAGACAAGCAGCTTGGTGAGAAGGCAACAACTGTTGGTGCAATTATTAGAAAATGGAAGAAATACAAGATGACTGCCAATCTTCCATGATCTGGGGCTTCATTTAAGATCTCACCTCGTGGGGTAAGGATGATTGTGAGAAAGGTCAGGAATCAGCCCACAACTACATGGGAGAGAGTTGACCTGAATGACCTGAAGAGAGTTGGGACCACAGTCTAAAAGATTACCGTTAGTAACACACTGTGCCATCATGGATTAAAACCTGCAAGTTACACAAGGTCCCCTGCTAACATCAGCACATGTCCAGGCCTGTTAGAAGTTCGCCAATGACCATCTTGATGATCCAGAGGAGGCATGGGAGGAGGTCATATGGTCAGATGAGACCAAAATAGAACTTTTTTTATCAACTTCACTTGCCGTGTTAGGCGGTAGAAGAAAGATGAGCACAACCCCAAGAATACCGTCCCAACCATAAAGCATGGGGTGGAAACATCATATTCGGGGGGGGCGGCGCTTTACTGCACAGGGGACAGGTTGACTGCACTGTACTGAAGGGAAGATGGATGGGGCCATGCATCGTGAAATGTTGTCCTACAACCTCCTTCCCTCAGTAAGAGCATTGAAGATAGTTCATGGCTGGGTCTTCCAGCAGGACAATGAACCAAAACACACAGCCAGGGCAACTAAGCAGTAGCTTTCTAACAAGCATTTCAAGGTCCTGGAATGGCCAAGTCAGTCTCCAGATCTGAACCCAATCTAAAATCTTTGGAGGGAGCTGAAACCCAATGTAGCCCAGCGAAAGCCCCGAAACCTGAAAGATCTGGAGAAGATCTATATGAAGGAATGGACCAAAATCCCTGCTTGGTGAAGAACTACAGTAAACATCTGACCTCTGTAATTGCAAAAAAGTTTTCTGCATCAAATATTAAGTTCTGTTTTTCTATTGTACCAAATATTTATTTCATGCAATTAAATGCAAATTAATGATTTAAAAATCATATAATTAGATTTTCATCTCCATTCCTTTTTGTTGAAAAACTTGTAAAATTGCAAGTGTATCAAATACTTATTTTCCACACTGTATGTCCATGAAAAGAAAGAGCAGACTAGATATGACTGCACACCACTTTGTAAATTTAATTTACACACACCCTTCCCTAAAATTCGGTGTTTTAATGGTGAGAAATTTTTTCCGTAATATCCAAAGTAGTCTGATACAAGAGGATTTGGGATCAAACTGTCAATCACATTGAGCATTTGGGTGCAAACAGGAGTAGACAGTAAAATTAGACATATTGGGCCTTTTTATGAAAACTGTCTAATAGTAAGGCTGCCCTTGTTGCCCAAAGCAAACAATCAGAGCTCAGATTTAATTTTTCAAGAGCAGTGTAAAAAATTAAAGCTGAATTCTGTTTGGTCACTACAGGCAACAAAGACAGTCTTTCTATCAATGTGAACATACACATTTTTATACATTCTGGAAAATTGTAGTGTAAAACTTTAGCAGTACCTTATTATGTTATCACATTTGTTCATAGAGGTCTTTATTCTACAGGTAAATGAGTCACAAACCTAATACACAAGACAAAACATAGGCAATGTTGGACAAAGCCTTCTTTGTCTTACAGTCAGCCACTAAATTTATCTAAGTTTTTAATGATTTTCTGTGCTGGTCTCACACTTGTGATAGTTGTTGACTGACATATTTCAACCAACCCCACTAAAGAAAACATGTATGCTCAGCCGAGAGTGCATGTTTAACTCTGGCAGAATTTAATCTCCTGTGTTACAGTGCCTTGCGAAAGTATAAAGCCCCCTTGAACTTTTCAACCTTTTACCACATTTCAGGCTTCAAACATAAAGATATAAAATTTTAAATTTTTTGTGAAGAATCAAGAATAAGTGGGACACAATTGTGGAGTGGAACTAAATTTATTGGATATTTTAAACTTTTGTAAAAAAAAAAAAAAAAAAAAAAAGAAAAGTGGGGCGTGCAATATTATTCGGCCCCTTTACTTTCAGTGCAGCAAACTCACTCCAGAAGTTCAGTGAGGGTTTCTGAATGATCCAATGTTGTCCTAAATGACTGATGATGATAAATATAATCCACCTGTGTGTAATCAAGTCTCGTATAAATGCACCTGCTCCGTGATAGTCTCAGAGTTCTGTTTAAAGCGCAGAGAGCATCATGAAGACCAAGGAACACACCAGGCAGGTCCGTGATACTGTTGTGGAGAAGTTTCAAGCCGGAATTGGATACAAAAATATTTCCCAAACTTTAAACATCCCAAGGAGCAATGTGCAAGCGATCATATTGAAATGGAAGGAGTATCAGACCACTGCAAATCTACCAAGACCCGGCCGTCCCTCTAAACTTTCATCTCAAACAAGGAGAAGATTGATCAGAGATGCAGCCAAGAGGCCCATGATCACTCTGGATGAACTGCAAAGACCTACAGCTGAGGTGGGAGAGTCTGTCCATAGGACAACAATCAGTCGTACACTGCATAAATCTGGCCTTTATGAAAGGAGGCATTTCTCAAAGATATCCATAAAAAGTCTTGTTTAAAGTTTGCCACAAGCCACCTGGGAAACACCAAGCATGTGGAAGAAGGTGCTCTGCTCAGATGAAACCAAAATCGAACTTTATGGCCACAATGCAAATCGATATGTTTGGCATAAAAGCAACACAGCTCATCCCCCTGAACACACCATCCCCACTGTCACACATGGTGGTGGCAGCATCATGGTTTGGGCCTGCTTTTCATCAGCAGGGACAAGGAAGATGATTAAAATTGATGGGAGGTGGATGGAGCCAAATACAAGACCATTCTGGAAGAAAACCTGTTGGAGTCTACAAAAGACTGGGACGGAGATTTATCTTCCAACAAGACAATGATCCCAAATAGTGATGAGCGATTACGTTGACTATCGTCATCGGGTCGATAGTCGATATTGGCAATTATCAAGACGATTTCTGATAGTCGATAATAGATTATCGACGATGACCATTAAAGTCTATGGGAGAGGAACAACACCTTCATTCTTACACCCAAACAGGGCTGGAGAAGCTGGAATTAACATCCACAACACAATCTTTCAACCATCATTTTAGTTGAACTGGACATAGACTATCCCTGTCCTGGGCCACAGCATGAGCCCCAAACCTGCATGACCCCCAATTTTTAAAAAAACTGCGGGGAAAAGGGAGCCCTTTGAACCCCCATTTTATTTTTCACTGGACATTAAATATACCTGTCCTGGGCCCCACAGAAATACCCCCAAACCGGGCCATGACCCCCCCAGATTTAAAAAATTCCCGGGAAAATGGGAAAGGTCTTTTAACCACCATTTTGGGTTTGAACTGGACAGGGGTTTATTCTGCCCCTGAAACCCCGCAAAAATGCCCTTTAAAACCCTGTCTGACCCCCAAAAAATTAAAAAAGTGCCAAAAAAAAGGGAAAGTTTTTAAACCCCCCAAAAATTTTTATTGAACGGGACATAATTTTTCCCGGGCCTGGGCCACAGCATGACCCCCAAAAACCTGCTTTGCCCCCCCAGGTTTAAAAAAGTCCCGGGAAAAAAGGTAGTTTTTAAATCCCCAATTTTTTTTGAACGGACATAGATTTATCCCTGCCCCGGGGGCCACAACGCCCCCCCAAACCCCTGCAGGGCCCCCCAAATTTTAAAAAAACTGCCGGAAAAAGGAATTCTTTAAAAAAACCCCTTTCAGTTGAACTGGACATTGCCCTATATCTGTCCGGGGGCCCAGAAATGAGCCCCAAAAATGTCTGACCCCCAGATTAAAAAGGGGCCGGAAAAAAAAAAGGAGTTTTTAAAACCACCATTATAGTTTCACTGGACATAAATTATCCCTTCTGGGCCCCCGAATGCCCAAAAACCCTGTTTGGGATCCACAGATCAAAAAGGGGCACAAATCTATTTTTGTACAGTAAACTGCCCATTTAGTATATTTTTTTGGTAATTGACATTTGTTTACAAAATTTTAAAATTTTGGGGAATTTTCTTTTTATATTTTTTCTTTTTTTCCCAATTTTGCTTTTTTTTTAAGTTTTGATAACATACAACATACACCCCTCCTGCATTTTTAAAGGTTTTTTTTTTACCCCGTGTAGTTTGTTAATTCCCGCACACCCCAAAAATTTAATACAAATGTCCAAACCCATCCCCAAAAAAACCCCTTCTTATTTGAGAAGACATTTCCCCTTTTCCTGGCTTTGGGGGAGTGATTCAGCCAATAAAATTCAATGTTTTTAAAAAATTTTTCCTCCAAACCCCCTTCTTTCCGTGATTAGGGACAACTCCCCTGGAGATAAAAAAAAATGCGGAACCCCTTTGTGACCCACCCCAGAAAATTTTAAGCCTAAAATTGGGGCAATTTTTTTTCCACCCTGGACCCCTTTTTTTGACACTAACTTAACCTCCAAAAAATCCCTTTTTCAAAACCCTTGTTTTTTTTAGAGAAATTTAAAAGTTTCCCCGGGATTGCCCCAAAACGGTGAGACCCAGTCTGCCGCCGGGCCATCTTTTAACACGCGGGGTTTTCAGCTGCCGGCCCCGGAGTTACAGTGGGGGGCGGTGAGAGCCCAGGCGGGCCGTCCGTTTTTCTATTAAATGGGAAAAAAATGCCCTTACCCAAGAAGAAAACAAAAAACGTCGTGTAAAGGTAGGGTGGGGGAAGGGAAATTGTGGGGTTTTGCCCTCCAGCCTTCCCAGTAAAACAGTCAAGCCCTGGGGGGGAACGTTGGGCCCCCCCGTATGATGCGGCCCAAATTTGGCTTCACTTGGAAATGCTGGGGGTTGACTTTTCCTTTTCCCACCCTGGGCCCTTTTTCTTGGCATTTTTTTTCTCTTTTTTACTAAACGTCGGGAAAGGAAATTGTCTCTGTTTCTTTTTTTTCCCCTGCCGTCCCTCCTTTACTCCATTTCCTCTGAATAACCTAAATCTGGTAAAGTTTCCTGTGCCTCCCTTGTAAAAATTTCAAAGGGAATTTTTTGAACCAGCTATTTTTAATGCAAGTTTTTTAGTAGTTTAATTTTTAGAAAACACATTTTTAAAATTGGAAAAAAACCCACCACGTTTTTGTTTTCTTTTTTTTTTTTTTTTTTAAAATTGAAAAAAGGGGTTTGCCCCAATACAGGGATTTCCCTGGGGCTATTTTTAAAGTTTTGAAAAAACCAGCCCATTTCCCAATAGGGTGCCCAAAAAAACAGGGGTTACCTATTCCTTTTTTTCTGACAGCCCCATAACCCTTACCAAATTTTGAAATTGTGAAGAACAAATGCCCTTTTAAAAACCCACTTTTTTTTAAAATTTGGACCTGAATTCTGGGCTGCATTTAAACAGAAAAAATCCCCCCAAAAAAATTAAAAAAAAATGCCCCTTGACCCCCTTTTTTTGGGAAACCAATTGTGAAGAACAAATGTTTTTTAAAAAACAACATTTTTTAAAATTGGACCTGTAGTATTGTGCATTTCAAAGCACTTACCCCCAAAAAATTTTAAAAATGACTTCTCAAACCCCTGTTAAAAATTTTTGAGGAGGAAAAAGCCCCCTTTAAAAACCACAAAATTTTTGTTCCAAAAGGGCCATGAAAATTTTAGCGGGAACTCACAGCAACATGACCCCCCAAAAACCATTGGGCAATTTCAAAAAAATTTTTTTAAAAAGAAGTGAGTTAAAAGGGAAAAACGGTTTTGTCATGAAACCTTTGGGGTCTTTTAAAGTCCCTACCCAAAACCAAACAAAATGAACTTGGGAAAATGAGAATAAAAATTGCAAAGAAAAAGATCATTTTAAAAAAAAAGTTTTTTAAAGGACCATTTTGTTTGAAGAGGGAAGTGAAGTAGGAACCAAAATAAATCGGGGGACCCCGGCAATTGGGGCCACAAAACATCAAGATCCCATGCCTTTATTTCATCTTGATGAAAGTCAAAAGGGTCAAAAATTATCTGTTGGAAACCGGATGGGGGGTTTTTTCCCGTAATTTACTATTTTAGCTTTTTTGAAAATTCCCCTCAATATGCCGTTGCTGGGGAGGGCCAAAAAACCTCTATGGCCCTGGGGGAGCGAGCTCCGGGGGGGCCTTTTTAACCCTTTTGGATTTCCCCCAAAATCATTGGGGGCCGAACACATACAAAAACATGGTTTTTGAACCCCCAGATTTCGTGCCCATGATTTAAGCTGGGGGTTTTTCTTGGTTTGGAAATAGTGCCCTGCATTGCAAAGCGGGTTTGGGGGGTTTTTAAATAAAGATTGCCCAAAGGGACCCCTTAGGCTTCTGACCTTTTCCTTTTTTGCTGCTGCTTTTGGCCACTTACGGCTACTTGGCACTCTACTGCTGTCACGTCGCTGCCGTTGTTTTCCCCCCGTGGCATTTCAAGGGAACCCCCAAGCAGACGCAACAGATGGGCTCCAGTTGTCAAACAGGGAAGGTCTCCATTTCCCGCATTTTTAAATCTTATTTGGGTTTGGGGGGAAGGAAAGTTTCTGGTTTTGTTTTTTACCCGGGATCCAGGGGGGGGTTGGGGCCCCCCAGTAAAAATGTTGTTCAATTTGATTTGGGATTAATGCGAGGATCATGTTGGAGGAAAAGGGGCTTTTCCAAACACTCATGTGAGAGATGGAGCCTTGATTTCCCAAGCCTCTGGGTCGAGGGGACTAAACAAACCCCAACTTCCCAAAACCCCCCTCCGCCCAAATTCACGGTTCCCCAAACCCTTTTTCCCAAACAGGGGCGTCCCGGGAACGTCGGTGTCCCAGGAAAATTTTTCCTCCTCCCTTTCCCCCGTTTCCTTTTTGGGACAGCTTCAACCCCAGCCCTGGGCTTGCCCAAGATGAAAGACCCTGAGAATTTAGGGGCCCCCTTGGGGACTAGCCCTGGACCCCGGAAACCCCCTACCTAATGAAGGGCCGTTTAAAATTTAGAAACTGTCGGGCTTTGGTGGATTTTGGGCGGAGAGAAAAGGGTCCGTGCCCAAATTGTGTCCGTCTCCTCCTCCCTCCCCTGGGGGGGGACCTGATGTTTCAAGTGTCCAAAGAAATTTTTCCAGAAATAAGATAAACCCCAATGTTAAAGCTGGGCAAGGGAAATTTTTTCGCCACTGCCATTTTTGTGGCTTTCTTCAAAACTGGCAATTTTTGGGGCAGACCTTTCACCGCCTCCACCCTCGGTTTCCCCAACACCCCGGGGTCCGCACCCCTGCTTGTCAGGGCCCTGGGGGTCCACCTTCCCTATTGGGGAATGGCATTGCGCTGGGTTCCCCCCAAACGCTGGAAACAAAGTAGGGGTGGAATTTTCCCGGTGTTTTTCCCACGTCAAAAAATGACGGTTTGCCGGGGGGGGGGCCAGGACCTAAAAAACCAAGGCCCGGGGGGAAGAAACAGGGGTTTCGGAAAAGGCGGAAAATTTCGAACCCCGACTTCGGCCTTTCCCCAGCAGGGGATCCCGACCCGGGTAAACGCTTTTGAAATTTCTGGGCGACGAGGTTCATGACATAAAAAACCCGGGAAAAAGGGGTTGGCTCCACCTACCGATTCTTAAAGGGCGGGGGCCAAACAAAAATTTTTGGGCCGTTATCGGGACACCCCCTTGCCCGGGGACCCATCCAGCGCTCGGAACTCGTTTTCGGAGAGCCGTCCCCCAGCTCCCTTTACCGTGTGTTTGGGCGGGCCCCCCAAGGAAAATTAATTTCCAAAAAAACCGGGGTTGGGGTTGGCCCGGGGATGGGCCACCCAAGGGGGGCCCTTGGGGGGGGAAAGGGGCCCCTGGGGGCCCCCCTGGGGGCCGGTTTTTAAAGGGGCGTGGCGCCGAGGGCCCGAGAGCCCCCCGTCAACCCCCCCCGAGACATCCCCACCCCAAACCCCGTGACTGTCACAGAGATATTTTGGGGGGTTGGGGGGGGTGTTACTTTTTCCTGGGGGGGTCGGTTTTTTGGGTGGGATAAAGGGGGCTTTTCCCCGGAAAACGGTTTTCAGACAAAAACCCTTGAAAAATTTTAAAATGAACGGGCTGGCCAGGGGAGGGAAAGGCTTTTTTTTCTGGCAAAGAAAATGCCTGTTCAGCATCTGGTTTTTGGTTTGGCAGGCAAGGGCCAAGACGTGGGCGGGAAAAACCTTCTGTTTCCACCCGACGGGGAAAGGGCACAATTTTTCCCAAGGGCCAAAAACCTTTGGAATGCCGACCTTTGGGTTTTTGGGTTTGGGGGTGGGTTTTGGGGTTAAAATTTTTCTTTCTGCTCCCCAAAACCCGGAAGGGCAGAAAGGGTGGTTGCGAAGGGCTGGCCACCGAAAGGCATGCATGTCCCTTTAAACGGTTTGGGGGGAGAAAAGGGGTAGGATTTGGGGGCTTTGGTGGTGCTGGGTGGGACTTCAGGGGCGACGGTGGAGGGGTGAAGCGGAGGCTGAACCCTTTATCATTCTCGAGAGAATGGGCAGCTTAAAGGGAAACCCCCTTTGGGGGGGGAGGGGGGAGGCGGAGACAGAAAAGGGGTTTTGACAGTTTGGTTTGGAAAGGGCCCCGGCCCTCGGTCTCGGGGGGCCCTTTTTTGGGGCCCAAATGTTGCCTCCATTTTTTAAATCATTTTTCATTTGCTGCCTGTGACTAGACATTTGGTTTGGGGGTTAAACAACCCAAGATTCCTTGGGCCCCCCTACTTATGGGGTTTAAGGCAAAGGCGGCATATGACATCGTGGGTGAATTCCCCAAAGGGTTGCTCAAGAGGCCCCGGGGTTAAGGTCCTGGTCCTTTTTTTGACGGCGATAAAGCGAGGAGCGAGGGGGCCCGA
The DNA here is from genome assembly GCA_025379985.1 of Phyllomedusa bahiana. Classification (NCBI taxonomy): domain Eukaryota; kingdom Metazoa; phylum Chordata; class Amphibia; order Anura; family Hylidae; genus Phyllomedusa; species Phyllomedusa bahiana. Next base: position 94,437 of record JAODAL010002279.1, on the reverse strand, counting down.
CCGTTGGGTGCGGAAACAAATCGGCGGGGCTTTTTGCGAAACCCCCCCTCTCCCCTTTTTTAGGGCGGGACCCCGTATTGACCAATACCCCATCGTCTTCCCCCCCCTTGTCCGTGATGAAAACGCTTTTCAACAAATTCTGCGGGGAAAAAAAACCCCGATGGAATCCGCAACGTCGTCATATCTTTTTCAACAAGGGGACTTTTGGGCGCCTTTACTTTCTGCATCCAGAAGCTGCCGGGGAAATACAAGCAAGGGGACTGCAAAAGGGGTTGCCACCACCCGGGATTTTTTTTCCGATTGGGGGGTTCCTTTTCCTCCTCGATGGCATCAGTATCTGGGGTCAAGCAGACAAAATCATCCTTTTGGGGCCCCTTTATCTTTTTAAAAAACCCTGGTTCCCCCCAAACCCCATTTTGTCATCAAGAGGTTTCAGAAAATGGGTTATCCAACCCGTGGTGGGGGTTCACGAGTTGACATTTGGGCTGCTTCGTTGGACGGATGCTGATTTTTTGGGTGTTTACAAAAATTTGTGGGCCGTTACGGGGAAAGGGTGAGGAAAAAGGGGAATTTAAGACCCGCGGATTCAGGTTTGCAAAAAACCACTGGAAAAAACGATTGGTGCCCTGTTCGTTACTGAGATTTACCGGGCCCTGACCCAGCGATACAGGCCTGATGGGCCCCGCAATCGACGATCCGTGGCAAAACCCTTTTCCCCGTACCTCTACCTCCAATTTCCACCCCCTCTTTGCGCGCTTAACCCCCCTGAATTTCGCTTATTTTTCGGGAAAATTAAAAAATTTTAAAGGTATTTAAGAGTTTTGGAAAGGTTTTTATTAAAAGACGGCAAATCCAGTTTTCTCAAATCCCTCAAATTTAAAACAAAATTTGGGGGTGTAATGAATTTAAAATGCAAGGTACCTTATAAAAAAAGCTGGACTGGGGAAAAATGAAAAAAACCCCCTATCTGAAATGTTTACGGATAATAAAAATGTATTTTTTTTCACCCTTCAAATCACCTGCGGTGTCTCAAAATTGTGTATTGAAAAATTTAAATGCAAAAGGTTCCCTTTTCAACAAAGTTTAATGGGCAAAAGTGAAAAAAACACCTATCTGAAATGTTTTCGGATAATAAACGGTATTTTTTTTTTTTCACCTATCCAAAAAACCCCCGGCGGTTTACTAAAAAATTGCTTTTAAATTTAAAATTTAAGTGCAATGGGGCCTCATCAACAAAAGCTGGATGGGCCCAAAAGGGAAAAAAAACACCTAACTGAAAAGTATACAGATAATAAACGGATTTTTTTGCACCTATCAAATACACCGGGGGATTGACTTTTCCCAAAAAATTTGGGGTAATTTAAAAATTTTAAAAGGGAAAAGTTTTTCTATCAAAAAAGCGGACCCCGGGGAAAAGGGGAAAAAAAAACCTATTTGAAATGTATACAATAAAAAAAGTAAGTTTTTCACCTAAAAAAATGACCTGCAGTTAATAGAAAAGATCTTTATCCAAAAATAAAATTCAGGCTGGGCCCAACATACAAAGAAAACTTTAATAAAAGCCATGTAATTTCAATGTTCCCAAACAAATTTTTCCGGGGGTTTCAAAATATATCCAAAATATCCTTTAAAGGCTTGTCCCGTGGTTCCCCCGCCCCCCCCCCCCCCCCCTGCAAAAATTTTTTCAGGGCAGAAAGGTCCTTTAAAAATTTTCCCGCCAAAAAAACCCAAAATCTGGGGAAAAATTTAATTAACCCAAGTTAAAAAATGTTTTACACAAAAATTAACTGTCTTGTGAACAAAAAGAACAATTTCGCTGAGCTGGTTTTTCCTTTTAGCTGTTTTGGCAGACAAAGGGGCACGTTTCCCACTTTCCCAAAGAAAACCCTGAAACCCCACGAGGGAAACCCGGAAGGTGTTCTATTTAAAGAAGGGTCATGTGGTTTTTTCCCGCCAATCACAAAAACCCTACACATCCCAGTCCCTGACGTCGCACACACAGCTCATTTTGCTTATTTTTCTAAGGGTGATTTTTCTGGCCGCCCAAAAAAACAGGGGAAACACGAAAATGGCGCGATATTTTTAAAAGAATTTTGGGAAAAACCCATTTTAAAACCCAAATTTTTCGCCCTGATTCTAAAAAATTCCCCACAAAGTAAATTCCGGGGGGGGGCCGGGTTTCCCCCTTGTCGATAATAATCCTCGGGGCACTAATCCCAAAAAATAAAAAAATGGGTTTACACGGCCCTTTTTTGGACGGGTTTTTTTTTTAAATTTTTTTCCCTTTCCCAAAAAATTTTTCCCCCAAAACCTCGCCTGAAAAATGCCTTTTTTAGAAAAGGGTTTTTGAGGGCGTTTCTGGTTTAGGTTTTTGGGTAGGTTTTTTGAAAGAGGGGTTTTAAAACCCCTAAAAATTTTGGGGTTTTCCCTCCCATTTAAAAAAAATTTCGCAGAAAACCCCTGCAGAAAAAGCACTTCTATAAATTTACTGACCCCTTTTTTTTTTCAGTGGGTTCCAAAGAAGCGTGTAAAAAAAACCCCATTGTGGGGGTGAACAACAACGGGTTTTTTTCATAGGAAACAAATTAAAAGAAAAAAGGGGGCGTTTATGAAGTGGTTTTTGAAAGATTAAAACCTCAGAAAACCTTTGGGGCCCAAAAACCCTTTTCCAAAAAGCCGTTGAAAAAAGCCCCCAAAGCAAAATCTACAATGGGAAATGGTTTTACCAAATAAACGTATCCAGGTGTTAGAATGGCCAAGGCACAGTCCAGACCTGAATCCAATCGAGAATCTGTGGAAAGAGCTGAAAACTGCTGTTCACAAACGCTCTCCATCCAACCTCACTGAGCTCCAGATGTTTTCCAAGGAAGAATGGGCAAGAATTTCAGTCTCTCGATGCAAAACTGACAGAGACATACCCCAAGCAACTTGCAGCTATAATCGTAGCAAAAGGTGGCGCTAAAAAATATTAACTTAAGAGGGCCGAATAATTTTGCACGCCCCACTTTTCAGTTTTTTATTTTTTACATAAGTTTAAAATATCCATTACATTTCGTTCCACTTCACAATTGTGTCCCACTTGTTGATTTTTCACCAAAAAATTAAAATTTTATATTTTTATGTTTCAAGCCTGAAATGTGGCAAAATGTTGAAAGGTTCAAGGGGGCTGAATACTTTCGCAAGGCACTGTATCTCATAATGAAACCGAAAATGCCCAGTCCTTTTTCTGACATCCTACATGGAGGGAGAGTTGTACTGTAAAATTGCAATTCTCCATAGGCAGTTTGGGAAAGCAAAGGTATAGTCCAACATCCACAAGACCAAATAAAACATAACATTTACTTGAACAATTAAAAATAAGAAACCTCAGAAAAAAAGCTAAAAAATAACGAGCCTTTAAAAAATGCCACTACTGTTAATGCATTTCGGACATTGTATCCTTACTCACTGCAATAGACTTTGTACTGTACTGTATTTTGTTTGTTCTTATCTATTAAAATAACAGACTTTTTAGTTGTCAATGTTTTTGATAAAGTCAATAGCATTTCTGCTGCTAAATGGGCTGCATTATACACAAAGTCATAATTTCTCAAAGGTTGAGTAATTGAACCAGCTGATAAAGGGGAACAGCGGTAATTATGAACATATCAGATTACATCCAGGCAGCATAGAATTAACTCACAGACAAAAAGACCTCACCAAACACCATACCGAGGAACTATGTGCTATAGATAGTTTTAACCCTCTGTCTTCCACACTACTAGACAATTGCAAAGTGCACACTTTCTGGAAGTTACCTACCATATATGGAGAAGGCAATTCAAGGAGGCCAGGCATTTCTGGGATCAGGACCTTAAATTAAAATATTTCTGGCTGAAGGTGCACTACATGAAGCTGCAATATTTGGTAACAGTGGATGTTGAGTGTTTGTACTATAAGGGCATGTCCCCACTGCACGGGTTTTCAGCCGGTTTTTCAGCCGGTTTGCGGTTTTTCAGACCGCCTGAAAAAACGGCCGAAAATTAGCACAATTGTGCTCTATGGAAGACCCGTGCAGGTTTTCCGCCCGGTGGTTTTGTCGCCGGCGGACCGGCAACAAAACATTGAACATGCACAATTTTCTGTCCGGTTTCCGGACGGAACATGTGCATCTCAATGGGAGGGGGAGGGCTGTTCTCCGCTCATCGCGGAGAAAAGCCGTCCCCCCCGCGGCCGTAGTGACGGCCGCAAATACGGACAAAAACCGGCCGGTATTTGTCCACTGCCGTGTAAACGGCCCCTAACACTTTTTTCAAATAAAAAAAAAAATCTAGGCACAGTGTCAGCCCTACAATTGATCAGGTTTTTACTCATAATGACTATTCATTTGGGAAAAACATAAATCTATAGTACAGCACATAGGAAGTGCAATACAATATTGAAATCTTTTCCTGGCCAAACCAGGGACGAAATATTTCTACTTCTGTAATTAAACGTCTAGCATACTCTGTTATATTGATGAGTTAAAGGCTATGTTCTCACGGCGTAATTGCAGCGCGTACAGTACGGGCGCAAGTATGCTGGGTGATTTGGGAGTTGCGCTGATCAGCACATACTCCCGTGGCGTGGGGGGGCCAGAAGCCCGCCGGCCGCATTGACATGCATTACTCGCGGCATGTATTCACCGCAAATAATTGACATGTCACTCATCTGTGATCGTATTGTTTGAGCGGGGAGAGGAGGCGTAATCCATAGTTCTGTACGAGAGCTATGGATTACCGTAATTTTGGCGCGCATCTTGCTCGTATTAGAGCGCAAATACGCCGTGAATTGCACGCTGAAATTAACCCATGTGAACATAACCAAAGAAGAGCTGTTTACTTTACCCCTAAAACTTCAACAAGCGCCATCTATCCAACTAACAGACACCCTCTTAACTACTCACAATCTCAAATGGGTTTTCTGGACGTGTCCAAATACATAAAAAAGAACCACACAAACCATAAACCTGCATGCCAATGGGCATATCTAAGATGTAACACCTTACATCTAAGACAAAGAAGTCCATCATCTGTAGCCAAGCTCTCTGTCATATTTTAATGTGTTTAGTGAACATAGACAACACCTGCCATCACAGTAGGATACATCTTGGCAAAAATACCACCTAAATTAATAGATCTACGAGGAATTCAAGGAGCAATGTTTGGATGACAAACAGGAAGAGAACAGAAGGGTGCTCTTAGTGGTCACATATAACCCTCACACAAACATGCTGCCAATCTACAACTTGTATCTTACAAAGTCAATAGACTGGAACAGTCATACAAACAGCCAGGAAATTTAGGATATCTCTTCATCAGAAAGGCTTAGTATTTTCCTAACAATAAAAACTTAGAGAAGGATCTGGGTGTATTTATAGATCACAGACTACAGAACAGCATGCAGTGTCAATCAGCTGCCTCTAAGACCAGCAGGATATCGGCGTGTTTTAAAAGAGGCAAGGACTCGTGGGACAAGGATGTAATATTACAGCTGTATAAAGCATGGGTGCGGCCTCACTTGGAATATGCTGTTCAGTTCTGGGCTCCAGTTTATAGAAAGGACGTAATGGAGCTAGAGAAAGTACAAAGATGAGCAACCAAACCAATAAAGAGAATACAACATCTTAGTTATGATGAAAGATTAAAATAATTAGACTTATTTAGTTTCAAGAAAGGATGTCTATGAGGAGACATGATTAATTTACACTGTACACACCTCACATTTTTGTAAATATTGCATTTGATCTTTTCATGGGGCAACACTGAAGATATGACACTTTGATACAATGTAAAATAGTCCGTGTACCGCTTATATAACCGTGTACATTTGGAGAGCCCTCAAAATAACCCAACACACAGCCATCAATGTCTAAATCGCTGGCAACAAAAGTAAGTACACCCTTAAGTGAAAATTGCCATTTTCTCTTCATGGTGTTATGTCACTTGTTATTTTTACAAGGTCTCAGGTGTGAATGGGAAGCAGGTGTGTTAAATTTAGTTTTATCGGCTCTCACATTCTCTAATTTTGGTCACTGGAAGTTCAACATGGCACCTCATGACAAAGAATTGACTGAGAATTGGAAAAAAAGAATTGTTGCTCTACATAAAGATGGCTTAGGCTATAAGAAGATTGCCAACACCCTGAAACTTAGCTGCAGCACAATGGACAAGACCATACAGCAATTTAACAAGACAGGTTCCACTGATAACAGGCTTTGCCATGGTTAACCAAAGAGGCTGACCAAAGAAGTTGAGTGGACATGCTAAGCATCATATCCAGTGATTGACTTTTCAAAATAGACGTATGAGTGCTGCCAACATTGCTTCAGAGGTTAAAAGGGTGAGGGGTCAGTGCTCAGACTATATGCCACACACTGCATCAGATTGGTCTGCATGGCTGTCGTTCCAGAGGAAAGCCTCTTCTAAAGATAATGCACAAGAAAGCCTGCAAACAGTTTGCTGAAGACAAGCAGACTAAGAATATGGATTTCTGTAACCATGTCCTATAGTCTGATGAGACCAAGATAAACTTATTTGGTTCAGATGGTGTCAAGCGTTGAGGAGAACAAAGACAAGTGTATCTTGCCTATAGTCAAGCATGGTGGTGGGAGTGTCATGGTTTGGGGTTGCATGAATGCTGCCGACTGTGGGTAGCTACAATTCATTGAGGAAACTATGACCGTCAACATGTACTGTGACATACTGAAGCAGCACATGATTCCCTCACTCCGGAAACTGGGCTGCAGAGCAGTATTCCAACACAATAACAATCCCAAACATACCTCCAAGATAACCACTTGCTAAAGAAAATGAGAGTAAAGGTGCTGGACTGAGCAAGAATGACTCCAGACCTAAACTCCATTGAGCATCTGTGGGACTTCCTCAAACGGAAGGTGGAGGAACACAAGGTCTCTAGTGGATTCCAGTGGCAACCTGTGAAGCTCTAGCTAACTCCATGCCCAAGAGAGTTAAGGCAGTGCTGGAAAATAAGGGTGGCCACACAAAATATTGACACTTTGGGCACAATTTGTCGATTTTCACTTGGGGGCACACCAAATGTACACTATTATACAAGCTGTACACTGGCTACTTTACATTGTATCAAAGTATCATATCTTCAGTGTTGTCCCATGAAAAGATATAATACAATATTTACAAAAATATGAGGGGTGTACTCACTTTTGTGAGATACTCTCTGTAAGTATACAAGTGGCCCGACAAAAAGTATGGTGAAAATGTATTTCATGTAGGCCCCTCAAAAGAAAAGGGGACGTTTCCTTAAGTCTGGATTAAAAGAGATACAGTCTCCAGAAGAGAAAAACCTTCTTTACCACGAGAACTGTGAATCTGTGGAGCAGCCTGCCTGAGAAGTAGGTCTAGGAAAAGCTTAGATAACTGTTTACTACTAAATAATATTAACCCCTTACCAATATTGGACATATGGGTACGTCCTGATGCCGATAAGGGGCTTTGTAGCAGGATTGCAGCTAACATTCCGCAGTTACAGTGCGGGGGAGGAGGGGATGCCGTGCACCGTTCCTCACTGCGATCAGGTCGCCCGCGGCGAAATCACTAGGCTCCCGATCACTTAACAGAGCAGGCTTCCATCACCGCCATGTTTTCGATTTCCCCACTTCTAGCCCCAGGCAGGAAGTGGGGAAGCCGCCATCTTTGTACACCCTAATGCACTGTATATATAATGCATTAGGCTGTAGAAATAATCGAGCCCTCTAGTGGTGAAGCACCCTAGGGGGACTCAAAGTTAAAGTAAAAAAAAAAAAACTGTTTTAAAATGTATAAAAAATAAAAAAAATGAAAAGTTCAAATCAACCCCTTTAGCCATTTTACAAATAAAATAATAAAAAAGTTACATATATTTGGTATCGCCACGTCCAAAAATGTCCAATATATTAAAATATAACAATTTACCCCGTACGCTGAACACCACAGAAGAAAAAAGTTCCAAGCACCAAAATTGCATTTTTTTGGTCATTTCACGTCCCATAAAATTTGTAATACATTTAAGTTAGTCCCATGTATTCCAAACTGCTAGCAATAAAAAATATACTTCAACCTGCAAAAAATGCAACCTCACTCAAGCCCGTAGGTGTTTCTTGGTCGCCGAAAATGGAGCCGCGGTGCAAATGTAAAAAATAGAAAATGTTTGGAATTTTTTACGATACCAAAACATAAAGTAAACCGTACATTTGGTATTGCCGGATGCGTATCAACCTGTAGAATACAGATAACACATCATTTTAACCGAAGATTGAACACCGTTAAAACAAAACTCCTGCAAACATGGAGCAATTAGGTTTTTTTTTCACATTTTGCCTCACTTACATTTTTTTTGCAGTTTCCCAATATATTATATGGTAATATGAATAACAGCATTAGTACATCTTGTCCTGCAAAATAAAAGCCCTAATATGTCTGTTTTGATGGAAAAATAAAAAAGTTAGGGCTCTGGGAAGGTCAGGAGGGAAAAATGAGAAAAAAAAAAAAAAAGGCCTCAGCATTAAGGGATTAATATTCATCTAGCCATATAAAACATCTGTATCCAGTCTGATGGCAACTTTGGAATCAGGAATTAAATATTCCCTTAAGGCACATTGGTTCTTGCCTTACGGGTTTCAACACCTTCATCAGTAGGTGAAACAATGCTTAAAAATTCCTTAATCCCCCTCTCTTTATCCACATCTTTCTCCACCCATTGATTGAACATTTGCTTGTTTTTTTAACCGTATTAACCATGTAACTATAAAAAAAAAAAAAAAATCAATCACTTACACGTTCCTATGTACATCCTCCAATGTGGTGTACATGATACAGTGTATAACATGCTTTGAAGGAATCTACACTGGGGAGACTAAGCAGAAACTACAATCCAGGGAAGTTTTAAAGAGACATGCAGTAAAAATAAAAAATCAGATACACTTGTGGGTAGACGCTTTTCAGGGCCAGGACAATGTATGACAGATTGAAAACTCTTAATACTGAAAGGTTGTTTTAAGAACAGGGAAAGGAAAATCAAAGAATTCAAATGCATAACAACATTCCAATCACCGACACAAAGACTCAACCTGACACTAGAATTTATCACCCGTTACAGGGATATACTTTTCACCCCACAGCAAAGTGACTCCAAATCTCTGAACTCATGATTAGCCCTCTCTGATTAGTCTAAGGTTTATCAAAACAGACTATTTCAATCACAATGACCATTCATTGGGTGAAATGTAAAAATAAATGATCTTTATATGTTTAAATTCTTCATCTGATAATGACTAGTCCTTGAGTGTCTATGACGTAGTTGGCGATTACACAGTTGTTCTATGAAAGAACATAACACAGTGAAAGATCATTCATCATTTGTTCTGTTTAACCAATTATGTATTACAAGTTTAAATGACTGTGATGACCAACACAGACTAAAATGTGTTTGGCCATGTGTGTTTGCTCTACAGTCACCAATCTACTTCTCTCTGATGAGTATGGCCACCTAAAACTTGTTGTCCCACCAACAACATTTACGGGATAGTGATAACTGTATGATTGCTCAGGATCCAACTGCTGTGACCCCCACCAATCACAAGAAGAGTGGTCTTTAATCATCCCATGTCTGAATGGAGTGGCGGTTCATGTGTGCATTAGGCTATGTCTACACAGCACACAAAAACAATCATATTTTCATCGTTTAGGATTCTAAAACTGCTGAAAATACGACCATTCAGGCAGCCCATAGACTTGAATAGAAAAACCGACCTCTAGTCTACACAGGTCGGTTTGTTTTTCAGCTCGTTTTCAGGCGCTGATGTATTTAGGAACCTGTTGCTTAATACACCGGCGTTTTGTCGTCGATTTCCCATACAATCGATTGTATGGGCCAATGGCAAAAAAATGACCGACCGTGGCTTTTTGTAAATACAGTGACAAAAACCTTGGTCGTGCATTGGAAAAAAACGGTCGACTTTCTGATGGTTTTTGTCCAATGCTGTGTGGATCTAGCCTTACTCTGCCTGTCCAGTAGACTGTGAATGGTGCAGAAGAGTGGATGCACAACCAGTGTGGTTTGGACCCCCACAGTCATACATTTATCATATGTCCTGTGAATAGATTATAAAGGTTATTGTTGGAAAAATCCTTTAAGTCATCACCTCCGTTCCCCTTCCATCTGTAACAAAAAAAATTGTTGCTGTGTCTTATGTTAACATCACCTTTTAAATTTTATGCGCTTCTCTCAGTCATTGATTTATAAACTTGTCTGAATTAGGAGCCTCTGTGCTCCAAATGTAAATACATTTTTCTGGTTCGCTAATAAAGGTATCACTCTTATAATACTGAAAAAATAATCCTCACCGGTTTCCTGGCCCTCACAACACTCACACTATGCTTTGCTGTACATTGGACTCCAGACATTAAACATGTGGTTTACAATGTCTTGGTGCTAACAGTAAATAACTGTTTGTCCAAACATGTGGTGCTGTTTCTTTCCTCTCCCCACCCCCATCTATCTAAGTGTACTTTTACTTCATCTGGGAACCATTGTGCATGCATTTTACTAAATTAGCCTGTCTGGAATAGATTATGAGAAACATTGTTAATTTCCTGATTGCCCTATTATAGCACAATGATGAGTCAATGATGTCATTTGCTCAACGTTATATCATGAGGGTCATTCTGAGAACGTTCTGTAAACCAGACTCAGTGCAGTTAGCCTTAATGGTCTACAAAGGAATTACATGTGTTTTTTTTGGATTAGAAGGGTTACACCTGATTTTTCAAAGCAGTTTATTATTAACAGATTTTGCCTTACTGGAATTGAATAGGCTCAAAAGGATCATTCACACAGTAAGAATATATGTCTATGGAGTGTGTGGCTTCATTGTGGCTTATTAATTACCCATTATTTTTATAGACAAATCTAATCATCAGCATTGTTCATACAAGTATTAGCTATACAGAAGTGTAATCTCTACAGCCCATATCAGATAGTGGATAAGTATCTAGCTCATGAAACAATTTTCTATAAAAGATCACAGTAACAATGAAGTACTTATGTCACCCTTATTTTCCCAGAGATTGTAAAAGCACCATTTGTTAAAATACAGGAGGATTAAAAAAAAAAGTTAAATATAAGAAAATCCAGCGTGCTCTTCCATAGATATAAAACGTCTCAAAATTTGTTTAGCACAATATTAAAAGTTCAAACTCAAACTCATTGACATCAAAAGACAAACTATCCAAGTTTTATCTATAGAATACAAATGTTCAAAGTGACCTCCATTGATCTAGTCTAGGTAGATGTTTAGTTGGTAGTGCAGACGCGTGCCACCATATCTTCAGGTACAGACATTGTTTTAGTGATGTGCTATCTCAAGTCATTCAGATTATTTGGCTAGGGGAAAGGGGAAGGGAGGGCAGACATATGTCCTGAGCCCTTAAAGGGGTTGTCTCACTACATCGATTTATCTTACCTCAGTCCTGTTTTCTTGGTTTCATTTTGAATTCAGGGGCGTGTTTACTGGCTTCTACTAGGCTGCAGTAGAAGCCAGGTCTGCAGCTATAGCAACCAGTGCTGGCAGCCTATCAGGAGAGACCAAACAGGTCTGTAGCTATAGCGACCTGAGGAGCTGATGCAGCCCATAAAAGAGGAGATATCTAGGAATTGGTAGGATATAATTAATGGACATACACTCACCGGCCACTTTATTAGGTACACCTGTCCAACTGCTCGTTAACACTTAATTTCTAATCAGCCAATCACATGGCGGCAACTCAGTGCATTTAGGCATGTAGACCTGGTCAAGACAATCTCCTGCAGTTCAAACCGAGCATCAGTATGGGGAAGAAAGGTGATTTGAGTGCCTTTGAACGTGGCATGGTTGTTGGTGCCAGAAGGGCTGGTCTGAGTATTTCAGAAACTGCTGATCTCCTGGGATTTTCACGCACAACCATCTCTAGGTTTACAGAGAATGGTCCGAAAAAGAAAAAACATCCAGAGAGCGGCAGTCCTGTGGTGGAAATGCCTTGTTGATGCCAGAGGTCAAAGGAGAATGGGCAGACTGGTTTCGAGCTGATAGAAAGGCAACAGTGACTCAAATAGCCACCCGTTACAACCAAGGTAGGCAGAAGAGCATCTCTGAACGCACAGTACGGCGAACTTTGAGGCAGATGGGCTACAGCAGCAGAAGACCACACCGGGTGCCACTCCTTTCAGCTAAGAACAGGACACTGAGGCTCCAATTTGCCCAAGCTCATCGAAATTGGACAGTAGAAGATTGGAAAAACGTTGCCTGGTCTGATGAGTCTCGATTTCTGCTGCGACATTCGGATGGTAGGGTCAGAATTTGGCGTCAACAACATGAAAGCATGGATCCATCCTGCCTTGTATCAACGGTTCAGGCTGGTGGTGGTGGTGTCATGGTGTGGGGAATATTTTCTTGGCACTCTTTGGGCCCCTTGGTACCAATTGAGCATCGTTGCAACACCTTGTGGAATCTATGCCACGAAGAATTGAGGCAGTTCTGAAGGCAAAAGGGGGTCCAACCCGTTACTAGCATGGTGTACCTAATAAAGTGGCCGGAGAGTGTATATTGCAAAGAGACTTGTTTTTGCAAAATCTTTAAGATAAAAAGCAATCCCTGTAGTGAGACAACCCTTTTAATTTGGTCCAACAATAAGAAGTTGCTGGATGTTAGATACAGTTGTACTCAAAAGTTTACATACCCAATCAATATTTTTGCTTTCTTGGCCTTTTTTCCAGAGAATTTAAATTATAACACACAAACTTTTTTTCTACTCATGGTTAGTGGTTGGGCGACACCATTTATTGTCAAACTCCTGTGTTTTCGCTCTTTAAATCATAATGACGACCAAAAACATCCAAATGACCCTGATCAAAAGTTCACATACCCCAGTTCTTAATACTGTACTTTGCCCCCTCTAACATCAATGACAGCTTGAAGTCTTTTGTGGTAGTTGTGGACGAGGCTCTTTATTTCCTCAGATGGTAAAGCTGCCCGTTCTTCTTGGTAAAAAGCCTCCAGTTCCTGTAAATTCCTGGGCTGTCTTGCATGAACTGAGCGCTTGAGATCTTTCCACAGTGGCTCAATGATATTGAGGTCAGGAGATTGAGATGGCCACTCCAGGACCTTCACTTTGTTCTGCTGTAGCTAATTATAGGTCGACTTGGTGTTTTGGATTGTTGTCATGTTGGAACGTCCAAGTACGTCCCATGCGCAGCTTCTGGGCTGATGAGTGCAAATTTGCCTCCAGTATTTGCTGATAATGTGCTGCATTCATCTTTCCTTCAACTTTGACCAAGTTTCCTTCGCCTTTGTAGCCCACACTTCCCAAAAACATCAGCGCTCCACCTCTGTGCTTTATAGTAGGAATGGTATTCCTTTCATCATAGGCCTTGTTGACACCTCTTCAAATGTAACGTTTATGGTTTGATCTCATCACTCCAAATTATCTTGTTTCAGAAGTTTTGAGGTTTGTCTCTGTACCGTTTGGCGTATTGTAGGCGAGATACTTTGTGGCATTTGCGCAGTAATGGCTTTCTTCTGGTGACTCGACCATGCAGCCCATTTTTCTTTAAGTGCCTCCTTATTGTGCATCTTGAAACAGCCACACTGCTAGTTTTCAGAGAGTCCTGTATTTCAGCTGATGTTATTTGTGGGTTTTTCTTTGCATCCTGAACAATTTTCCTGGCATTTGTGGCCGAAATTTTTGTTGGTCTGCCTGACCATGGTTTGGTTTTTACAGACCCCCTGATTTTCTATTTGTTAAGCACAGTTTGAACACTGCTGACTGACATTATCAATTCCTTGGATATCTTTTTGTATCCCTCTCCTGCTTTATACAGTTCAACTACCTTTTCCCATAGATCCGTTGACAATTCTTTTGCTTTCCCAATGACTCACAATACAGAAACGTCAGTGGCTGGATGAAAGATTCAAGAGTCTGTCTGGATCTCAGAAACTCACTCAGCTTTTATGCGCACACACTTATTACAAGCAAACAGGTCACAGGTGAGGATGTTATTTCTTAGCAGCCATTGAAACCCATTTTTATCAACTTCTGTGCATGTTATCAGGCCAAAACCACCAGGGTATGTAAACTTTTGATCAGGGTCATTTCGATGTTTTTGGTAACAGTAGTTTGACAATAAATGGCTTCACCTAACCACTAACCATGAGTGGCAAAAAAGTTATTGTGTTATCATTCATATTCTCTAAAAAAAAAAAAGGCCAAGAGAGCAAAAATTCTGCCGGGGTATGCAAACTTTTGAGCACAATTGTATGCAGTCACAGAGGTCAGTTCAGTAATAAAGAATCATTTCCAGTGCAACCGATCCAACATTCTGCTGAAGTTTCAAGCAAACATCCATATGAAAATGGTGGTGAACCATTGTACTGATAAACTATGTTTGGCAGATCTTCCTCTATCTGTGGCATAAACCATTCCACTAACATGTCTAGGCATTTCAGTTTATTGCCTGGTTTCAGCTCCTTAACATAATATAATTTGGATGGCTTTCAATGCAACATTCTTGGAAGATACATCATACCGTGGTTTGTGGAGTCTGTAGTTCCATACTAGTCAGTCAACCATACATACTTTGAATCCTTTTCACTGTATTTTCTGAAGTATTTGGGTGGTCCAGCCTTTCACATGACATGAAGTCTCAGTGGCTCTGAATTGTTTAATTGAACACAAAATGCCGATTCTACGTGGAGCACATTTGTCAAATTTATTCTGAAAGCTTAACTGTCCTGGCACAACAGGATCCATTCTTGCAAATTCTAACACCTAAAAAGCATTTTCTTACTAATGTATCTTTGGTCACAATGTGTAAGTGCATTTTACATTTGACTCTTGACGATGACAAGCAACAGAAGCACTACAGAAAAAAAAATGGCGCTCCTTAGTGTGGGGACTTCTAAAAAGATTGTTTGGTCTACACAGGTCATTTTTTTTCAGCTCTTTTTCTGGCACTGACAGATCTGGGAACATGTTGTATAATCCGCTGGCGTCTTTAGTTATTCGTCGTCTTCTCATATAATGAAATGTATGGGTCAACAGATAAAAAATGAGAACCTACGCCAGTTTTTGCCAATACAGTGACAAAAACCACTGTTGTGCATTGGAAAAAATCGACCAACTCTCGGTTGTATTTTGGCTTTTGCGGTGTGGCCCCAGCCTAACACTTCTGATGGATGTCATAAATACAGTGGTGTATGTATCCTCAAAAGCTAAGCTGCTTAAAGGGTTTTCCCATCTCAGATATGTTTGGCATAATATGGTATAGCTGTAATAATTGACCACATCTGCAACAAAATGACTAAGCTAGCACATCCAATGAATATAGACAACTAAAGAACCACTACTCACATATGATTTAATATTAAAAAGTCTCCTTATTTTCTTCTCTGGAAGTCAAAATGTAATAAAACCTTGAAAAAGCCTTTATATCGATTTTGTACAGTATTACACGTTGATATCTTCTCATGTAAATGAGACAGCCTATTATGGCCCACTATGGTAATATCCTCTCCATGCTAACATCAAACAGCTGCCAAGGTCGCATGATGTCACACGTACATCATTCGTGAAGAGCTTCTTTAGATTTTTTTCTTATAGATACATAAGGGGCCGTTGGGGACTGCTGCACGGGTTTTCCATAGCGCCCCATTGTGCTTGTTTTCGGCCGGTTTTTCAGACGGTCTCTAGACCGCAAACCGTCTGAAAAACCGTCTGAAAACCCGTTCCGTGGGGACATGCCCTAAATGTAAACTTGTAGTAGTTAACAGTTAAAGTAAAATTAACAGCAGCAACAGACATTTGCATCATCACAGGATAATGATGTTTGAGAACCTCAATCTTCAGGGCATCTAAGGTCGTTAATGTACCTCAAAATGCCTCTGGTTTTATATGGAGTTTTTTCTCTGTCTGATGGGGAAAAAAATAATCGTGGCATGTTCCATCATTTTAATTCAATTCATTGCTGTATTCTCCATACGTATGGGTTCTGACAAAGCCTGTACAGCTGTACAGGAGACCATGTGGCTTGATACATGGTTGTATAGATCATTTGTACAGGGCTCTGCTGGATACACGAGCCCTAAGGCTTCAAACAAATGGCTGTATTTTGGTTTTGTTTGTATGAAGCCATAATAGGACAGCTATAAAGGTACATGAGCCCTAACTAACATTGTATGTCCCGATTTCCATTTTTTTTTTCTGAACATCTTATCCAAAAAGCACAGGCAACCAACATTTTTCTACTGTTACATTTAAAATCCATGAGTGACATTGTAACTTGTATATCCCAAAATACTTATAGGGACAGATCGGTAGTATTCACCATGAATTGCAGAATGATTTAGATTACACTCACTATAACCTGTACATGTATAAATAATATCATGGACAAACAAATCTTGCTTTTCCTCCTCAGACACGCGAAACAAATCTAATATTTTATAGCCATCTTTCCTCCCCTAGAACCATGGAATGATGGTAACCACAGTATAGGTACCACTTTGTGATGATGTACAGCCGTTTACATATAGCTCTCCTTGCAGCTTTACAATACAAATCTCAATATGCATTGTACCCTTCTTTGATGATAAGATGATTGCTTCAATATACACAGCAAAAGCTTAAAAAATATTTTTACAAGGGGTCTCAGATAAAGACTTGGAATTTTAAAAACAAAAATATATATGGTTGGTTGGTTTCATGAGGATCATTCAACAGGAGTGTAAAATATAAGGGAAGGACTTACTATTTACCTTTCTGCTGGGCCCATCTATGGTTTTGGCCCAAGATAATGCAACTAAAACTGCAGCCCTCCACCCCTTCACCAAATAAGAAAAATTTGTGTAAAATTAACCAAAAAGTGGCCTTCTGAAAAAAGATAAAATGGTACTTCATAATCCCTGTTAAAACATAACTTTTACTAGACTATCTAAAACTATACAATCTAAACCCCTATAAATTACCACTACATACCTAGATGATACAGCACACTATGTACTATCCGTCAGTGGAGTAGTCGCCCCGATAAAGGACGGCTCCGCTTTTATGACAGATAATATCACTATGTACGTGTATAAACACCTTAAATCCCAGCTATCCCGACGCGTTTCCCCCGTACAGTTTTAGGGTTCATCAGGGGATTCAAAAAAACTCTTGCTGTGGAAAAAGAGTACGCTATATACAACGCATATACAACCTGTCATAAACACATACACCTCCCATTCAGATTCAATAGGGAGACTGATACTTAGCTTAGATGCTGTCAGGTATGGGAATGATACTCCCCGCAGCTCCTTTGGTATGCTGGCACCCAGGATAAGAGGGATACAGAACAAATGGTTTCTGCTGGGGGGCGTGGTTTGCCATGTGAGGGGAACGGACGCACGCAGACTGAGCTCCTGGCAGGACACAGATTAAAGCCTGAAGATTGCCCTGAAAATGAGCCCCAGAAGGGTGAAAAAGGCCCCTAGGCTCGTCAAGGCGGCCTCCCTGGGAGAAATTCCCATCTCTAATTTCTTTACGCCACTGAGGGACCTGGAAGGAGAAGGCCTGCCTTCCCGCGCCTCTCCCGCCTCGGCGCCATCTTCCCCTTCTCCCGCCGCATCGCGGAGTGTTTGTGGCGCGCTGACCAGACCGGACTACTCCGGCGACTTACTTCCACTGCGGCTGCAGAGAACTTCGGCCGCCTCGGAGATCGTGAGCGCTCCTATGGCAGAAACGACAGCCACGGACCCAGCGAGGCAGGACCGGCAGTCCCCGGATCGCGGACGCATCCCAGCTGCACAGGTACCGCGCGACTCCCCTGCGATGTGGTGCCCTACGCTCCAGAGGACATCCATCTGCCATCTGCCGTAACCAGGTCCCCGGACCTCGCTCTCCCCCTGCGGGGGCATCCCTCTGAGCTTGCTCAGGACCGGCAGCAACCCCTGCGGCGCAACCCTGCCATCTCATGCAGCACTAAGCTGCAGACGCCCTCAAAGGTCCCCAATCACGGTGCCCAGGGGGAAATGGTACAAGCAGGGGAGAGCCCCGTCCCTCCTTTTAAGTATATGGTGGGCGCACAACAACACAAAAAAGGCCCTACACAGGGACAAGGCTCGGTGGTACCAGATAATCATGTTGAAATGGACATTAGGCCACTTAGCCCAGACCCTAATGTGGATGACTCCATGAACTGGGCGGCTGAAGGTTCCTTGGGGATCAGTCAGATTACCACTGAACCCGATGAACGATAT
Organism: Phyllomedusa bahiana; assembly: GCA_025379985.1. Taxonomy (NCBI): domain Eukaryota; kingdom Metazoa; phylum Chordata; class Amphibia; order Anura; family Hylidae; genus Phyllomedusa; species Phyllomedusa bahiana. The sequence goes on along the minus strand of JAODAL010002279.1, from coordinate 76,133 downwards.
GCACCCTCACAGGGACTGCCAGGGGGTAACGCCCTACTGCAGGCATCCTCTCAGCAGACTCCTAATGTGGAGACTTTATGCCAGAACATGAGGGTGGGGAGACCGCTCCTTTCCACCGCTGCTATCGTGCACTCTCACCCCTGCGCAGTGCCCCAACTGCAGCATCCTGCAACAGCTAGAGACTATCCTCAGGCCGGAGCCAAGTCTCCTGCGACACGCATCATGGGAGATGCTACCCCAGCGCAGGCACCTCTAACCCAGCACCTTCCTGGTTACCTTATGCGGCACCCAGACGGGACCATCTCCGGGTTCGAGCATTCCAGCAACACGGGACTCCCCTCGGAGGGTCCACACAGGGCCGGCCCGTACCCGCTGACACTGGAGGATGGACCCAGAGAGCGACTAGGCAACAAACGCCTGTCTACAGTGCAGGAAGCTTCGTGGTTATCCAACCCGGGGTCCCCAACGTGGGTCAGCAGCCCCCGTCCCCTTTCTGAAATGCCCTCGCCACAGCTACAAGACGCCTCTCTACGTGGTCAGGTAGCTGAGCCAACGCCCATCACCCTACCTTCTCCAGACGCGGCGTTCCAGGTTCTATCTTCTCATCCAGAGCTACAAGCCTTGCTTTCCCTTCTTCCATCAAAAGCAGAAATCTTGCAGCTGAGCCAGGATCTGCGGCAAGCCTGGCGTCAAGAACTACAACCAGTCCAGACAGCCGTGGAGGAGCTACAACAGAAATGTCAGCGGCTCGAGCACACACAGGCGTCATCCTCTAAAGCAATATCCAGCCTCCAAACTGAATTAGCTGACCAGGTCGCACGCCACAACCACCTTGCGGCTCAGCTAGACGACCTGGAGAACCGCAACCGCCGCAACAACGTTAGATTGAGAGGCCTCCCCGAATCAGTGCGCACTTCCGAGCTGATCCCTACTCTCACGAAGTTGTTCAACCACGTATTGGGCCGCCCGCTTGATACCTTCATCGAGTTCGATAGGGCCCACAGGGCACTTCGCCCTCAGAGCCAGGATCCTGCCAACCCAAGAGACGTCATCTGTAGGATCCATCCCTACAATATTAAAGAGGAAATCCTGCGAAAGGCCCGTCTCCTGGGGACTGTTCATTACAAGGATTCACCAATCGGACTCTATCCAGACCTGTCTAGGCGGACCCTCAGAATGCGAGCTGCCCTTAAGCCCCTACTTATGGTCCTCCAAGATTGTAACATCCAGTACCGCTGGGGCTTCCCCTTCGCGCTGCAGGTGAAGCAAGGCGATTCTATCATCACATTCCGATCAATGTTAGACCTCCCGAACTTCCTTTCTGCTCTGGGTCTTCCGCGAGTGGATCTTCCTGACTGGCAGGCGGCGACTGACCCGACCTCTCCCGGGCTGCCCTCCTCTAAGCAACGGCCAAATCGCCGACCCTCTTCCCCTGCCTCACCAAAATCTCAGCGTTCGAACAGGCGAAGAAGAGCTCCGGCTGCTCCTAATGATTTTCGGGATCCACATCGCTGACTGAGTTCGGGGACACGTGAGATATTCTTCTACGACTGAAGGACTGTATTGTTATGCCTTTTGCCCCTTTCTCTCTCTTCCCTTTTTCTGGGGCACCCGCCCAACCTGTGTTTCTTTCTGATAGGTCATCTTCTATTAGGATGTTAGGCGTTGATGATATGAAGTACTCCTGTTTGTAGCTTGTTTTTATTACTGCCAGACATCCTTAGTCATCCAGACGACTACTCCTGCCATCTGGAGCTCAAATGATTTTGAGGTCCTTCCATGCTGTGTGGACCCTCCCTTCGGATGGTCCAGGCTGACCCCCAAGAACCAATCTGGTCTTTATTGACCGGCTCACAGTGCTGGTCTACTGCAGTTATGAGGCTGCGCCTAGGTTCCGGTCCTATGTTCTGGCCATGTAGACTTTGTTGGCCTTTGTTGTTCAGTTTCTCTCCGTTATTTTTGTCAATTCCCCCAGCCAGTCGGGGTCGGCCCCTCTGCCGCTACCCGATATCACCACAGCGCTCTTGTTGTGCGCATGTCTGGTTTTGTGAATGCATACTCTGAGGGTAACGTCCCTTAATGTTAAGGGACTAAACCTGCCAGAAAAACGGTCAAAACTCTTTTATCATTTGCACAGGCTAAAATCCCACATCATTTGCTTGCAAGAAACACACTTACTCAAAGCCCAGGAGCGGGTTCTTCAAAACAAATACTTCCCTGCCTGGTACCATAGCGGCAACCCGGACCAAAAGACCAAAGGGGTGGCTATTCTAGTGCATAGATCCCTCCCCCTCCAGGTGCTCGACACCTATGTGGATGGAGACGCTAGAGCGATTTTCTTAAAGTGCAGTTTTCAAGGCCACTTGTATACCATCGCCAATATTTACGTCCCGAACAGGGGACAGATTTCCTTTCTCACCAGGGTGCTAGATGAGCTAACATGCTTTGCCCAAGGACAAATAGTACTCTGCGGAGATTTCAACTTAGCCCTACATCCCACTCTCGATACTTCGAGTGGACGCTCTTCTGTTCCCCATCGAGTGCTTAATAAGCTTAGGAGACTGCTGCATAATATGCAGCTCTCGGATGTTTGGCGCATTATGCACCCAGGCGAGAGGGACTACACCTTTTTTTCGAACCCCCACCAATTATATAGTCGTATTGACTATATCTTTACCCAACACTCTCTTCTCCCACTGGTGACCGACACCAAGATAGATATTATGCTCCATTCTGATCACGCCCCGATTCACTGTGATCTGGACCTGCCGCACTTCAAGCGCCCCCCATTTGCTTGGAAACTCAATGAATCCCTCTTGCAGGACGCGCTATGCGTGAAAGAACTCCAAGTCACTATCTCAGACTTTCAGGAACATCACAGGGGTGATCCAACTTCCCCCCAGACCCGATGGGAGGCATTGAAGTGCGTCATGCGTGGGGTCCTGATGAAGCATGGGGCACGGCTTAAACGTGAAGCAATGGGCAAGCTTCATTCGTTAATGGCTGAACTCCACACTGCTGAGGCTGCTCATAAGGCCTCGAGTTCCGAGTCTGACCTGAGAGTCTTGCTCAAGCTCCGCCATGAAGTGCTGGCGTTAATGGAGCGTAAACACAAGCGGTATCGGCAGGTGCGTGGGGCAGGTTTTTACGAATGGAGCAACAAGCCGGGTAGATATCTAGCACGGGCACTAAGGGAAAAAAGAGCATCCCTGTTCGTACCCCAGATCAAAACGCCAGAGGGAACACTGGTGTATCTCACGGAGGACATCTTAACAGTATTCCGAGATTACTACTCGAATCTCTACAATCTCCCTAGGCAGGCTCAGGGAACCGATAATGCGGATCCGTCGTCAGCACTGCGGGACTATCTACAGCGTACAGCTCACCCGGCCCTGACGTCAGAAGTCGCCAACTCTTTGGAGTCTCCTTTTTCTCCTCAGGAGCTCCAGACAGCTATTGCCTCAATACCGACGGGCAAAAGCCCAGGCCCGGATGGCTTTACGGCAAAGATCTATAAAGTCCTACAGGAGGAATTAGCTCCGCCTCTCCTGCTCAATTTTAACTCGGTTTCCCACTCCTCTCCTTTTGTCCCGGACTCCCTCAAAGCTCACGTTACGGTCATTCCTAAAGAAGGGAAGGATCCAGCCCTGTGTCAGAACTATCGGCCAATTTCCTTAATTAACACGGACGTAAAAATTTTTGCCAAGCTTATTGCCCTGCGTCTTAATCCGCTACTAGGTAGTCATATCCATCTTGATCAAGTTGGCTTCATCCCCACTAGAGAAGCGAGAGATAATACTCTCAAAACGTTCACATTGATCAATCATGCCCGTAAGTCAGGGCTCCCTTGCATGTTACTCTCCCTGGACGCAGAAAAGGCCTTCGATCGAGTAGATTGGTCTTTTCTCTCGGGAGCTCTCACTGTTATGGGTATTGGTCCGATTCTCCATGATAAGATTTTTGCTCTTTATAGCCACCCACAAGCGCAGGTTCGGGTAAACGGTATGCTCTCTGCCCCGTTCTCTATACGCAACGGTACCAGGCAGGGTTGCCCCCTCTCCCCTCTCCTGTACGCCCTGGCCATGGAGCACTTACTTCAGGACATCCGCACGTCCACGTCTATCCATGGGATAAAATGCGGCCGGTCCGAAGTGAAGTGCTCAGCCTTCGCAGACGATCTGCTATTGTACGTCACGGAGCCTCATGTCTCTCTCCCCTCCATTCTTCAGGTTCTGCGCTCCTTTGGGTCATTCAGTAACCACAAAGTAAATATGGCCAAAAGCATGGCCCTGAATGTGTCTCTTCCCCCAGAGGAAGTTGCTCGGCTGAAGGACAACTATTCTTTCTCCTGGGCTCCCTCGCATATCAAATATCTGGGGGTCAATATCCCTGCAAACTTAGACAAATTATTTGATCTCAACTTCCCATCTATTGTCAACTCAATGCGGGTCGACCTCTCCAGGTGGAACAATAAAGATTTCTCCTGGATGGGGCGAATTAACATTGTTAAGATGAACATTCTCCCCAGGTTGTTGTACCTTTTCCAGACCGTACCGATTCTTCTTCCTAAGTCCTTTTTTCGCTCCTTGCATAGCCTGATCATGCAGTTTGTCTGGGTGCGCAAGCACCCAAGGATTTCTAGAACCGTCTTGATGAAATCTAAAGCGGAAGGTGGGCTCTCAATCCCGAACTTTCAGGCTTATTATTTAGCGGCATCAGCAGTTAGGATACTAGATAACTTCCATAATTTCCACTCTAAATCCTGGGTCCAAATTGAAACTGAGATATATGGATCTCCTACAGCGGCAGTCCCCTGGTTGCCCCCCGTGTGGCTTCCCAAAAAGCGGTTGGCCTCTCTTCCTCTCATCACACAGACAACGGTACGAATAATTAGGTCTTTCCCCTCCTCTATGCCCATCCTGAAGTCAGGAGGTCCGCTTACCCCACTCACTGGCAACCCGGGAATCCCGGAAGCATTGAGTTCTGTGAGGCTGGGGTTGGGAGGGGAGAAGGGATTTGGGATTTTCAAGGACATATATTGCGGTAGGACGGTCAAATCGTACTCTGCACTGAGAGACGAGTTTGGATGCCCCAGATTCTCGAGATTACATCATTATCAGCTCCTCAGTCTGTGCTCGGCCTACCAGAGGCCTTTGGCTCTCACCAGGGCTCTCTCTACTTTCGAACATTGGTGTTGCCAGTTACCTTGCACCACTCATTTGTTATCTAGGACTTATGGTCTGCTGACACAGACGGGGACGCCAGTTAAGCTTGGCTTCCAGTTGGCATGGGAGGAGGAACTCTCCAGAGAACTCTCCGAGGACGAATGGGCACAAGTGATGTCACTGGCCCGTAGGACCTCAGTTTCCATAAGAATTCAAGAATTAAACTACAAGATTATCTCGCGATGGTATAGGGTCCCCTCGCTCCTACACACTATATTCCCATCTGTCTCAAATCTGTGTTGGAGGTGCCATAGTGAGGTGGGCACGATGCTGCACATTTGGTGGAGGTGCTCTCCCCTCCAGGCCTTCTGGGCTAGGGTTATCCACATAATTGACTTGATAACGAATGTGAAGTTGACTAATGACCCAAGGGTCCTACTCTTTATGCTACTCCGCGAGTCCCCTCGCTCCATCAAAGGCAGACTAATTGTCTTCCTGCTGAACGGCGCTAAGGCTGTCATCCCTAGGCTATGGAGAACCACGACTTCTCCTTCTATAACGGAGTGGTTCGGGGAGATACACAGGACCTGCAGATGGGAGGAGATCAGATGTGATTCGGTGGGTGATGGTGAGATGTTCCACAAGGTATGGGACGACTGGCTCAAATTTTGTGAGACTACCCAATATACCAACTTTCGCTAGCCTGTACATTTCCTGTTTAGTGTTGGCCGACAAGTGATTCGAGTGGGTGGTGGAGGCTCCCTGACCCCGACTGGCTGATTCCCCTTTTACCTTAAGTTTTTCCTTTTTATGGTGTGTTGGTTACTCCATGTGCAGCGGCCCTTTGGGTCTCTTAGCACCACTAGAGTTGTGGTGGAGGTTTTCGTGGTGACCCTGTATAACTAGGGCCTGATGGGATTGGGGATCCTTGCATTCCTGGACTGGGTCATGACATCATCCAGCCTTGCTCTCCTCCCTCCTTTCAGCCCCCCGGTTTTGTCTTTGTTCCTGCTCCCTTTGGTAAAGGGAGTATGAAGGTAGTTCATGAACGCCTCCACTTATCTGTTCCACTCTATATTCCTAGTGGCAACTTTGACTGTTAATAGTACATTCTCAATTACAGTTACCTACTACCTGTTCTTTCTTCTTTCTAAGATTGTCGTTCGCACATCATGACTTGAATTGGTAACTCGGAGGACTTTAGTTACTTAACGACTGGCAGCCTTCTCTGTTCTATCTCATTGGAGCTGCAGTAATTATGTACCTCTTTGTCTTGAATGTACCCAATGCATATTGATGTGTACCACCTGTTCTTCTTGTTTCAATAAACCTTGGTTTTGAATTTAAAAAAATGGTTTCTGCTTCCCTTAAATGCCTCAAATGGCCCCTCAAATGTATAACAGACAAGTCCCTACCATTTCCGAATTGGTATATTCTACTTTATACCTATTGCCGGGTTCCTTAGAAGGTTGATTTACCCGGTGTTCCGGATATTAGACTGCGCATGTCCGGAAGAGAAAAGCATGTCATTTCCGGTTAGTGCCGTCGGGAATGACACTGCGCATGTCTGAGATCCGGCCCAGACCGTGCGGCGCCCGGCGTTCTAAAAATTTCACTGCGCATGTCTAAAAAGAAGATACATGTCACTTCCGGTTAGTGCTGCCGGGATCGTCACTGTACATATTAGAGGCACAGCTCGACCTCTGCGCTGGGCTCAAAATACGCGCCTGACCTAATACACGCCACAGCGGCAGCACAGATAAATCATGACAAGCATTTCCCTTCCGGACATGCGCAGTTCAGTATCCGGAACGCCGGGTAAATCAAAGATAGTGGGATACGCGCACACACAATATAGGAACCCGGCAATAGGCATAAACTAACACACACTAATTCGGAAGTGTTAGGGGCTTGATTGTTATACATTTGAGGGGTCATTTAAGGTATTTAAGGGAACCGGAGATGATTTGCTCTGTATCCCTCTTATCCTGGGTGCCAGCATACCAAAGGAGCTGCGGGGATTATCATTCTTATACCTGGCAGCATCTAAGCTAAGTATTAGTCTCCCTATCTAATCTGAATAGGAGATATATGTGTTGTAGACATGTTGTATATGCGTTGTATATAGCATACTCTTATTCCACAGCGAGAGGAGTTTTTGAATCCCCTGATGAACCCTAAAACTGTACGGGGGAAACGCGTCGGGATAGCTGGGATTTAAGGTGTTTATACACGTACATAGTGATATTATCTGTCATAAAAGCGGAGCCGTCCTTTATCGGGGCGACTACTCCACTGTCGGATAGTACATAGTGTGCTGTATCATCTAGGTATGTAGTGGTAATTTATAGGGGTTTAGATTGTATAGTTTTAGATTGTCTAGTAAAAGTTATGTTTTAACAGGGATTATAATTTGCAGTGATATTATGCTTTAAATCCTCTGTTCATATAGAATTTGCAGTATTTATTAATTGGTAGTTCCTCCAAAAATTACATTGGGGTGTTTGGAATTTAACTCTTTTTTTGGGGGCATTTTATCACCCTTTTGAAGACCATTATAAATCTCCAGAAGAATGCCCTCCTCCCCCTCCGTCCAAAAAGAAAAATATATTTAAAATAAGAAAAAAACATATTTTGACCTATTCAATTTAAGTAATTTAGTCATGTGGCCGTTTTAATTCAATTCATTGCTGTATAGTTTAACTACTTCAAAGGGAACCTGTCACATAGATTATGCCCCCCTTGCTGAGGACAGCACAAGCTAGTGACAGAACTGCTGTTTCCAGCGCTGTGTCCCTTATTCTGTAAGATGCAGCAGTTTTAGAGCATTTAATGCATAAATCTTATTCATGAGTAGGTGTTAGCCCCGCCCACCAAAGGCTAGCCCCTCCCACTGACAGTTATTTACTTGTTTCTACCTATTCAAAGTAATAGGTTTGTCAGTTGAGGTGGGCGGGGCTAGCCTCCGATTGGCCGGGTTTGAAAAAAAAACTGACTCTATGAATGGCTCTTCGAATGACTCTTCTGGCTGAACACTGCAGATTTGAGCATTAAATACACGAAAACTACAGCATCTTACAGAATAAGGGACACAGCGCTGGAAACAGCAGGTCTGATACTGGCTTGTGCTGCCCTCAGCAAGGGGGGCATAACCTATGTGACAGGTTCTCTTTAATTCTGTTAGTCTAGGTTCACTTGCTGCAGTTGGTGCAGATAGATAAAATCACACTCGCATGCAGTAACCAAGAGCACCATGATTTTACCAGTAAAACATCGGTTTATGAGCACAAGTCCTATTAGCCACTACATGCTATCATGGACTAGTCCACATATGGCAGCCTTTGTGTGTGTGTACAGAGCCTTTCTGGCTAGTCTCATTAATCAACATTTGCAGAGACCTACAAATATATAAAATAGCTAGCCATTTTAATGTTGGCAATGACGGCCCATGTGGTTTTGTCCCTATGAGACAGATTTTGAATAAGACATATTTACAACATCATTTCCAGAGTAAAACCATGTATTATTTTGCATATTAAAGATGATCATAGAATAGAGGTAACAGTCAAGCCAAATTATAGTTCTATCAATAGTTAATTGCCCTGTTTATCCCTTTAGCAAGCACAATTAGCGCAGCCAAATCTGTAGGTTATTTAAATGCTTGGAGGGAATCCAGCATGTCTGATCTAGGTTTCTTCGTACTGCCCACTCTACATGAAAGACTGCCAGTCCCCAAAGAGTCAATTGGTGGATTTTAGACACATGTAAACATTATGGGGGACATGTATGAAAACGGTCTAAGACTTTTTGTTGCCCACAGCAACCAATCAGATTTCCCTTTTTATTTTTTTTAGAGAACTATATAAAATGAAAGGGGATGCTCTGATTGGTTGCTATGGAGAACAAAAAATCTTAGATCTAGACAGTTTTCATACATGAGGCCCTATGTGCCTTTGGGCAGCCTTACTTGTGTTACTATTTGGATCAAGCTTTGAATTTGTCTTATAACTATATACACCTAAGCAGCATTGTTTAATATACACCAGAGACTAGATCATTGTTCATCTATATCTCATTGGTCGTTAATGGAATACCAGAACTACTATGAACACCAGCACTAAAGTGAAGCCTTCTGCATCGTAATTTAGTTATATGCCATTTGGTATTTTTGGGTAACATAACTGGTTATACTGTAACTGGTTAGTATCAAGTATTCAAATCAGGTTTGAAGCGTGGAAAATACCCGGCATGCGTACAGAGGGATTCCAGAAGGCATTGTGACAAAAAAGCACTCCGTTTATTATAAGGTCATAAAACACTCATATAAAAACATCCATGGGTATAACTGTTTATGCGTTTCAGGCCCGTTCCTCGGCCCTTATTCGTAACTGACATATACCCAAATAAACCATGCCAACTGGAATCCCTCTGTACGAGTGCCGGGTATTTTCTACGCTTCAAGTTTGATTCCTTGGACACCTACAGCCGGGTGTCATTCCCAAGAGCACCGTTCGTTTGATTGGAAGGAGGCAGCCCCCGCAGCCGGAAAATCCTCAGGAGAGGCAAGGCGGGCCACATGTTCAGACATTTTCGGTGAGCGCCACTCTATATACATTTTCTCTATAGTGCATTCAAATCAGGTGGCCCAACACTGGTGGCTATAACAAAAATGTTTTCAGCTTACAGAATAGATAAACCATTTCTGTAGATTGTTTTGCTCATTTTCACTGGGAAAATATCATCATCACCACATAATGATGCAGATCTGAAGAAGAATTATTTTGTGCTTCAAGTTTCACACTAATAGATCCAAATCGTATTTCTGGTGAGTGTAGACGCAAACTGTATATGACAGACTTTCAATATTTTAAGGCATTATGGGAAAGGGGCTGAGAAGCCCACAGCGCCCTCTGTTGGTTGTAACAAATCCTCAATTTGCTTTTGACCCACCGAGTCTTGAGAAAGCAAAAAGGATTTTTAGCCAAGCCAGTATCTCTCATCTACAGACAACGCTGTTTCGGGATTTTTGTCCCTCTTCAGTGCAGAGTAGAGAAGATACTGGCTGGCTGTGTGGGAGGCATCGGGTAGCTCAGGAAGGGAAGATCTCTCCTTAAGGAGAGCACCGAACAAACGGCTTGTAGAGTTTTTGTTTTGCCTTTTCGCCCTCTACTTAGCATCTGCATATCACAAGGCATTATTGGGAAAGGGGCTGAGAAGCCCACAGCGCCCTCTGTTGGTTGTAACAAATCCTCAATTTGCTTTTGACCCACCGAGTCTTGAGAAAGCAAAAAGGATTTTTTATCCAAGCCAGTATCTCTCATCTACAGACAACGCTGTTTCGGGATTTTTGTCCCTCTTCAGTGCAGAGTTAGAAGATACTGGCTGGCTGTGTGGGAGGCATCGGGTAGCTCAGGAAGGGAAGATCTCTCCTTACGGAGAGCACCGATAGAAAGGCTTGTAGAGTTTTTGTTTTGCCTTTGCCACCTGTACTTCGCATCGTCATATCACAAGGCATTATGGGAAAGGGGCTGAGAAGCCCACAGCGCCCTCTGTTGGTTGTAACAAATCCTCAATTTGCTTTTAGCTACCCGATGCCTCCCACACAGCCAGCCAGTATCTTCTCTACTCTGCACTGAAGAGGGACAAAAATCCCGAAACAGCGTTGTCTGTAGATGAGAGATACTGGCTTGGCTAAAAAATCCTTTTGCTTTCTCAAGACTCGGTGGGTCAAAAGCAAATTGAGGATTTGTTACAACCAACAGAGGGCGCTGTGTGCTTCTCAGCCCCTTTCCCATAATGCCTTGTGATATGCAGATGCTAAGAAGAGGGCGAAAAGGCAAAAAAAAAACTCTACAAGCCGTTCGTTCGGTGCTATCGTTAAGGAGAGATCTTCCCTTCCTGAGCTTTCAATATTTTGTAATAATTCTTAAGTCCTGCAGTTTTCACTTTGGCCACTAGGCCTTGTTTTCACTGCTTTAACAGAAGTCAGAGAGATGCTTTACAGCAGCTTCATGCACATAGGAACCATAAGGCTGTTTCTGTCCCATGGACTTCAATAGGAGAGTTTTCTAGTCATGCTCTGTGACCTGGGAAGAAATTAGTGTGCAGGGAGGTGAAAGGGTGAACATCTCCTCTTGTGATTGGTGGATCCTGTGTTATCTATTCACACTGGTGTCTCCTTTCAGTTTGACCCTCTTTGTGCTGATAATGAGCAGATAACTGAGAATCTTTCTCTACAGAACAGGAAGTATTTGACTATTATTAGGCTTAGTGGCCAAAGTGAAAACTGCAGGACTTAAGAATTATTAAAGAATATTGAAAGTGATATGGAATATAAAAAAAAAATAGCCAACAATTCTTAAAAAATGTGTTTAAAATACAAATGTGAGTTAAACAATAAGTCATTTTTGATGACACATTCCCTTTAAGCTGGAACAGTAACTATCAAATTCATACAGAAGTCATGCAGCAGTACACAATATGAAGACAAAATACATAGTAACATTGAGAAATAGACATAAGCTCAAAGGGAACCTGTCACATAGTTTATGCCCCCCTCGCTGAGGACAGCACAAGCTAGTGACAGACCTGCTGTTTCCAGCGCTGTGTCCCTTATTCTGTAAAATGCAGGAGTTTTACAGTATTTAGTGCTCAAATCTGCAGTTTCAGCCAGAAAAGAGTCATGAAGAGAGTCCTATATTTTTTTTACCCCACTCACCTGAGGGTAGCCCCACCCAAATCTACTGAATAACTGTCAGCGGGGCTAGCCTTTGGTGGGCGGGGTAAACACCTGCTCATGAATAAGATTTAAGCATTAAATGCTCTAAAACTACAGCATGTTACAGAATAAGGGACACAGTGCTGGAAACAGCAGGTCTGTCTCTAGCTTGTACTGTCATCAACAAGGGGGGCATAATCTATGTGACAGATTCCCTTTAACTAGTTCACAAATTTCTCCTTTTCTTCTGAACCAGGTTCTATTTAGTAATGTGTTCTAAATAGCAAAAGACACTCAGGACTGTAGAGGACCTGATAGGCCGGTACCTAAGGTATCAGTAAGATAAGGTGGGCACTCAGAAATCATATCTGGCTGCAGCACAGAGAAGCTAGTCAGCCACCCAATGGTCTCGCTCCTTAAGTGTTTCAGTGGATGGAAGGCAGCCGCTATAGCAGCAATTTATTAGGACACTCCTCTTTGCCGATATGTGTAAGTTTATGGCTACTACATAGGTCCAGCCTCCATAAAGAGCATAATCTCTGTATGGGGTGGGAGAGAAATAGTATGTGCAATTTGTGAGTACAGTGTTTGCCTGCATTGGTGTGTTGTGTGTGTATATGTAATTTTCAGCAACTAAGCCTTAACGCAGATATAGTACCTTATTAAAGTACCATGATTTATCAAATATTTTAAGAAAATCAGAAATTTAATTGTGGCCCAAACTCTCAGATGTTAATACTCCCTTAATTGAGAACTTCGTGACAAGCCCAGCTGGTAGTATAAAGCATATGCAATATAGGATGCCTGTCACAGCACCGGCTATAAATATAGCTATAAAGATACCCAATTTGAGGGTATATTTGATATTCATTTTAACTCTAAGCTCAATCAAAAGTGTATCTTGCAATACAATAAATTCTACACAGACGAGTAAATTCAACAGGAATGGTTTAAGAAAAAAGTGACTGGGCTCAAACACCATTTTTTTTACATATTTACATCAGAAAACTGATGTCAATACATTGATACAGTGGGAAAAAAAGTATTTAGTCAGCCACGAATTGTGCAAGTTCTCCCACTTAAAAAGATGAGGAAGGCCGGTAATTGACATCATAGGTCGACCTCAACCATGAGAGACAAAATGAGAAAACAAATCCAGAAAATCATTCCTCCATGCAGATCTCCTCTAGAGCAATGGTGGTTTGGGGCTGTCGCTGGGCAACACGGACTTTCAACTCCCTCCAAAGCTTCTCTATGGGTTTGAGATCTGGAGACTGGCTAGGCCACTCCAGGACCTTGAAATGCTTCTTATGAAGCCACTCCGTTGCCCTGGCGGTGTGCTTGGAATCATTGTCATGCTGAAAGACCCAGCCACGTTTCATCTTCAATGCCCTTGCTGATGGAAGGAAGTTTGCACTCAAAATCTCACGATACATGGCCCCATTCATTCTTTCATGTACACAGATCTGTCGTCCTGGTCCCTTTGCAGAGAAACAGCCCCAAAGCATGATATTGCCACCCCCTTGCTTCACAGTAGGTATGGTGTTCTTTGGATGCAACTCAGCATTCTCTCCCCTCCACACACGACAAGTTGTGTTTCTACTAAACAGTTCTACTTTGCTTTCATCTGACCATATGACATTCTCCCAATACTTTTCTGGATCATCCAAATGCTCTCTAGCAAACTTCAGATGGGCTCAGACATGTACTGGCTTAAGCAGGGGGACACATCTGGCACTGCAGTCCCTGGCAGCGTAGTGTGTTAGGGTATGTTAACACGGCTTAATTGCGGGGTGTACTGTACGCCCCACAATTACGCCGAGTGTTCGCCGGGTTGCGCAGATCGGCGCATTCTCCTGCGACGCGGGGGGGGGGAGGGGGCGCCAGCCTTCCGGCCCCATAGACATGCATTACCAGCGGCGCGAAAGCAGCGCAAATAAATGAGATGTCGTTTATCTCCCCGCACGTGCAATACGATCATATTGTACGAGCAGGGATATGAGGCGTAATCCATAGTTCTCTATGAGAACAGAGCGCAGTACGCCGCGAAATGCATGGCAAAATGCACCCCAAAATAAGCCATGTGAACATACCCTTACTGATGGTAGCCTTTGTTAGGTTGGTCCCAACTCTCTGCAGGTCGTTCACTATGTCCCCCTGTGTAGTTCTGGGATTTTTGTTCTGTGTTCTTGTGCTCATTTTGAAACCACGGGAGCCTCAAAGGGAGGGAGATTGTCAGTGGTCTTGTATGTCTTCCATTTTCTAATTATTGCTCCCACAGTTGATTTCTTCACACCAAGCTGCTTGCCTGTTGCAGGTTTATCTTTCCAACCTAGTGCAGGGCTACAATTTTGTTTCTTGTGTCCTTCAACAGCTCTTTGGTCTTCACCCTAGTGGAGTTTGGAGTGTGACTGTTTGAGGTTGTGGGCAGGTGTCTTTTATACTGATAACAAGTTCATACAGGTCCCATTACTACAGGTAATGAGTGGTGAACAGAGGAGCCTCTTAAAGACGAAGTCACAGGTCTGTGAGAGCCAGAAATCTTGCTTGTTTGTAGGTGACCAAATACTTATTTTCCACCATAATTTGCAAATAAATTCTTTCTAAATCAGACAATGTGATTTTCGGGATTTGTTTTATCATTTTGTCTCTCATAGTTGAGCTCTACCTATGATATCAATTACAGGCCTCTATCTTTTTAAGTGGGAGAACTTGCACAAATGGTGGCTGACTAAATACCTTTTTCCCCCACTGTAAGTGTGCCCCACAATTACATAACTGTACAAGAGATTCCATAAATTGTCTAAAGTCTCCAATTGCAATGAGAGTGATGTAAATCACATCTTCTTTTGTCTCTGGAGTACAAGAAAAGCAATTGCAATCCAATTAATATGGTTTAGGCTGATATCAGGAAAATAATTATTGCATGAAGATGAAAATCCAGCTGTGAAGTTCACCTGAGAAGAAATTACATTTTGGACCAAGAATCTAATTTTAATACGAAAGTATACAACTATAAAAAGCAAATAAAAACAACTCACAACATCCCACCATGAATGTGAAATCACACCCTTCTTCCCAATTTGACAATTACTTATGTGGCTGAGCTTAAAGACACCTGCAGCCATGTTTTAAAAATCTAGTAAGGAGACTACCAGTAGAATGGAGGCCATTATGTCAAAGAAGAGGCAGACTGCATATCAATGAGCTGTAACTAATTCATTAGAGACAAAATTCGTCAAACCATCTAAAACTATTGTAAACCATATCTATTGTAAACCAGTGTAAATTTCAATAGGAATTTCAATAGACACCTCTAGCATCATTTTCTAGGAAAACAAATGATCAGCCATGTTAAAACCGAATGGTCGGACTGTCCTTATATACTTCAGATCACTGATATTTTGTTCAATGTGTATGAGCACCTTTATGAAGCTCAATGGGGTACTCCCATCATAGACTTTGATGGCATATCGACAGGGTATGCCATCAAAGTCTGATAGATTTGGGCCTGTTATATAGGAGTTACGACTACAGCCAGGAGCAGTGTTCCATTGTACTCGGAACTCCCATAGACCGAGATTTTGAATGCATGTCCTATTCATATGCCATCAAAGTGTGTAATGGGAACAACCCTTTAAGAAATGCTACCGTGTCTGTCAATGATATTCTGATACACCGTAACCAACCTCTGGTGAGAATCACTACTGTTTGTCCAGAAGTAAGCACAAAATGTGCAAAAATAAGGAACAACTTCCTCCTATTGTATCTATACCTACAACTTACATTGCACCTTTGATTATTTCACAGCTTATATACAATCTTTCTTGTTAGATGAATTGCATTATTTATATTACATAGTGGTAGATTCTGTATTACAGTCTAGAGGTTGATGTACAATTATGCTGGTTTCGGCAAGAAATGATAAGCTTGTCAACCAGACACGTTGGTTGAATGGGGCTCTGAAATTTCTGAAGACTCATACAACTCAACAACAACGTAACAAAAAAATTAGTATAACAAAGCTTTTCCAAAGTTGTTAAAACTATAAAATGTTGGTAAAGGCTGAATTTCTCCTTTAAGCAGATCACTACTTTCACACTTCACCAACATAAAAAAATGCACAGATGATTACGAGAATATGTAACAGTCTTTCAAACCCTGAAAACCGACAGCATAAAACCTCCCATAAAATGGAGCTGGGTATGGGGAGAAGTGCTGTGGCCTGAGGAGATGAGTGATGTGCAGCTTCCCACCACTCAGTTTAACTGACAGGTCTTTCCCTGCAAAGAAAAAAAAAAGGGATCCAGCACACTCAAAGGTGAGATAAATGCTAAAAGTCCGAAATGTATTCCATACCAATTAAAAAAGTAGAAAGTATAAGGGGTATAAGTAACCTGGTTTCTCTGTTTAGCTTGATGCTCTGTGTACTTACATTCCTTATACTTTGTACTTTTTTAATTGGTATGGAATACATTTCGGACTTTTAGCATTTATCTCACCTTTGAGTGTGCTGGATCCCTTCTTTCCTTTGGATTGCTAACCTACTCCCTTTTGCCCAGGGGCTGGATCCGAGCACCTCAATAGTCTAGTGTTTCAGGATATATGGCGGTGGTGAGCTGTGCACAAAAAAACCTCTCTTTTGTCTTAAAGGAGTTGTCTCACTACAAGGATTGTTTATCATGTTAAAGATCTTGCAAAAAAAAAAAAAAAAGACACTTTGCAATATGTGTCCATTAACAGAGTCCTACCTATTCTGAGATATCCCCTCTTGTATGGACTGCACCAGCTCCTCAGGTCACTATAGCTACAGACCTGTTTGATTCTCTCATGATAGGCTGCCAGCACTGGTTGCTATAGCTACAGACCTGGCTTCTACTGCAGCCTAGTGGAAGTCAGTAAACACACCCCTGAATTCAAAATGAAACCAAGAAAATAGGACTGAAGTAAGATGAATCAATGTAGTGAGACAACCCCTTTAAAGGTCTTTCTTCTGTTTGCCGTTAGGGAGATATATGTCAGTCACGCTGAGAATTGCAAGGAGAAGCTGCACATTGGACTCATCTCTACTGTGGTAGCTTCTTTCTGTACCTGGTTCAGTTTAACAGAATGTTTTATGCTGAAACACTCCAGTATTTCAGGGCAAAATATGTTACGGAGACCAGGACATCGTTTGGACAGCATCAACAAGCTGACGGGTTCCCTTTAAAGGGAAATTGTCACATAGGTTGTGCCCCCCATGCTGAGGACAGCACAAGCCAGTGTCAGACCTGCTGTTCCCAGCGCTGTGTCCCTTATTCTGTAAGATGCTGTAGTTTTAGAGAATTTACCCCTCAAATGTTATTCATGAGCAGGTGTTAGCCCCGCCCATCAAAGGCTAGTCCCATCCACCTGGCAGTTATTCACATTTCTACCTATTCAAAGTAATAGGTTTATCAGTTGAGGTGGGCGGGGTTAGCTTCAGATGGGCGGGGCATGAAAAAACGGACTTTTCTGGCTGAAAACTACAGATTAGAGCACTAAATGCTCTAAAACTACAGCTTCTTACAGAATAAGGGACACAGCGCTAGGAACAGCAGGTCTGTCACTAGCTTGTTCTGTCCTCAGCAGTGGGGGCATAAACTATGTGACAGGTTCCCTTTAAGTTAGCCGTACACATAAAAGTTGCAGATACCTACAACAGCATTTTATTATCCTGCAAAAAAGAAAAAGGATGATGATGCCCGATACTTGCTTCCATGGACGTCTGAGGGACAGTGGGGAGGCACTTGCTTTCATTGACATCTGCCTTTGGGAACCCCCTACATATCAGATTGTCGGCATGCTCTGCTGTAATTATTCTAATGTGTGTGGCCAGCTTTTGCATTACTGTTAAAAATATGATGGAAAATGCTGTCAAAATAGAAATTCATTGCATTTTATAAAATAAGAAACTAAGTAACTTTTTTTTAAAAAAAGATGGCACATTTATTGCTACATAAATGTTATATACATATTGTGTTTCTGTTACACTGACAGAAAAATTTTGAACTTTTGCTGCTGGTTGAAAGTTTTATCAACAATACGTTGAGTTTGACACAGGGTACAAATCTGCAATAGACCAACAATGAAAACTGTAGAACAAGATGATCAGCAATTCATCTTGGACAAGTAGCTCTTACAATACTCCATAGGTACTACACGTTATGCTAGGACCCTACTATGTTCTTAAAATGCTATTGTAAATTTCTGATATTAATGAACAGGTTCTGGTAAATAACCCTACATTTTTACTACCTAATATAGTAAAATAAAGTAAGAAACTTTTTACTGAAAACTTTTTCGATTTCAAAAATCTAGAAAGAGTAATATTTAGAATTCAAGAAATTTTCTTACAAGATTATTGTATAAAAGACTAACTACAGTGAAAAATAAGCCAAATGTTTTTTTCTTTCTATTTTATGAAGGAAAGCTTCTGGGCATACTGCAAAGTCTAATATAGTCACAAGAACAAAAAAAAAGGCCAGGCAGTGGCACGTGATTAATCTCACATGTCAAAAGCAACAATGTCTGTTGATAAATACTGAAATAAAGAACAAGGCCACAGATCTAGTCCCATGATTGGATGCAAATTTCAGCAAAATATAAGATCCACTAACTTCTCTAACTCCTTCGCTTTGTAAGGGACCATTTAATGTATTTATTTCAATCAAAAGAGAAAAATATACATATATATTTTGTTCTGTGCAGAATCAGTTACATCTGGGGAAATTTTTGTTCAACCAGGACCCAACTCGTGATGTAGTTTCTTTTCTCCATGCTCATAGTGGAAGACTGATTGGGTGGAAGTTCACTATATGTCAGTGTGAGAGTTTTGCTAGAACAGAACTGATGACTGCTCAATGGGTTACACTCTACTAAACTTGCAAAATTTAACCTTTCTTTTATAAATTTATACTTTTTTTTTTTTTTTTTAAATGGTGACCATTGCTGTTTTGTTTCATAATACAATATGATTTGTTCACACTCCGAGCAATGGTAAATTTACTGTAATTACTGCCTGACAAGTCTCCTTTGTATATTAGCTTTGTGCTTACTTCTAGCCAATGTTTGCTGTCCTACTGTATGGGAAAGGTAGCTGTTCTGCTATAGTACTCTTGCTCCTATTACAGTTTACTTTGAAGCCTAGAGTTTTTTGTTTTTCAGTAAAATAAGTTTTATTTCAGTAGCCATATCAAAAGATTGCTCTAGTCTTTAGGATTTCATGAATCGATGCATGGAGCTTAACATGGGAGGATACCTATGACCATAATTGTTCAGATTACTAGAGAGCAAAAGTAACATAAAAAAAGTAAAGAAAAATAAACAAAGCTATGCCACGGAATATCTTCCATTAGTTGGAAAACACTATGTAAATGGCAAAAGAAATGGAAATGACATAAAAAGCCATTTCCCTTCCTTTTTAAGACACTAATAGGTATGCCGGGAATGCTAAAGGGTCACAGGTCGCCACTGTTTGTATTCTCTGCAAGAGAACAGTTCTAACAAATGCTGGCATCAACTAAAATCTTTATCACTTTCAGCCCAACTTTTCCCTTTTTTATACGTAGACCTTTACAACAGTTCCTTAACAATAAATAAAATTTGTAGATACAATGCATTTGTCAATTCAGTTTAGGCACAAGGCAGCTTCCACAAGGTGTGGAGATAGTAGGACAGTCTGATTGTGCAGGAACGACACACAAACAATAAGATATGTTCAGAAATGGGCTGAAATTCTAGAAGATTTCAACTTCTGATGCAGGTGTTCCACATTTGCTTTCATCATCATATTGCATTTTGGGCATCTTGATTCAAGTCCCCCCGCTCTTCATTTGCTCATTATCCTGTTAGATTTGTGTCGTCAATGTAAGTTGTCTGTGTCCTTGTGATGAAAAGGTCACCTTCTATATCCTATTCATAGTGTGAGTCCTGAAACAGACAATACAGAGGTTTAGTACACACAGTTGGCATTAAAAATGTATCATGCACTAAAAACATGTCACCATAGTGACAAACTAGGATATCTAGTCAAAATTTTCAGACTACATAATTGATTGTTCAAATATAGTTGGAAAGATGTCGCCCTGCTATTCTTATTTTGAATCCACTTAGGGTGCTCATGCAAAGTACTTTATTTACATGGATCATGCTGGAGAAATGTCTACTATTGTCTACTAACGATGTATAATCAATCTTCATAAAAACATGAATGGTGTGCCATTGAACACTATATACATAATTGATTGCTAATTTTATTTTTTTGCAATTTAAAGGGTTTGTCCATTTAAAATAAAGTGAATGTACTATTGTCCTGATAAAAAAAAAAAAAAAACACTCTTCCTGTTTACCTCCGTTCCAGCACTGACTGCGGGTCATCTTCTGTTTACTTCATAGTTTGTAAGGCCGAAAAAAGACAAGACGTCCATACAGTTCAGACTATTTTGTTGATCCAGAGAAAGGAACCCCAATGAGGCAGCAGCTAATTGTCCTCATTTTAGGGAAAAAGTTCCTTCCCGACTCCAATCTGGCAATCGGAATAATCCCTGGATTAACAACCCTACTCCAGAATCCTAGTCACTATAACTTGTTATATTATTACACTCCAGAAATGCATCCAAACCTTTTTTGAACTCTGTTATTGAATTCACCATGACAAGTTCCTCTGGCAGAGAGTGCCACAGTCTCACTGCTCTTACAGTAAAGAATCCCTTTCTATGTTTATGTAGAAACTTTCTTTGCTCAAGACGTAGAGGATGCCCACTTGTTCCTGATACAGTCCTGGGTATAATTAAATCTTGAGATCTCTATATTGACCTTTAACATATTTATTATGTCCCTCCGAAACAGTCTTTTCTCTAAACTAAATAACCCTAATCTTGCTAATCTTTCTGGGTATTGTAGTCCACCCAGTCCTTTTATTATTCTGGTTGCCGCCTTTGTACCTGTTCAAGTTCTACAATGTATTTCCTGTGCACTGGTGCCCAAAACTGTACACAATATTCCATGTGTGGTCTAAGCAGTGACTTGTATAATGGGAGAATAATGTTCTCATCATGTGCATCTATGCCCCTTTTAATGCACCCCATGATCCTATTAGCCTTGACAGCTGCTGCCTGGCACTGGCTACTACAATTATGCTTACTGTCACCAGGATTCCCAAGTCCTTCTCCATGTCACTTTTTCCCAGCTTTTTTCCATGTAACATATAATCATATAATGGATTGTTCCTCCCCATTTGCATAACCTTGCATTTATCTGTGTTAAACCTGGCAGACGCTGCTGGCAGACGGATGGTCGCTACCACAGTGGTCACATGCCACTTCCCGACACCACCATTCGGAGCATGCACTTCCAGTGATGCCAGGAAGTGAAATGTGGCCGCTGCAGCAGTGACGTTCCCACTGCTGCTAGTGGAGGTAAACTGAAGATCATGGAGTGACGGCCTGCGGAGTCAGCACTGGAAGCAGATGAGTATGTGTGTGTTTTATTTTTTAATTATTATTATTATATCAAGGCAGAAGTACCCTTAAATTTATTTAAATAAAAAACAAAAAAAACACGGACTACCACTTTAATTCAGAGTTGCTCATTCATGTAACCGATAATAATAATAATAATAATAAAAAAAAAAAAAAAAAAAACACAGAGACCTCTGGGTCTGAGGATCAAATACGAGATCATCTGTATGGAGTATGTATATGACGTTTGCCACTGTGTTAGTTTTAATGTGGTGTCTTATCCTCCTAAAAATAAAAAACTGATCTAATACATTATTAATGCATGACCTAATTCATTATTACTGCATGGACGTGCAAGGGAACATTAAACTGGCATTAACAGCTGATTTAAGACATGGAAGATAACTTTAGAAACAAACCAACTATTTTTCCCCCTGTTATCATCAAGGCATTCTTCCTCCGTCACCCAGTAGTATGAAATCTGTATATTCTCTCAATGTAATAGTGCTACTTACTGACACAGGCAGTTTTCAATCACATTGGTCTAAATACATAAGGAGGCTCACCTGGCTGATGTTTACATATGACCCATAGGGTTGGTAGTATCAGTAAGCCCAGGATGAGTTCCCGGATGTGCGGTTGGTGGTTCTGCCGATACGGCAGAAACTTTTTCTTCTTCCCTTCTCTTAAGGCAGGCTGCTTTGGGGTTTAGATTCCTCTCTGTAACGAAAAACAACAATGACCACGTTGCAATGATAGGAAATGAATAAAGATAGTAAATGAACAAATAGCACCAGAAATAATGGCCACCACCTCACCTCTGACTTGCTGCTCTAGATTCAGAATGACTGCTACAGCCTGATGAAGAATTAGCAGTTTTGTCTGTGGTTTCTCACTCTTTAAGTGTAACTGACACATGCGTCCAAGTTCTTTAAAAGCTTCATTGATGTCTCTTACACGTAATCGCTCCCTCGCATTATTTGCCATCCTTCGTTCCCTTTCTCTTTCCAGCTTTTGTTCAGGATTTAAGTCTTCTTCTTCATTAATACTGCTGTGGTAAGGAAAAGTAGAGACCTTATTTGAATTTGTCGGATAGCAGCAATATAGAACAGGCGAGCACGTATAAAAAAGGCCTGCCGTGGCCAAAACCCCCCATTTTACGAAGAGCAGTTAAAAAACATGGCTTTAATCAGAAATCGATGACTGTTTCATTCTCTGAACCCTTCAGCTGAGTACATAATAATAATGTTCGCAAAGCAACATTACACCAGTCCAGATGGTGACTTCAGAGAATGCCAATTTAAAATTTTAATAGAATTTACAATGTATTAATTATGTTTCCTTGTAGTCAGGCAGTCTTCTTAATAACCCTACTGGGAGCACCAGCAGCTTGAGAAAGCTTTCCTCTTCACAACCTAAGCACATCTATAGTTGTTTGCAACTCCACATGGGGATTTATTGGATTCCACTTCATTTTCCATTTTACAAAGTATCTTTCCATGCCTAGAAAGCATCAGCACACTTTTACAGAACTGGCCCAGGCTTTGATCACAACAGGTTAAAATAATAAGGCCTATGTCTTTTACCGGACACTTGAAAAGCAAAGCCTGGCACCCTTAGCTACAGCTAGAACAGTCACTCAGTGCTTTACTCCTCCATTCATTTAAACAGTACCCAAGATCTCCATGTAATAGACTTGACCTATGCAGCTTGGCCAACTAGCTTTTGCTTTAAATTACCTTGTTCTACCTCTTGAAGTTTTTAAGTCAGATTGAGATGTTTCATCATCGGATTTCATATCATCAGAGGAGCCATGATCATGTAGATTTTCATCCTTTTCTTTATGCTCTGACTTCACTTCAATAAGGGATGGTATAACAGGTTGGTTTGTCAATCCACCAGATAATGCTGCCACAAAACAAGTAGCATCATGAAGTTAGATTATACATAGTTGATTTTTTTATGAACATTAAACACAAAAGCTAAAATATGGATTAGTAAAACAAGACTTCACAGCATATGACGACCTGTTAACCCTACAAAAAAGATTAAAACATAGGTTTATAAATCATAAGGTCCATAACATATTATAGGTCACTCTTCAGGGGCATTATTGTGGCTTTATCTTATTTAAAGACTACAGAATATTGTATTAAGCTAAACACCACAAAAGCCCAAAGCAGAATGTATTCAGAGTTTTGTGGGATTGTAGTCATGTTGTTCTCTGCTGCACCATTACCGTTCTGCTTCTTAGCCCTAAACCTTAAAGGGAACCTGTCACATAGATTATGACCCCTTTGCTGAGGACAGTACAAGCTAGTGTCAGACCTGCTGATTCCAGCGCAGTGTCCCTTATTCTGTAAGATGCAGCAGTTTTAGAGCATTTACCCCTCAAATCTTATTAATGAGCAAGTGTTAGCCCCGCCCACTTGGTAGTTATTCACATGTTTCTACCTATTCAAAGTAATAGGTTTATCAGTTGAGGTGGGCGGAGCTAGCCTCAGGCAGGACGGGCATGAAAAAAACGGACTGACTCTTTTCTGGCTGAAAACTGCAGATTGGAGCATTAAATACTACAGCATCTTACAGAATAAGGGACACAGCGCTGGAAACAGCAGGTCTGACACTAGCTTGTACTGTCCTCAGCAAAGGGGTCATAATCTATGTGACAGGTTCCCTTTAACATATATGAAGCTACCTTGTAAGATAGTATGACTGATCTGTTTCTTTTGTTCGGAGACTGAGAAGCTAGTATCTACCATAAGGAAATCTTACAACATCATCAGTAAATGATAAAATGGTGATCTTTCAATAAGGCTTCCAAAAAAGTAGGAAACGTGTTGTCACGTAAAAGCCACTTAAAATGGATTCTTGTTAAAAGAGGATATAAAATATTGCAAATAACTATTGACACAAACATTTTAAGTGGTATATTGGGTAAAAGCAGAGTTAAAAAGACCAAGTAAGAACAACAATCAATTTCTCACCATCTCAGATTATTATGGCCTATCGATAGGATACGCCATCAATTTCTGATTAGGGGCAGGTCCTACC
The DNA here is from genome assembly GCA_025379985.1 of Phyllomedusa bahiana. Lineage (NCBI taxonomy): Eukaryota > Metazoa > Chordata > Amphibia > Anura > Hylidae > Phyllomedusa > Phyllomedusa bahiana. The sequence goes on along the minus strand of JAODAL010002279.1, from coordinate 51,717 downwards.
ACTAGGACCTGCCCCTATCTTGATAACTAGCTCTTCAGAGTCTCTGTGCAGAAAAGAGAGGGGGTAGTGCTTACATGGCACTTTATATAATTCCAAAGGGAACTCCAGTACAGCAGAGCCCAATGCTCGACTGTACATAGAACGGGAAGTGCTGTGCAGGTGCGACTCTTCATTTCACACGGAGACTTTCAGGGGCTTGTTCTCAGAATAGGTGTAAGTCCTAGAGGTAGGACCCACAACTATCAGGCACTTATGGCATATCCTATAGATTCAACATAAATGTCTGAGATGAGAACCCCCTTATAATGCAAACTCCAACCCAACTGTTCTTCTGCTAACTATATAAAATGATTTGTCTTGTAGGACATTTGTTGGATTAGAGAGTTTGGTCACAGAGCTACAATCTAGGATATTAGACACGACGTTAGAAAAACAGACTGAAAAGTGCTATGTAAAATGTATACAAAGATGCACCCAAAGTGCGCTGCGTGTTTGGATGCGTTTTGGTTGCAGCAGAAACGCACCCTATAGATATAAATAGGGCTTCTGCTGCGACAAACGGATCAAGAATGGTCATATTCTTTGAACGGATCTGAAAGACCCATGTAAAACACAGATCAGCGATCAGACGTCTGAACGCCGATGCGTGTTTGACATTGAAAGCAATGTAAATCACACTACACATTGTTAGATGCATGTTTGGGTCTGAAAACCAGATCCAAACCTGCATCTAATAAACGGCGTGTGAACATACCCTAAAAATACCACTTTATTATGTAAACGTGCGGTTTATTCGGCAAAGATGCTGCATGTATGTTACCTCTGTAATTGTCCTGGGGTTTGTGGTTTATTTCTGTGCTTGAGGCAGAGACTGTGCTGGACAGAGCTGCATGGTCATTGTTGAGACTCACAGACTCTTCTCTCTGATTTCCCAACTAAAGCAAAGAAAGAACGCACAATTGTAATTATTCAGTGGTAACCACATGACAGGAGAACGTGTCACATCACGGCTGTAAAATTAAATATGTATTATTTCAGGGAGAAAATAGATCTAATGAAAGAAATTATTTCAGCGCAGTCATATAAACAAAACTTGCAGCTGTGCTTTTCAGCACTCACAATACAGAAGTCAGTGCTTAACATTCAGATGCTTCACATTCAAGCTGAACGCCACTAAATGCATTACAAAATCAACGTGTATTCACAGCAGTGCAGTAAACAATTTGTATTCCCACAGTCACTTAATGACCATTTCGAGAACTCATCCTTCTTTCTGATTTAAAAAAAAAAATCATTAATGTAATAAACGTATTCTGTATATAATCATATCATATATAAGCAAGCACTAACTGAACATGTATTTTTCCTCCCTGTCTTACATACACTGTGGCAAATTGAACCTTAAAGGGGTTACCCAACTTCATAAACCTGATGGCCTATCTTCACAGTAGAGGCGACCAATATTACATTAGAGGGAGTCCGAATCCCAGCACCCCTGCCAATGAGCTCCCCGACAGGGCCTTGGTGCACATGTGAACAGTATGCATTTTAATATGCCATGTAAGGTATTACAGTGCTATTCTTTACACAGTTGCTACTAAAAGTATGGTGTGAAGACCCTTGTAAACAGCCAAACAGGCTGCAAGACTCGCTAGAGCACCACAGCTCCTTTATACAGATGACCGCTGGGAGTACAACAACTATAATGTTAATACGGAGCACCACAGCTCCTTTATACAGATGACTGCTGGGAGTACAACACCTATAATGGTAATACGGGTCAGTTATAACACCAGTAGGTTTGTTGAACCCAATGACATCAAAAAATACCTATCAAAAAGAAACACTATGTATATAAAATAATAGGTGTTTTATTTTTATTGCTAGGAATGCCAGGAACTGGACGACCACTGATCACCTATTCGTCAGTTTTATAAAGTTGGATAACCCCCTTAGAGGGACACTTCTGTTAGAAAGGGGTATTTTTTTTTTTATAATCCAATCAATACGGCTATACATTTTTTTAATCTTTTAAAGAATTTTCATTAGTATTTTTATTTCAGCACTCCTATGCAAATAAAAACTACAAATAAATTAGTGTTCTTTTATATCTTTGATAACAAAGAGATAAAATACCTGAAAAGCAGGGCAGATTAATCTCCGTTTACTGCAGCTGCTGCAAGAAATGTTTCTCTGCGTGTAGTGTTATTATAAATAATAGCAAGAGACATAATGATCGCTCTGTAGTTCTCGGGAGAGGCTAAATAAAGAGCAGACTAGACCAAACGAGCATTGAGAAAACAATAAAAAAAAAAAATAAGGACAATGGGTTAATCCTTTTCTGCAGTGGGATTAGTCCAGCTTTCTTCACGCTTACCAGTTCCTGCTGATAACACATCACTCAGCCCCTTAGTGGGTCTGGAACTGAGCCCTCAAGCACACCTTACTGATCTCACAGAGAGGAAGTCAGAGAGACCAACCAGGAAGTAATGTACATAGGCAAACTTTTAAAAGGTTATATATCAAAAACATCCCCTTCAAATAAACACATTACATATAATAGTCACATATTGATTCTCAATATGTGAAAAAAAAATTGAAGATGTTCCTTTAAATTTGCTTGCAACATTGCTCTGCTCAGAGAATTTTACACAGTCCAGCTAAGGATTAAAACTAGAGCTACACCTAGACTTTTTGTATAGTGCTAATCTATAGAAATGTCTGGTCTCATCCCTAAATCTGAGGCAAAGTTTGGGACGGCAGAGACATGTGGGTGCATGGAGAAGCTTTAATGACTACTAAGTATCACCTCACATTGTAAGGCATCTGAAATCAGGATACATTTAGAGCATGCCGGATTTATCAAGTTGCTGGTTACAGGGTATAAAGTTACTTATGCACAATGTAATAGGTTTTTCATCTCTAACAAGAAAGTTATACAGCTCATGTTAAATTAGGGATTATGGTATGTCAAACAGCCTCTTTTATGCAGCTATGACCAACTGAATTGGTCATTAGGTAATATATCCCTACTGGACAGAAAGAAAAACTTTCTCAGTTCCATTTCTCAATTTTTGTTTAATGCACTTATATTTTCTGTGGTTTGGCAATCTATTTTCCCTTGTAATTCTTCTAGGGGTCTGCTTTCTGCTCAGATGAGTCGAACATATCTACATATCCTTAAACAAAGACTTAAAGGGGTTCTCATTTTTACAAAAAAAGCTCATAAGTCAGTCAGAAATTTGATGCTGGAGTCTGTTTAAAAGGTGAAGAGTTTTTTATTACCGTATTTTTCGGACTATAAGACGCACTTTCCCCCCCCAAATTTAGGAGGAAAATGGTGGTACGTCTTAAAGTCCGAAAAATACGGTAGGTGCGTCTTATGGTCCGGTGCGTCTTAAAGTCCGAAAAAATACGGTAATAAAAAACTCTTCACCTTTTAAACAGACTCCAGCATCAACGCTGGCTATGGTACGTCCACTGACGACAACTTAGCCGGTCACAGGCCATATATGCATGAAGACTAGTGCAGTGCAGGCTCATGAGAACAATAAACGTGATATCATTGCCTACTGGTGGCGATGACACAGAGCAGGGTGACAAGGAAAGGCTCCCTCCCCAGCTCCTTGTCTTCCTCCCTATCTTGGAACCTCCCTGACTGGTTGAGGAGCTTTTTCTAAAAATGCTCTAAAGAAAGTACCGTCATCAGCGATGAATCTATGGCTGGGAATGTGACATCTTGTTAAACATATCAATGATTGGATGTGATCTATTACTTGGATACTGCTAGACGCACCAAAGTATGGTGACATTCTTAATGTATTATTATATTCAGGCAAATCTGTTCCAAACTTCATAAAAAGGTACTTTGTATGGTTTCTAAGCAAAACATTCAACATCTATCTTTCTACGAGACTTTCCATGTACTCGACTCCCGCCCCCCCCCTTTTTTTTTTTTTATTCGTTGAGATGGTTAGCCTTCCCATTACGTCATTTCTCTCAAGGAGCATGCAATTCAAGCTTAATCAAATTAGCCCAACTTCCTTTCTGTCCATCTGTAACTCGATTCCACTTGCAAATGTTTCTTGCATGTTTCCTGAAGAATGTAACTTTCGCAGTCAGTGTTGTCCTTTTTTAACTTGCACTAAGCCCCCGCTTTGTTCAGTTCTTTCAACGCCTCTCGTGTCAATCTCACTTGCAGGGCTTGACAATACCCAAAGGGTTAAAGCCATTAAGATGGCAATGTCCACACACAACAGGTGTACAAACAGCCCTTTGTCTGGGCAGAGTGGCCTTCTCAGCACAGGGATAGGATGGAGTTTTAATTGTACGGCTCATTAGCATACAGCTGACAGTCTGTTATTTGAGTACAGAAGTCTGTTGCTTAAACCGCACTTGTATACATTTCAGCGATTAGAGCGCGCACTCCCCAATAAAGCCAGACTACAACAAACAGAGCGACGCCGGCCTTTCAACCGCTCGATGGTTCTGCAGTTATTTCCATCAGCAGCCAACCAGCAACTGCTTTCAGAAGTAAACCTTACAACAAAAATGCCCTTGTCCCATCAGTTCCATCGCATTGGGGCGGACTCAAATGACACATATTAAAATGAGCACCATACACATAGTAATAGTGGGGCAGTCCTTGATCACTGCAAAATGTCCATGGTACACAATTTAATGGGCTTATTTATCAAAATTAGCTAAAGGGTATGATTACACAGCGCATTGAGTCTGTGTTACATACACTTTTATGTTGGGATCCGTCTGTCGGACCCTAAACGGACCCAAACACGTATCTAATAATAAGCAGTGTGATTTATATTGCTTTTAATATGAAACACTCATTGGCGTTCACACAAGTGCCTCACTGCGTCTTTCACATCTGTCCCAAGAATTGACATGTCAATTCTTGGTCCGAAAGACGCAGCAGGAACATGCAGCTGCGTGTTGGATCCGTTTAGGATCTGATTGCCAATGGGTTTTTGGATGAAATTTTCGGATCCAACACGGATCAGAAAACGCTGTGAGAACAAGCCCTAACAATCATAGCTCAGCTTTCTTTTATACTGCACTAGAAGAATGAAAGCTTAGCTCCGGTTACTTACTCAAACCCCTGACATTACAGCTAAGTGCCACACACCAATACAACCAAAATTTGCTTCCAATGGAAACAAAAAAAAACAAAAAAACACACATGTGGAGACCGAATAGAAGGACTCGTGTTCAAACAAAGGGTAAATGACCATGCTGTGACATGTGCCCATATCACTGGCCGTTCTCCAAACTTCACAAAGGTTGGAAGCAAAGGCAAGTTCCTTATTACATACAAGGCATAACTTCTACCATTCTTACAAAAAAAAAAATTCCACACTTGTGGTCTACTGGAAATCAGCTATTTGTGCTGCTTATGCTAGTGTTCCATGTTGAGATCTCTAGATATGAGTTAAGTGACTAGGGGGGAAAATGAGCAGGGAGACAATTGACATGCATGTCCATAAAGGGCATTGGGCAAGCAAAGCAGCACATGCTGTCTGCATTTAATTTTTCATCTGCAAGGAAAATTTGTTCAAAATTTTGTACAATAATAAGATTTTGTAAGATAAAATTTACCTGCCTCTTATAATTGCTTGCATGCACGCAAGCCGAAGCCAAGAAAACATAGACAAACGTAATTAAATGTATTCTCCTTCACTGTAATTCTCGTAAATTCATCACCAAGCCCTTAATTCCTGATGAATTTAAAAAATATTCTCCCTTTTTAAAATGTTATTTATCAGATACAGCACTTGACTTAGGCGTGCCTTTCTGCAACCAAAACATATGGGCAGATGTACTATGGTACTAGGTCCATGCCTTTTACCACATTATGTGTTCTAGACACTTCTGGACTATGCTTGTTTTAAGGGTGGGACTCTACTGAAATGGGGGTATGACTTATTAAAAGGGAGTTGTGCCTAGACACGCCATGGTATAGGGTAAAAAATGGGTCAAGTTTGGCTTAAAAGTTGGCGTAAAACTAATCCAACAAATAGGTGGTTTTAAAGACAGACAACAGTGTTAACACGTGCCAAATTCATCATAGAGCATGAGCTGCTGTAATAAATGTGGCGCATTTTTAGATTGCCTTGTCTAAGATTATGTTAAGTATTAAATAATATTAATAAATCTGCCTTGAAGGCTTTAAAATATTAAACACAAACAAAACGGCCAAGAAAATATATATATTTGCCTTCCTCCGGTCCAGCACAATCTCTCCGGTCTTGTGTTTACAGTCTGCTACTTCCAAATGGCCACATCACCACTCCAGCTGCTGATCGGTCACAAGCCACTGATTTACATCATCCTTTGGAAATGAATAGCTCTGAATGGTGATGTAAGTAGAGGCACATGACCAGGACCATAAAAGAGAGGGTGGGCTTTTTTTATTTTTATTTTTTTTTTAACTTGGCAAAAGGAGAATAATTTTTTTGTTAGGACATGGACAACCCCTTTAAGGGAAGTCACATGCAGCAGATCATAGATGGATACTAACAAATTTGTTTCACGGCCCTGTTACGGTGCACACACCAACCATGGTCATAGTCGGACATGTTTTTTCATCCAAAAAAGAATTAAACTGTGCAAACAAAGACAATAGTGAAATCCATTTTCATTTATTCTTCCTTTTCCCCCTTTCACACTGTTCCCATGCCTTTAACAAAGATGGACTGAATTATTTTACGCTGCTTCGGGAGTCATCGAAAATTGTTTCCTTTCCAGTGTTACTTCCACTACAGCTGTGCTCTGTCCCTTTTCATTTTTGTGAGGGTTAGAAGGGATGTGGGGGGAGGGCCGAGTTAAAAATTTTAGGCCTGCACAAACCAACATTCACATTCAAGCTGCATACTGCCAGCATCTGCTATTGAAGTCTAGTTCCAATTTACAATAAACAGCTTTTCCAGACCAGAACGCTTGAAATTCAGTCCCTCTTGACTGCTTTTCCTATTCAATCTCTCTGCACAGTATTTCAAGGAGAAAAATGTTCTGCCAATTATTACACATCTGGAAAAAATGCATGTATAAGCTAAAATATACTCTGCAGAAAGTGTCTGCTCTCGGCGCATGGCAAAGCAGGATTTTATGGGCCACTGACAAGGTCAGAGTGTGCAAGCTATTCATTTTTATTCTTCACTTCCACCTAAATGTGCACCTCAAATCTGAAATTAGTAGCAGGTGTCCTCACTTAATCCCGTTAGTGTGTCTAAAAAGATTACAATGCAAGCTATTAATAACCCTATGCAATCCCAAACTAAACATTTTCTTCTCTGTTTCCACAGTAGTTAGAAATTAGACGACAAGATCACCCACATTTACTCTAAAATACCAAAAGCCTGCACCTACCATTGATGTCTGTCGACTGTTTGGTACAAGTCCAGCTGTCCCGTAATTTGAAGTTAGGCTTACAATGGGTCCATTGTGTGCTGCCCCCAGTAAACTATGTATATCAGCGGGCATGCTTGTGGAAGGACCTACTGCATGGTTCCGCAGGACATGTATTGCATCGTCGAGCCGATCTAGACGATCCTCCATCCGAGACTGCTGAAAAGCAAGCAAATTGTTATTCTACTTGAACAGATTACATTTTGTAGTGCATCAGCCTATTTGTCCAGCAAAGTCATGCCAAGCATCTTAAGAAATGGAAACAAAGATTGGGAAAACTTTTAATTTTGATGGCGCAAAGGGCTTTTGCTGCATGTGTACAATGGCCACAGCCTATGGTAGCGATCCATTGTACACCAAAGACAAATAATAGTGAGTGTGTGTATGTAAGTAAATGAAACCCACTTTCTGGTATATGTCTAGCACACATGCAGGAAAAATCTTCTAAAATATGTGACTGTATACAACAGTTGTATTAGTTTCCTATAGAAGTCACTGTTAAATAAATGTATACTGCCTGGTACAATAGTACTTAATTAGATGTGTTTAATTCAAAATACTACAGCTCAATAATAAAGGAGTGGTAATCCCCCTGTGTATAAACTTGCTTTATTTTATATGAATCTAGATAACCTAACACTTCGAGCACAAACACCTCTAGCTCTGAACACAAACGCTTTAAGTTGGGAACCCATCTATATATACTACTCAAAAAAAGTTAGGGATATTTGGCTTTTGGTTGAAATTTCAGGATGAACATATTTCTTGAAAAAAATTTCAATTGCAATAAATGAGACTATCCCTTGACTTTATAATGCACAAGTCCAACTGTTCAATGTGCCAATACTTTCTGCACAACTTGCTGATCTCTTACAATGAGCTTAATGGCAAAATTCCCAACAGGTGTTTGATCCTTGAATCGCTCAATAAATGTAGGGGATCAATTTGAATTGGGATTTAAACAGTCCTCCTCATCATACTGTTCTCATTTTGACATCATGAGACAAAAACACCTTACAATTGATCAATAGTACCTCGCCATTGCGAGGCTTCAAGCTGGATGCTCTCAGATGGAAGTGGCCACTGAGCTTAGAGTGTCACAGTGTATTATCAGCAGGTTGCAACAGGGATACACAGAGACTGGAAGAGTCACAGAAGGGCAAAGAAGTGGACTTCCTTTGGCTAAATCACACATGAATGACCTCTTCCATGTGGAACCAGATGATGAATGCCACGCAACTCCAGGCACATTTAAGGGAGGTGAGAGGCAACCAAGTGTTAGGGCATAACCGTTTACATCAGCATGGTCTGCGTGCTAGATGACCTGACCGCACAGGCATTATTGTCTTACATGGGCCAGGGAATATCTACGCTCTGTGGTCCTCAGTGTTGTTCATTGCTTTCAGTAAATTCACTCTGAGCAGAAATGATGGCCGCCAACAATGCTGGAGATGTCAAGGAGAGCACTATGCATCAGACACTGTTGTCACCAGACGAGCCTTTGGTGGTGGTAGTGTTAGGCTATGTACACACGGTGTAATTGCGCTCTGAAATTATGCCAGAGTGCGGGGGCTGGCGGGAGGGCGGCCCCATAGACATTCATTACTAGCGGCACGAATTCGCCGCTAATAATTGACATGTCACTTATCTCAGGTTTGTCTAGTTAATACAGAACTGCCCTACACTTTGTGAATGATACAGTGACAGCCTCTGATACTTGATTAATCCAGTCATTTTGCCTCTGAATGAACATCACAGGGCTAATTTCATCTTCATGGACGACAATGCTCCAGCTCATCTCGGTTGCATCATTAGGGAACGGCTGTTGGGACTGGGATACCTCAAATGGAGTGGCCTGCACTTTCTCCAGACCTAAACCCCCTAGAAAAACTATGGTATCAGCTGAGTCGCTGTTTAGAAGCTCATAACGCTGTACCTCTGAACCTCACTTTTCTGAGGGGCCGCCCTTGAAGAGTGGGATGCCATGTCTCAGCAGTCAGTAACTGGACTTTTGAACAGCAGGAGACGTTGTTGTCAAGCTGTAATTAATGCTTAAAGCCACATGACAAGTTATTAAGACATGGAGGGCCACATGTATGAAAACTGTCTCAGTCTAAAATTCACTTTGTTGCCCATAGCAACCAATCAGCACCCCTTTCATTCCTATATGAAATGAAAGGGACACTGATTGGTTGCTATGGACAACAAAGTGTGTTTTGGACCTAGACAGTTTTCATTCATGTGGCCCTAAGTGTATACTCTCCAATATTGTTGGTTTCTGTTTCATTAAATTGTTTGAGATGAGAAAATCAACATTGCATGCTATGACCGAAATTTTTACATTTTTCATCAATTTTATCCGAGAGCCAAATATCCCTAACTTTTTGTGAGGCGTGTATATACCTGACTTTTGTCTAAATCCTTTTCCTGGCCCGTAACAATACAATATTTGGATCTAGAGTTCGAACTTGGTGAAGATTTTTAAAAGGTACTTTAGAAGGCTTTAAAGCTATGTTAACATGTGTTAGTAACTCTGTTAGAAAACTCAATGGCAGACTCCTGCAGAAAAAGACAAACAGTGCAGCATGTTATTTTGTCCTGTCAAGCGACGGACACCATAACGGAAACCCAACAGACTTCATTACAGTCAATGGGGTCCGCTGGGCGCAATTAGTGTCTGTCATTAAATGGACCTGCCATGGTTCTCTGTTCCTGTGATAGACCAAAAAACCCAAAATACTGACACAGATGTGAACATAGCTCTTCATTAGTACATCTGGACTGCAGAACTATGCTGTGCATCTAAGTAAACGCTACATGAATGGACCACTAGGATCATCAATCTCCTGCAAGTTTCTGCCACCATCTGAATATTGTTGTCAGGTGTAATAGAAGTTCTTAATATTAAATGATGATTAGGTTGTAGGTGGAGAAATAATGAGTGGCTTTATTAGCATTGCTGCATAAATACTGACCCGTTTGCAGTTCAACCTCTTGCTACAGAATAAGCCCTTGGTTAACCATTCAGGGAGCTAATTTTCCTATGATTAGCTATGTTACTAAAGGCCTATGTGTTTTGCATGATCACAGCTCACTATGGCCAACTGTTTGTGTCACTGGTAAATGAGTTGGCAATGTGTTGTAAAATAATTTCAACATGTACCCTCTCCCTTGAGCAGACAGATCAATGTTTACTGCAACTATATGGACTATTTCCCAGTATAATGCTTTATGTTAGCGCCATCACTGACAATTAAATACTATGTTCTGTGATCTGCATGAAAAAGCACACGTTGCATCATTATGCTTTTAAATGGTAAAACGACTCTTTGCTTGTAATACAACATATGCTTAGGTACACATTAATATGCAAGCAGTTACTAAAAGACTACTCACAATGATTGCAAAATCTGGTGTTTAGTATAACAGAAATCTATGACATGCAAAGCTTAGGAGAAGAAAACTGTGAAAGGAATGCACGGTCACAAAGAGGCACCAGCTAAAGAGAAATACTACTACCTCACAGACATCCTTTAAGAAGGACATAGCATCTTGCAAATGCTCGTGGAGTTGCTGCTCAACCCGATTTTTCTGGCAAAGTCAAGACAGAACAAGAAGCAGAGCAAAAGTTACGATTAATTAAAGGGTAGAGGAGGAAATAAGTGAAGTGCGATCTGCTTGAAATGTTAGTCAAGTTAATGCAGAAGTCTGTAAAGAAATTCAATATTCTAAAGATGGAAATATCTTCATGGGGTGTAATTATGACTGTACATAAATAAATAAAAAAAAATCTGATTTCATATTAAAGCAAACCTTTTAACCTTTGCAGACTCTTAAACCAAAAAGGAGAACATGTTGGGAGTTGATAATTCAAAATAGTATGATTTGCCCTATAAAAAGCCTAAAATACTGCAAATAATCCAGCTACAGACAATTAAAAGACATCTTTTAAAAGGAGAGCATTAAAACAATGTAGGAAAATTCATTAAAAGGTTCGTCCCATATATATTAAACATAAGGAGTCTGCTGGTGCGCTGATAGAAAACGGCACCAAAAAATATCGAACCTTCCTCTCACCTTGGTTTTAGCGCTGTCACTAGCAGCAACTCTTAGGCTATGTTAACACGGCGTAATTGCAGCGCATACAGTACGGCCGCATTTATGCCAGGTGATTTGGGAGTCGTGCTGATCAGCACGTACCCCCCGCGGCACGGGCGTGGGGGGGTTGGACGGCAGCCCGCCGGTCCCGCAGACTGTCATTACTCCCGGCACGTAAGCGCCCCGAATAAGTGACGTCACTTATCTCCCCGGGTGTACAATACGATCATATTGTACGCCCGGGGAGAGACGGCGTAATCCATAGTTCTCTATGAGAACTATGGATTACCGTAATTTCGGCGTGCATCTCGCTCATATTAGAGTGCAAATACGACGCGAAATGCGTGCCAAAATTAGCCTGTGTGAACATGGCCTTATGGTTCTTCTGCTAACTTCCTGCAGTCAAATACCATTGCCTGATGTCACCAATCAGAAATGAAGGTCTCTGAGCGGTGACCTCATCAATGGTACATGATGCTGCCAATCAGTGGCTGCATCGGTGGCTGACCACGGCAGCCATAAGTCAACAGTAGAACCGAAGGAGACGGCAGCAGCGCTGAAATAGAGGTGCACTAACAGCATCTTTAGATTTAATACAAATTAATATTTATTCACTGTGCACACTAGATGAATCCAGTGGATTAAAAGCCAGATCAAACCGAATTTTAAAAAAGTGCAGAAGAAACTGAGACACAAAAGTCCTATCTGTATATGCTGGAAAAAGGTGGTGTAGGTGCTTTATAAAATATGGCATTCGGCCAACATGCCTTATTTTTTTAATATATTTACACCAGAAAACTATCCGTTGATAAATTTGCCCCAACATAGACTCAGTGTGTAATATTTCAGATGCTAAATATAGGCAACGGGAGAGCTCATTAGCTGCAGAAGTGCGTAACTTTAACGGTGCCCACTGCTCTGCTTGCATGGTGATAGCAAGGCAGTTAGATGGTATTTCACAGGCCGGATTCCCTTTCACTTTACACTTCAGCAGAACACCTTCAATTCTATTAACTCATGCTCTATCAAAAAACACGCCCTCTCGCTGCAAATTAGCTGTGGCTTTCTGGAAGGATACTGGTCTCCCATAACAGTAATTTAGCAGCAGCTGTCTTTCAAATAGAGCTTTGATGACCGGGGAACAGATGGTGACAGACACACCCTATATGTTTTATATTGTTCACTGCAACCAGGCCATTTGCTTGCTAAGAACGTGTAACATCATACGGTTAATTTCCTCACTGAATGGACAGCTATGGAAAACGTAAGAACTTTAAAAGAACAGTTTGTGTGATACCAATGTCATTTCTCTTACCAAGGAGTGGAGTGAATTTTCATAGCTGGGTGAAGAAGGTGTTTGCCCTCCTTGTCTAGACCACTGGTTGGCACCTGAGAAGACAAATACCGGTATAAGAGGTTGACAACATATTCCGAAAGGAACACCAATCACCTAGTGGCAGAAAAATTTCGTTATAAAATGTAATTTACATTATTACTTAAAGAATAAAAATACACAAACACTTGTTTTGTGACCCGGTCCAACTTATCACTAAGGGTATGTTCACAGGGGCTAATTTCAGCGCGCATTTCGTGTCATATTTGCGCTCTAATACGAGCGAGATGCGTGCCGAAATAGAGGACTATGGATTACGCCTCCTCTCCCCGATTGTACAATACGATCGTATTGTACGCGCGGGAAGATAAGTGACATGTCAATTACTTGCGGCGAATACGGGCCACGAGTAATGCATGTCTATGGGGCCGGCGGGATCAGCGCGACTCCCAAATCACCCGGTGTATTTGCGGCCGTACTGTACGCGCTGCAATTACGCCGTGTGAACATAGCTTAAAAAGGAGGGGAAAAATCATGAGGAAAATTATATCAACTAAAAATTGGCACAAATTATTCAATACTATATTACAGGTAAAACATCCACATTAAATATGGATTTATAGAACAAATGGATAATTCATCTGTCATCTATGTATTGTTGCTACTACTCATTTGCAAATCACCCAAAACACTTCAGTATTTAAAGAAATATGCTTGTTAATAGGCCAATAAAGCTTACCAAATAAGTGCTATCTCCTACCAGGGAGGGAGACAACATAAATGATTTATGTGCTCAGAATTCACTTTCCACATAACCTCACCAAATGAATAATGCAGCAACAACATTAATAAATTATGGATATACCAGTGAAAATCAGAAAAGCACATCAAAGTAAAGGCCTATGGGTACGTTTCTTCAATCACAACTGTGTCTGGAAAAGGAGGAAGATGTTTATTGCAAATTCCTATTTGGGCTTTTCACAAATGAATATCATTTTAGGGAAATGCACAGCGTGTTTATCGTGCACAAAGACAAGACATCTGCAGTATCTGCTGTCAACACAATTGTAAGAAAGAACCAGAACAAATTTTACAAACACTTTCAGTCTCCCTGTAGTTTGTTCGGAATGGAAATTTAAACACACACTTAACATATTCCTGCACATGAGTTCTGTGCTCCCCGACACAGATAGTTAGAGGAGGCAGCAACGGTAACTGCAATTGCTTTGTTCCTCATTACATGGATGTGTTGATTCAGACGCTCACTTTGGCAAGGCTTGTTTTAGCAGCTGCTGCTGCCCCTCATTCATCCATTCTCTATGCTGTGCAAGTTCTAATTCATCACATCAGGTGAATCTTCCAGATCAATCAATCTATCGCTGGGGATCAAGTGACAAACAAGTGCCCTGAAACCACCTCTACTACTCCTTCCCCATGTCCTATGCATACAAAGATTATCAAAAATGGCACAGCTGCCCATAGCAAGCAACATGGTTGTTGCTTTAATATTACACAGTATCTCTGAAGAAGGGGACAGAGTCTGGTTGGTTTAGTATACTTTTTCATTAAAGGGGTTTTGCCACAATCTCATTTCACACCTCCTGCATCCAGCTCTTCAGCTCTCTGTGCTCAGAAGGGGGCGTGTGATTTGTTTAAATTACATATCATGTGACTCAGCAGGATGAAATCACCAGGCCTTTCTTCTCTGTAGTCAAAGAAAGATCTGTTTATATAAAGAATTGTGAGTAGCTGAGAGGTAAAGTTTTTGCCTCCAAGCACAAGGGTCCTAGGTTCAAATCCCTGCACGAACCGAACCTGTGTTGTCTTTTTCTCTCTATCAATGCACATACCTCATTGAGGTTTCTTTTTGATTTATTTGCACTGTTTGACTAATTACTAAGGAGTACAAAGGACAGGAATAGAATGACGGCACCAGGGGTTGAACGTTCAGTAGCTGCCTGAGAGGAGAAGTGATGTCTGAGCATGTCTGACCAGGACTGAGGAGCTCTCAGCCCTGGTTGTATCCCTTGGAGACGAGCTGTAAACAATGGATCACTAAAGCAGCAGCTAAAACAAAAACGGTGCAGAATTAAAAACTTTTAAGTAGGGATGTAAGAAGATGCGTCACTGACCATTGTTATTGGATGTACTTTTGGGCATGGACATGGTAAAATATCTTCGCCTGAATTAATCATGTTCTGTAGAGGGATAGAAAAGGTTGGATCTCAACTTGTCCAAACCATAAAACTAACATGCTGTATTTATGGGGGAGCCAGAGAAGGTAACTGCTGGTCAAACCACTGGTAACTTACTATTTACTCAAATGTTTAATTTTAAATCAATACTATATTGTAAAGAGATTCCCAACCTTTGTTACAATTAAAGGGGTTGTCTCACTACAAGAATTGCTTTTTATGTTAAAAATCTTTCAAAAACAAGTCACTTTGCCATATATATTCATTTACAGTCTCCTACCTATTCCTAGATATCCCCTCTTGTATGGGCTGCATCAGCTCCTCAGGTCGCTATAGCTACAGACCTGTTCAATCTCTTCTGATAGGCTGCCAGCACTGGCTGCTATAGCTACAGACCTGGCTTCTACTGCAGCCTAGTAGAAGCCAGTAAACACGCCTCTGAATTCAAAATGAAACCAAGAAAACAGGACTTTGGTGAGATGAATCAATGTAGTGAGACAATCCATTTAAGGAGCCAGAACATGTTCTACACATGTTAAGAGCTACATGGCTCTGTCTAGCCCCATTTAATCTATTAGGACATCTTAGTGCACTATGGGGAATAGGAGAAATAATAAAATTAAAATATAAACTTTAGTGTCAAATTCACGTAAGGCAAACACACTGCTGTTTAGTATTCGTTGATCTGACAAAATTTCCAATAAACAGAAACATGTACTTCATTCAACCATTTTATCGCCCAGTACTGGAGTGTTACATGCGTGCGTGTGTGTGTGTGGGGGGGGGTTGTTACTTAAATATGCAAATTGCTACAGGTCCATTCCGCTAAAACCAAACTGTGTGACCAAGCACAGCACAAAGTACAGCAACCGAGTTTTAGTAAATTCCTTATCTTACACATTTTACAACATAACCTATTTTTTTTCCCAAAGTAAGAATCATGGGAGCACAGCTGTACAAATTTAGACCTAACCTGGCAGACTTTAAAATGAGCCATGGACTGATATTCTCAACTAAATTACAACTATTTGCTTGGGATAATTTGATTAGAACTAAAATCTTCATGTTGGAATACAAATAATGCTATTAATGTATTAGGAAGGAGTCATGTTACATCACCCTGAAAAGTTAATGATGGCTTTTCCCGTCTACAATGGAAAAAAATGTCAATGGGGCTTTCTGTGTCCTGTCTGAGTAGAACAGCTGTTCACATTTTACTAGACAGCTGAAGTGGGAGTGCGGAGCAGTCAGTCACCCACAGTTCATTATTCATACATCAGATAACTATCATACTCACAGCTATTCAAGTTAGAATACACAAAATGAACACTACAACTTGTAGCAATGGCGAGGATTTAGGAATTAAAGAAACAGGCAAGCACATCCTGTGGTATGCAAAGTGAATTATATTTTTTATTCATTTAGAATAGGGTTGGCTTACATATGATGTGGCCTCACGTCAACATGCATTACTAGAACATTAAGCGGGCTACATTTCAGCAAAGCAAATTATTCCTATCACAGCAAAATACACCACTGCTATTCACCACAATGTGTCTCCTCTCTGATGACTATTTGCATACTAGGATAGTCGAGATTACAGCAACTGCTAGAAGAAAACTAAGCATGTTAGATAAATCATGTCTTCTTCTAGTACTGGCAATTTCCATAAATGTACTTTGAAGAGCACACAGTTTGTATTGCACAACATTGCCTGACCTGCTGTATAACAAAAACACTCAGAATTTTATGTAACCTTTTCTGAACTTGTAGTATTGGCCCTGGTTCTACTACTGTGTCTTCCTGCACTTTGTAGAAACTTTTAGAAATAAATTCAGACTCTACCTGGAAGAGGAGACGGGGATCCGACAGGGGTTGAAGGATTTGATGGAAAACTACTGCTGGTGTGGTCAGGAGAATAAATCTAAAAGAAACCAAAAAGCAGGTACTTGTTATCAAAATGGAACATTCAGATTTAAAAAAAACAAAACAATTATAGGACTAGAAAAGTGTAGAAGTAGTAAAAGTAGTAAAGGCTGTGATCAAACCAGTTTTATTTTGTTTTTAATTTTTTTTTTTATATATTTTAATGTACCTTTACAGATTACATAACATTGGTCCCATAATCTCCGCAACACCACAACCTCATGTGAGGTTCACTGAACCCAATCTATTCCTGTCTAGAGTCAGGCCGCAGATAAAAGCCCTGACAAGAATCCTGTATGTGAAATGCATGACAACAGTAGCGCCTTTCAGTAGAGAAACATCTGCCGATTGTCCAGAAAGTCTTTAAAAGACAACTTTAGCTCATGGTAAAGTTAGACTATTAAGGATACAGTGGAGGAGAGGTCTCCTTTTCTTGTTTTTAGAGATTGGGTAGGGGGAAATAACTCACAATTGATAAAGTAGGTCGAAAGATTTTTAGAAAAGATTTACGCAGAAAAAAAATCGAAAAAAAAAAGCACCAAAAAATGATCCGTAATATTTTCTGATTCTCTGACGTTATCGGTATGTGCTGGAAGCCTCATCATTACCGATACTTAAACAAGTTGATTTCGAATATGAAAGACATCTCTCCTCCGAACTCCATTGCACGCTTGGGCGAGTGTAAAAGTGTTATGAATGGGAAGGGAGGGTAAGCTGCTGCAGGACCCCTCTTGTAGTAGCTTGTCTCCTCTGAGAAGAAAACCAAATTGGCAGGTTGAACTTCAACGACTCGATCCTTCTATAACCTGACATTTGCCGTCAAGGAAGACCTGGTGGGCCCCTATACAAATTTTTATAATCGGCAAGTTCAGCTAAAATTAATATAACATGTTTGGCCAGCTATACAACTTATGCCATGCAGATACATGTCTTATACTAACCTCCTCCATCTGGAGGCCTTTTGCACCTAATACCATATATATTTTTTGCCTTTTTTCCCTCCCTCCCCCCCCCCAACATTTCCAGCATTTTTAGGATATTTTTTTGTGACAAATAGAGCTTTGATTTATTCAAACACCAGAGTTACTTTCCTTTTTAAGCAAAACTGGCCTATTGTATAAAAAAGAGGAAAAAAAGGAGATAAACCATTTCTTGCATTTTTATTTTGAAGTAAAAAACCTATAATTATTTTTTTCTGTCATTGTTTGACCGTTATTTTATGAAATAGAGGACATGTCCTATTTAGAGTCATGGCACCAGTAGCAATTTTATGTATACGATTGGCAGGGGTCTATATTATTTTTTCATCTTATAATGCAGAACATTTATTTTTTACTTTAGCTTTTATGATATGTTCCCCAAAAGTCAGAAATGATCTGGTGGTTATAGGGGCCGTTCACACGGCAATGTACAAATACCAGTCGGTTTATCCGACCGGTATTTTTTTTACTGTTTTTGTGCCGTGCACACGGCCGCCGGGGGGCGGCTTTTCTCCGCGGTTTGTGGAAAAAGGCCCTCCCCCTTCACATAGACATGTTCATATTCCGTCCGAAAACCAGACGGAAGAATGAACATGTTCTATGTTTTTCAGACTGCCGACGGTCTAAAAACCGCCGGGTGGAAAATCCGTGCAGTGGGGGCCGCCGCACGGATTTTCTATTAAGGTCCATGTAAAAGTTTTTCAGCCGGGAACCGGCTGAACCTTAGAGATTTTCTTTTCTAGTACATATTTCCAGAGCATGGTCATGTGATCTGTCAGACGGCGATCATATGACCATGGAAATATACCAGTGATGATGCTATTATTGCATCATATTGGGAAGGAAGAAACCTTGAAATACTGACGCGATCTTCTCTTGTGTCCTTAACAGAAAACCCAACCTGCAGCTGTTCGATTTCCAGTGCAGCCCTGATTTTAGAGCCACGTAAAAACATGGTAATCTAGAAAATTCATCAATAACTGCCACAAAAAGCTTGCTGGTGGTCATGAAAGGGTTAGTGATACTACAAATAAAGTGGACAAACCATTCCACATTCAGTCCATGTCATGTGCAGCTTTAAATTACCAATATGAATAATCCCAACACCTTCTGCTAAGTCTAAATGGTAACATCACTTATTTTCCAGCAACAAACAAGAGCCCTCCTCCGATCAGTCATGGTCCATTCCTATCAGCGGGGTGCCAATATGCCCAAACCTAATGAAAGAGGACAGAGACAATAGCCACACAAAGAAAAGCCCACAGAGCCAGACCATGAGCTGTTAGTCCAATTTCTTAAACACTGCAGTGTACATTTCAGTCGTCCTTTGTTATGGAAATGATATAGAGTCTCAAAGCTACAAAGAAACTTAATTCATGAATTACATTTTAAAGTTCACTTCCCCGAATTCCTATTTTCTTTGTGCTAAAAACCACTGGCCACTTAATTACTTCGACGGTAGAATGCGTTAGAACATGTTCAAAACATAAGGTATCGCAAAGAGGACTGATAGAATCAGAGTTAAATAGCGCTCCTGTTTGATCTCCTCAAAATTAAAGCCTAAATGTTTTGATTTGGTATTAGTCAATGAAATAAACCAGATGTTCCTCTCCTTCATACAACCCTCCACGGGCACAATCTTAAAAGGGTTATTATTTGGCCACCGTTCAGGGAAACACATTAGAAATGGCACAAATACCCAGATTTTCTTTCCTTTCTATCTACACTAGTTCATTATCCAAACTAATGCATAATCCACAGGGCTTTGGGAACTTTGTGTAAATACTTTCATGTACAATTCTCTTTCTTGGCTACCCTGAGATTAAGACCACAATTATCCAGGCTTAAACCTAAAATAAAAGAACCTTTGCGAATGTATTATCTGGCCTTACATGTTTAATCACATAGTATTCGGTATGCTCTTTAATACCTAAACTGAAGAACAAATGCTTCATCTTCTGATCTTTTACACATGAAAAGCTCTAAGAAAATTTGTGTTCAACAGGGAAACGGGCAGAGAGAGGAATGTGTTTTGGATCAAATCAATTCATTTTAAGGGCTTGCTTCCCATTCTTCCTTTCAAGCCCCAATTTTCGGATGCCCAAATAAGGGTTACCTTATCTTTCCGTTTCCTCAACCACATTTTTAACTCCAATCTAAACACCTAAAATGACATCTAGAGAACTGTAGGAAAATCTGCACCTAGCAAACCTATCAGGTGTGGTAGAAACATGAAGTAAAGCAGAGGATGTGAAGGAGAAGACTATGGCATGTATTCATAGAGCAGATGGAATGCATCTCCATTGGAAATGACAGCAGTGATTTATGGAATGACCTGGCTGCTCCCCGCCTTGCTGCAACACAGGATGACAGAACCACGTCCCCATGACAACCAGAGCCCACCCAGCACATAGATTACGCATCTACGCTTCTCTATTACATTGAATTTTGGATTGTTTCTAAACTCCACAAACTGGGGGATGGGCTGCGGTGCCTGGAGGGAACGCTTTATTGTCTCTACAATATTGGGAATTAGTTGGAGCTTGCTAAGGAACCACTCACATGCAATTTTATGGACCAGACTTTAAGTTCAAGGCTCACTTCACATCTTGGTTTTTTTGCACACAATTGGTCCATGTGCTAGGAAATATCCCAAGATACACAATGAATGTGTCCACAGCCCCCATGCTACTATCTGATGCTGGAAGAGTGTCTTTCTTTTACATATGTTGGGCCGGTATTGCCTTAACATCATTTTTTTTTTTAAATGTCAGTGACTAAACAAAAGCAGATTTAAAAAAAAAAAAAAAATTGCTGACATATGCAATGGCTTAAAGGGGTTGTCTCACTACAAGAATTGTTTTTCATAGTTATGATCATCTTATTGTCTTTCCTTGTAGCAGTGGATCGCCATGTTGAGCTTTAAGTGTTCGGCTTCTGTTGCAAAGAACTATTTCATATATAGGTACATTACGTGTTTTTGTGCGCCTGACATGCTCAGGGAACCTTATCTTCTCTGTTGACATGATATTGTTGTATTTACCTTATGCCTTTGTTAATAAAGCCACTTGAAAACGATAAGAATTGCTTTTCATGTTAAAGATCTTGCAAAAGCAAGTCACTTTGCAATATATGTCCATTAACAGTGTCCTACCTATTCCTAGATATCCCCTCTTGTATGGACTGCCTCAGCTCCTCAGGTCGCTATAGCTACAGACCTGTTTGATCTACCCTGATAGGCTGCCAACACTGGTTGCTATAGCTACAGACCTGGCTTCTACTGCGGCCTAGTGGAAGCCAGTAAACACGCCCCTGAATTCAAAGTGAAACCAAGAAAACAGGACTGAGGTAAGATGAATCAATGTAGTGAGACAACCCCTTTAAAGCACAGACTAAAATTCATTACAGGCCTCTGTGAAAGTTATAGGTCAAGAAAAACGCATAATATAGCCCAAAAAAACAAGTGAACAGAACCCTGTCACCCCATCTATAATGAGCTTACTGAGCCATCCTCTCAAACAATAGATCATATGCGTATGAGTAACTTTGTAAAAGTGTTGCAATGGCTTCGAAAAAATTACATTTGGCAATCATTTTTCATTGGACAGATGCCAGAAAACTGGTGTGAATACATGGCTAACCTTCCCACATTGTTTTTCTCTTGTATTCATACACAAAACATGGACACTACAGTCTGGGTGTTTGAAAAGTCCACAAATTCCGTAGCATTACGGACACGTGTTATTTTTTATGGCTTACATTCTCTTTGGCAAATATATATGTTTCAACTTACATTATATTCTCTGATCCCCCTGTCCTTCCCCTGTTATATTCCCTTCTTGTGGATCGTCTTGTCTTGTATGTTTATTGCTTGATAGATTTGGTTGAATAGGTGATGTAGAATAACTTTGTCTAACTATACGACCTGTTCGTTACCCATCACTACAAGATACGTTCTACCTTTTGCTTATGTTCATGTAAAATGATGCTTTATATAAAAAAAAATGTTTTAATAAAAATTACAGTTAAAAAAAAAAAAGTCCACAAAAGATTACAAGGTTTATTAAAAAAAAAAAAAAAAGATAAAAAATCAAAACACTTGAGTTACAAATACATCCAGCATTAATGTACAAGAAATCTTTCTAGCGGAGCCTTCATTTAACTCCTCCCAGGCAACATTCCATGTGAAAAGTGATACTGTTAGGACACACAGCTGCTTCCGTCAGAAGGTTATGCATCATTTAATCAACTGAGAAAACACAGCATTGCACAGATACTTATAGAGGCTTGCGTTATATGGAAAACATTAGGATTAAATGGTGTGGGGGCGTGAGTGTGCGCACGTGAGTGTGCGAGTGAATACATGCGTGCGTTCATGCGTGTGGGTTACTGCCTGCATGCAAGAGAGTGAATGCGTGCGTGCGCTCGTGTGTGTGCTTGTATGCAAGAAAGTGAATGCGTGCGCTCGTGTGTGTGCTTACATGCAAGAAAGTGAATGCGTGCGTGCGCTCGTGTGTGCTTGCATGCAAGAAAGTGAATGCATGCGTGCTTGCATGCAAGAAAGTGAATGTGTGCGTGCGTGCGCTCGTGTGTGCTTGCATGCAAGAAAGTGAATGCATGCGTGCTTGCATGCAAGAAAGTGAATGCGTGCGTGCGCTCGTGTGTGTGCTTACATGCAAGAAAGTGAATGCGTGCGCTCGTGTGTGTGCTTACATGCAAGAAAGTGAATGCGTGCGTGCGCTCATGTGTGTGCTTACATGCAAGAGTGAATGACAGCGTGCGCTCGTGTGTGTGCTTACATGCAAGAAAGTGAAAGCGTGCGCTCGTGTGTGTGCTTAAATGCAAGAGAGAATGCGTGCGTGCGCTCGTGTGTGTGCTTACTGGCAAGAAAGTGAATGCGTGCGTGCGCTCGTGTGTGTGCTTACATGCAAGAGTGAATGCGTGCGTGCGCTCGTGTGTGTGCTTACATGCAAGAAAGTGAATGCGTGCGTGCGCTCGTGTGTGTGCTTACATGCAAGAGTGAATGCGTGCGTGCGCTTGTGTGTGTGCTTACATGCAAGAGTGAATGCGTGCGTGCGCTCGTGTGTTAGCTTGCATGCAAGAGCGTGAATGCATGCGCTCGTGTGTGTGCTTGTATGCAAGAGCGTGAATGCGTGCGATTGAGAGTGTGATTGCATGAAAGAGCGTGAATGCGTGCGTGCGCTCGTGTGTGTGCTTGCATGCAAGAAAGTGAATGCGTGCGTGCGCTCGTGTGTGTGCTTGCATGCAAGAAAGTGAATGCATGCGTGCGCTCGTGTGTGCTTGCATGCAAGATAGTGATTGCGTGCGTGCGCTCGTGTGTGTGCTTGCATGCAAGAAAGTGAATGCGTGCGTGTGCTCGTGTGTGTGCTTGTATGCAAGAAAGTGAATGCATGCGTGCGCTCATGTGTGTGCTTGTATGCAAGAAAGTGAATGCGTGCGTTCATGTGTGTGCTTACATGCAAGAGTGAATGCGTGCGCTCGTGTGTGTGCTTACATGCAAGAGTGAATGCGTGCGTGCGCTCGTGTGTTAGCTAGCAAGCAAGAGCGAGAATGAGGGCGCTCGTGTGTGTGCTTGTATGCAAGAAAGTGAATGCGTGCGCTCTTGTGTGTGCGTACATGCAAGAGTGAATGCGTGCGCTCGTGTGTGTGCTTACATGCAAGAGTGAATGTGTGCGTGCGCTCGTGTGTTAGCTTGCATGCAAGAGCGTGAACGCGTGCGCTCGTGTGTGTGCTTGCATGCAAGAAAGTTAATGCGTGCGTGCGTGCGCTCGAGTGTGTGCGTGAATGAAAAAGAGTGAATGCGTGCGTGTGCTCGCATACAAGAGAGTGAATGCGTGCGTGTGCTCGTGTGTGTGCTTGCTTGCAAGAGAGTGAATGCATGGGTGTGCTCATGTGTGTGCTTGCATACAAGAGAGTGAATGCGTGCTTGGATGCAAGAGAGTGAATGCGTGTGCTCGTGTGTGTGCTTGCATGCAAGAGAGTGAATGCGTGCGTGCCAACCGTTTCAGAAAACAAAAAACACTATTAGGAAAATGCCAGAATAGCAATGAATTATTTTCATTTATACTGAATGTCAAATACATAAATACTTAAAGATGCCAGAGCTTTTCCAAGTGCATCTCCAGTTTGTGAGCTGCCAGCTGCATTACCTCTGTTTCCTGTGCCTACAAAAACCCAAACCCCCCAGAAGAGAAAGAAATAGAAAAAAAAAATGTAAAAAAGGAAATACAGAAATACTGTTAATATACACCTAGTTTCTAGTAAATCTATTTCATGAATAAATTACCAATAATGAAGCTGAACATTAAATGAAAGGCTGAAATCTTACAAAAAATGAATTTTACAAATGTAAATCTTACCCAAGAGATTGTCTGATCCATTGATGGGTGGGGTGTGGGAAGAAGCAACATAGGAGGAACTAGTGGTGCCACCTCGATGAAAGCTGGACATTGGTGGAAGACTCGTGTTTATGTCTGTTGGTGAAACTGGATGTGGTGGATAGTTCTGAAGGGAGGACACAAGAGATCATTTAGTTTTTAGTTGATTTAATATAGATCATCACAAATAGTGGGTTATAAAGCCCCATATCAATTATTGCATCAAGTCTAAAAAAATAAAAGCTAATAATTCCGACATCATTCGACTTTTAAATTAAACTTACCAAGCGGTCATGTAGGCTGCCATAATTGTTTGACTGTGACATGTGAGTAGATGAACTGCCCATCATTCCACTATATCCAGGCTGGCCAATGCCATTCGAGGAATTCCATAGTTCTGATGAGTTATGGCTGCCATCTATACAATGATTTACATTACCAGTTAATGACAAATGTAAGTACATGCAAAAGAAACTGAAACATTTGAAAGGTCGAAGGAATGAAATACTTCTTGAATGTCTAACTGCTGACAGCTTATTAGAAGCAGTGTGTTAATGAAACATTATAAAGGTACAGTACACACTGTTCCCACTAATAATGTAGCATTAGAGCTGGTCATTACATCACATTTAATGCCACAACTTATTTCTATGTGTCATGTGAGCATCTTCAGCTGAAAAAACATTGCAAAAAAAAACCAAATTCCAAAAAATCCCCCATAAGAAACCAATATTATCATCACAACATTCATTTGGTACCAGACAATGCCGAATGTTAACCATCAATTCAGCATTGAAATGGATGTTAAAGCACAAAAACATATACATAGCCAGAACTGTAGTTCTGTGTGGTACTCAAAACATGAATCTAGAAAAATTAGCTGCACATCTGCCTTTTATATGCAAGACAATGAATGTTCTCCGATTCCATCATAAAACTATATTTTTATACAGATCCTTTAAAAATGCATATCAGCAAGAAAACGCCGACGCGTTTCGGCTTATTTCACCCTTAATCATGGCATATAATCCTCATGTATCAGCTCACTTATAAATATGCAAAAACCTAAGTCACATGTTCTATTATCCGATCACGTGACACAGATGCAACCAAATTTAAAAACAAAAACTAAAATGCAAATCACATAAATATTTCATTAGTAATGGTACAGTAAACCGTTCTTATAATTAAGGCCGTTTGGCGTTCTAGAATTCAACCTAAAGATCCAATGCCCTTCTCGTTTATACAAAATTTTCCTAACATCCCCTCCCCTCACTTTTATATGCAAGAGCTTTAGTTTACCTCTCAGAAAATGAGAGTCTTATGATTTATAAAATACCGATGGTCTCCAATTGTCTAGAACACAAACCTTGCAGAAAGAAAGTGCTAGCAAACATACTGCTGGGTGGTTTTGGGGATGGGTAGCTTGGAGATTCTCTGTTGAAATCATCTGAACCTGGAGAGGGTGCATAGACCTGAGGAAATAAAAATAATTGTCAAATTAGAAAAACTAAGACATCATCAGAGAAATTTGTGCAAACAAAAATTGAAAATAACTAAAAAACAGCTTCAGCAAATAAATGATCATCTTTAGTTTTAACCTTAGATGCGTATACAATTAGATAGCTGTATAATAGAAAAGAATACTGTAAAAAAAACTAAAATCAATCTATAAATGTGATGAAGTGGAAGATCAAATGCCTCAAGAACCTTTTCCAGGACAAGCTTTTGGTTGGCCTTCTACCTGCAAGATGCTGATGACGGACATATAGCGTAAGCTCTGGCACAGTCAGCAGGAAAGATCAGCACAGTCAGTGTTTTAATCAGAGACACTGAATGTTCCAGGACTCATCTACTAACCATGTTATCAGTTACCCATAGTCAAAGTGACAAAAACTAGAAACTCTCCGTAATCTAAACTGCAAGGGTAGGTTTATACGGGTCAGATTTTCTGCAGAAAATCTGACCGCAAACCCCCACACAATCTGAATTGTATGGGTTTTGGAGAGGATAAGCCTCTGTGATTTTCTCCACACATTATGCCAAACGGAAGGAAAAACAAAAATTCCATGGTTTTGAAATACACTGTTGTAGATTTTTCTGCAATACATTTTAAACATGCAAAATCTCATGCGCACACATGGCACTGTACACGGTCACAGGTATCGCCCCGTGCATATCTGCAGGTACAAACCAAAACAAACCAGTCCTGTGGAAATACTCTGTTCACACAAAGAATCAGCACACGTATGTAGCACTGAAATCTGTGCAAGCCACATCTTACACATGTCTTCTGGGAGTCCATGCAGTAGCGACATCTTACTTACTGAGGCGGCATCGGACATTCGTACAACAAAGGACTTTTTCCATGCAGAACGAGCACATGCTATGTGGATTTTAGAGTCTCAAGCATGTTCACTTCTACTGCAGATTGCACCTCATTTAAAGTAATATGTAGTTAACCCACAGCAAAAGCAACATGTATGGATGTTTCTGCAGATTCTGCTGTATTGGCAGGTTTGCGGCACAAAATCTGCAGTATGTATACCTACGTTAGGGATCCTGAACTGTACTAGACTGCTAGTACTGAAACAGTCAGCAATCTGATTACAGTGGTCAGAACACTTAGGGCATGTCCCCATGGCAGGTTTTTCAGCCGGTTTCAAAAGCTGTCTGTAAACCGGCTGAAAAACCTCATCACGGACCTCTATCGACTGTCTGAAAAACATTGAACATGTTCATTCTTCGGCCCGGTTTTCGGGCGTTACATGAACAGGTCAATGAGAAGGGGAGGGCTTTTCACCGCGGAGAAAACTTGTCCACCTGCGGCCGTGTACGGATAATCCGACCTGTATTTGCTCTGTGCCGTGTAAACAGCCCCTTAGGGTAGGTTCACATGATATATGTTCGTCCGTGCCAAAAAAACACTTAGGCCATGTTCACACGTCTTAAAACTGGACGTATTTCAGTCCATAATTACGCGCCGGAAACGTCCCAGTCATTACGGTAATCCACAGTTCTCATAGAGAACTATGGATTACGTCTCCCTCTCCCTGCTCGGCGAATACACCGAGGGGGGAGATAATTGACATGTGAATTACCAGCGGCGTATACACGCCACTGGTAATGCAAGTCTATGGGCCGGCGAGGTGCCGGCCCCCCGCACCCTCCCCCGGCCACACGCGTAGTTACGCCCTGCAAATGCACCGTGTGAACCTAGCCTTAGTTTACTCGTTGAAATTCCACATTTGCACTGAAAGATACTCGAGTAAAATCACTCATCTGTGAGAGCTGTTTTTGTACATTGTTTGACGCTTATTTTAGGCGAAATACGACCCAAAATCAGAGTAAAAAAAACTTCTGTGAACGCCTCCAGGGTATATTCACATGCGGTAGATTTGTTGTAGAAAGTTCTGTGACTGCAACTCAGTTCTATTTATCTAAGTGGGGTTGGTTGGTAGCAAGCATGGGGATTTCTGCAAGTCCCATACTGCCATGTGTGAATATACCCTATCAGATCCCAATTTCGAATGCGGAGATCATAGTGAAATAGAAATCCAATATCAGTCTTCATCCCAGTGAAAGACCGGCTCTAAATGGACCAAAATCACATCTCAACTACGAGAATGTACAATGATTTAACCATTTTCTAGAGATCGTTTAACTTATTAGATCGTGCAAGTAATTAAGGATTTTCAGACACTGAAAATGTCACCTTATACTATTTTACTAATAAAAATTTGGGTCGTGTATGGCAACATTTAGGGCTACATGTATGAAAACTGTCTAGATCTAAGACTTTCTTTGTTGCCCATAGCAACCAGAGCTCCCCTTTCATTTCATATAGTGCTCTGAAAAAATGAAAGGGGAACTCTGGTTGCTATGGGCAACAAAGAAAGTCTTAGATCTAGACAGTTTTCATACATGTCCCCCTCAGTTTTCAAAGCCAAACGTTTTTACCGGCAAACATATATAGTAAGTATTTCTCTATAATCCTATACATTGACGTCCATGGAAGACATGTTATTCTTTATTAAATTCTAAAATTTAAGTATTGATCCTCACACTTCTCCTATTGTGCTGTATTACTAAGTCAACACGGATAGTTCTTGGTACATTCAACATTTGTAATGGCAAAAATATTCAGCTATTACGGACACTCCCCCTATTCGGCCATGTGAGAGAAAATGTACTTGTAGATCTGGTCTATAAAGTTTTTATACTCTCAAGGGGGAAAAAAAAAAGTCCATGCTGCCAATAGGAACCAAAGTTTGACTTTTTCTCAACTACACTGGGAAAGTGAAACATGAACTGTGATTGGTCGATACAGGCAACCTAAACATGGTCCAAAGTTACAAAACTTTTTTAGTTTATATATAAAATTAAATTAATAATCTGAAAGAAAAGTTTTGTAATGAGAGGCATTAGCTAAACAAGCCAAACATGAACCTGAAACCTAGGGCTAACACAGCCAAAGATCTGGGAGCAAGGTGA
Organism: Phyllomedusa bahiana; assembly: GCA_025379985.1. NCBI lineage: Eukaryota > Metazoa > Chordata > Amphibia > Anura > Hylidae > Phyllomedusa > Phyllomedusa bahiana. The sequence continues at coordinate 22,871 of JAODAL010002279.1, read as the reverse complement.
GCGCTCCGAAAATCTCTGCATCAGGTTTCATATGAAACAACGTGGCAGGTTTATATATGTCAAACTTAGATATCTTACTTCTGGATCAGGCAGAAGATAAGCCAAACTGATCTTTTTGGCTCTACACATTAGACATTTTTCCTTATGCCTCCTCTTGGTTGGCTTACTTTAAGCCAATATTCTGGTGCACACATTTAAGCCATGCCCCTTTTTTAAGTCATGTCTCTATTTCTAGACTATCTGGTGAGGTGCAAAAATTTGGTGCAAGGCTGTTTTTTTTTGTCTCAAACTGTGCTAGAATTCTGGTGCATTTAACTTAGTCCAGTTCATTTGGACATCATTGTTCTTAAAGGAATATTGCCAGTGGGGTTAATTTAGTATAGCATGCTACAGTTAAAGCCAGAAGTTTACATACACTATAAAAAGAGACATATGCATGTTTTTCTCAATATCTGATATCAAATCAGAATAAACCTTACCTGTTATAGGTCAATTAGGAACCACAATTATTTATATTTGCCAAATGCCAAAATAATGAGAGAATTTTTAAGGCATTTTTATTACTTTCTGTAAAGTCAAAAGTTTACATACATTTCATTAGTATTTGGTAGCACTGCCCTTAAACTTTATGACTTCGGTCAAATGTTTTGGATATCCTTCCACAAGCTTCTCACGATAGTTGGTAGGAATTTTGGCCTATTCCTCCTGACCTTCCTCACACCTGCCTTGTCAGCTTTGCCCATAAATTTTCAATAGGATTGAGATCAGGGCTTTGTGATGGCCACTCCAAAACAATGACTTGGTTATCCTTAAGCCACTTTGTAACCAGTTTGGCAGTGTGCTTCAGGTCACTGTCCATTTGAAAGACCCATTTCCGCCAAAGCCTTAACTTCCCGGCTGATGTCTTGAGATGTTGCTTCAGTATTGCTAAATAATCTTTTCTTCTCATGATGCCATCTATTTTTTGAAGTGCATCAGTCCCTCCTGCAGCGAAACATCCCCACAACATGATGCTGCCACCCCTGTGTTTCACAGTTGGGATAGTGGTTCTAAGGCTTCCAAGCTTCTCCCTTTTTCCTCCAAATGTTATGGCCAAACAGTTCAATTTTAGTTTCATCAGACATGTCTTCATAAATGTAGGTCTTTGTTCCTGTGTGCATTTGCAAACATTAATCTGGCTTTTATATGTTTCTTTTGGAGTAATGGCTTTTTCCTGGCAGGGTGGCCTTTCAGCCCATGTTGATACAGTGCTCGTTTCACTGTGGTTAATGACACAATCTTACCAGTTTCCGCCAGTATCTTCACAAAGTCTTCTGCTTTTGTTCTTGGGTTGAAATGCACATGTCGGACCAAAACACGTTCATCTCTGAGACACAGAACCCGTCTTCTTCCTGAGCGGTTTGATGACTGGACATTCCCATCTTGTTTGTACTGCATATAATTGTTTGTGCAGATGAATGTGGAACCTTCAGGTATCTGGAAATTGCACCCAAGGATGATCCAGACTTGTGCGAGTCCACGATTCTCTTCCTGTTATCTTGGCTGATTTCTTTAGACTTTCCCATGATGTTACACACAGAAGCAGTGTGTTTCTGGTGTGCCTTAAAATATATCCACAGGTGTGTTTCTTACTCAGATGTTGCCAATAACCCAGAAGCTTCCAAAGACATGACATCATCACATGGGCTGTCCCAAATTGTTTAAAGTCATAGTAATCCTAGTGTATGGAAACGTTTGACACTGCAGAAAGTAATAAAATACCTTAAAAATAATATTCTGCATTTGGCAAATATAAATAGTTTTAGTAATCCCATTTGACGTAAAACGGGCAAGGTTAATTCTGATTTCATGTCAGATAGTGAGAAAAACTAGATATGTGTCTTTTTATATAATGTATGTAAACTTCTGGTTTCAACTGTATATCCTTTTCCTCATGAGCAGCTAATTTACACATCTACCTATATATAATAAGACTGGAAACTTTAAAAAAGTATTCAAAAGAAAAGAAAATTGTGATAAGACAGGTTTTGAGGAAATGAGGAAATCATATAACTATAAGACCAGAAAGTAGTCATGATCCATATGTATAAGTGTCTCAGCAACTAAATAGCAAATCTTAAAAATAATGTCCAAGAATGAAGAGAAAGGCTAGTTGCTGGATATGCAGCTTTAATCGATCAATGTCACAAACCTACAATATCCTTATGAAGGCAAGGCACCTGCAGAATGAGGACAGTGGTAGACTGATTAATGAGAGTCACATATGCTACATTCCAAGAACATATCTTTACTACAGCCATAAAGAACCATCAATAAACAGAGATCTACTCATTACTGGAAACCTAAGTCAACACAGTCAGAAGATATTTGTATATTATCTTCAACTTTATATTTGATGGGAATTACCACTGAGCATATTTCTAACCTAAACTATCTTCAATCCCAACTATATAAAACCATACATGTTACTTTCATTGAGCAATCATGAGTGGTCACCCCCTCTTTCCTTCCCACATCATACAAGAAGTGCAGATGATGTATGCATGCATATGTGTGTGTGTGCATAATATATATATATATATATATATATATATATATATATATATATATATATAAACACACACACATATATACACACGCGTGTGTATGTATTTATATATGGGTTTATATATTTGGATACAAGGATCATCATTTGTAGGCATACAAGGAGGAAATGCGTGTGCACAGGCACACATATATAAATATATCCACACAAACGTGTGTGTGTATATATATATATATATATATACACACACACAAACATATTTATATATACACATTATACACACACACACACACACACACACACACACAATTTCACCATGGAACTTT
>JAODAL010002279.1:7500-15000 GCA_025379985.1 Phyllomedusa bahiana | reverse complement strand
CTTTAAAGAAAAAAAAAAAAATAGGCATAGTAACCAAACTGTCATAATGTGATCTAAAATAAGGGGGGGAGATCGTTCACATATTTGTGAACAAACCAGAATTTAGGAAAGAAACGGCTTATTGTCATTATGGCCAATATGCTGAGCCGATTAGAAGCAGATGGAACAACATTACAACCCAAGCAGCGAACCCCAAAGTCTAAACAGGAAACCGGAATCTTTCTGGCCAGGGAGAGCAGTTTTCTATTCCCAGAAATGTTTAGCTTTCTGTTCTAGCCTGAACGCATTGACTTTCCACAACTTTTATCAATGAAACACAGGTAAAAGCTACTCTGAAAAATTCACACTATTTGTAAACAAGTCGAACAAAACATTCAAAGAACTAATAGACATTTAACTTTACTAAATAAAGTTAAAAAAAAAAGACAACAAGACCCTTTCTACAAAATCCATGATACAGTAACAGTAATTGTATGTAATAAAGACAAAGGAAAAAATCATTCTAATGAGGCGAAGCGTTAAATCCATGGAGATGGAGAAAAGGTGACAATGTAAGCGCTCTCACCGTCTTGCCATTGTAGTAGTACATCAAAGAATTGCTGCCCACTCCAGCGACCGGGTATGCACAGTACATGTTGCTGTGGAATGGAGGAAGCAGTTCACTGCCTCAGTCCCAGGCATACATCCACCCCAGCAAGCAGTAATTCCGCCAGTACTAGGCTTACTCAGTCCACACATGGATCTACTCAAAAGAAACTTATGCAAAGTAGGGCTGAACCATCCCCGCACAGAAAAAAGGGGAGGGCAGTGACATACAGTCATCTCTTTCAACCCTGATCACACCCTGATTTCTGGAGTGGAAATTCCTTCAAGAAAGCGGCCGCTGCTTCCCTACATCAAAGCAGGGGGAGTTTCTTCAGAAGAGTGAGCCAGAGCAAACGTTGGGCACACACATTACCTTGACCATTTTGGATTTCTTGGAATCCAAGCACTTGTAGCGGCGGCGCTGTAGCCTCCTGCAGTACAGCACCACCACCATATGGCTGGGACACGCTCAGCCACCGAGCTATTCTACAATACAGGGGGAACTGGAGAGAGGACAACAATCTGGGATTTGTTATAATACAACCATTATTTTCAGGCAGTGTAGACAAGCTGGAGGTTCCCCATACAGTCATTATATTGTCAGCGCTACACCTGTTCTACAGAAGGCAGCGGCAAAAATGCATTATTTATAGCTTATTAAAGGGGTTGTCTCACTGCAAGGATTACTTTTTAGGCTAAAGATCTTGAAAAAACAAGTCACTTTGCAATATGTGTCCATTAACAGAGTCCTACCTATTCCTAGATATCCCCTCTTGTATGGCTGCTCAGTTCAGGTCGCTTAAAACTACAGTTTAAGTTGAAAGTCCTGCTATGCATTTTTAATTTGCCACCTAAGCTTCAAGTCCTTTCGCTTTACCTCCCCCCCACTAGACATCCATAGCAATATGACCCCAAAAACTGAATTGGTAAGCTTTTAAAAAAGTTTTAAAAAATAACTACAAAAAGTTGCAAAAAAATAAAAAGTAGCGGAAAAATTTCAAAGAGTCTTTAGCATGATGCTTGGGTTTTCTTCACTGCAAGGATTAATTTTCTAGAGGCTAAGGATCTGAAAGTACAAGTCACTTTGCAAAATATGTGTCCATTAATGTAGTCCTCCTAGTTCTAGTATATCCCTCTTGTATGGCGTGCATGCAGCGTCTCAGCTACTATAGCTTACAGTTTAAGTTAGCAAAGGTCCATGTATAGCATTTAAAGTAGCACCTAAGCTTCATGTCCTTGCAGTTTACCATCCGCGCACTAGGACATCCATAGCAATACCTGAAGCCCTACAATATACGCCTTCTTGAAGTTCGCTCCGAAATAGAGCTCATTAATATGTTAGCAATAGTTAAAAAGTATAACATACAAATAGTTGCTAAAAAGCATAGAAAAGTAGGCGGAATACTTATCAAAGAGTCTTTAGCATGATGCTTGATAAAGACGTTTTATCTTCGAAACGTCGCACGGATGTAAGTATCCGCTCCTAGCAAGAAGCTAGGAGCGTCCAGCTAAGTATACGCTCCTAGCAAGTATACGCTCCTAGCAAGAAGCTAGGAGCGTCCAGCTAAGTATACGCTCCTAGCAAGTATACGCTCCTAGCAAAGTGAAGCTAGGAGCGTCCAGCTAAGTATACGCTCCTAGCAAGTATACGCTCCTAGCAAGAAGCTAGGAGCGTCCAGCTACTCCTCTCCTAGCTTCTTGCGGTTATGAAAGTCGTACTACACTAAGGACTCTTTGATAAGTATTCCGCCTACTTTTCTATGCTTTTTAGCAACTATTTGTATGTTATACTTTTAACATTATTAAAGCTTACACAATTCAGCTTTTGGTCATATTGCTATGGATGCTATAGCTACAGACCTGTTTGATCTATCCTGATAGGCTGTCAGCGCTGGTCGCTATAGCTACAGACCGGGCTAATACTGCAGCCTAGTGGAAGCCAGTAAACACACCTCTGAATTCAAAATGAAACAAATAAAACAGGACTGAGGTAAGATGAATCAATGTAGTGAGACAACCCCTTTAAATACGAAACTGCAGATTCTAAATCTCAGATTTCTAAGAAGGTCACATGACCACTGCAGTTAAAAGGCGTACAGACATATGATCATTGGAAAAAAAAAGTAGTGACCACTTTCACTGAATGGGTTAAATCATGAAAAACTAACAACGGCCAGAATAAAGTTCTCAGTATGCTGCTGGCACATTCCTGTTGGTATTCCTACATGACCACGTTACCATCACGAGAGTGGACCAGCCAGTGTTATGTAGTGATGTCATTATGATGGGAGCGTAATTATGTGGGGAGTTCAAATCCATACAGTTTACACGGCGTTTTGAATACGTTTTTTTTTAGATCCGAAAAACGTATTCAAAAGCGCTGCGGAAAATGTATCCAACACGCACCCAAAGTCACACTGCACATTGTTAGATGCATCTTTGGGTCCTTTTTGGGTCTAAAAAAGGAATCTAAAGAAACGCCATGTGAACATCCCCAAATTGTTAAAAATAACCTGTCATATAGGTTGTACCCCCCTTGCTGAGGACAGTACAAGCTAGTGACAGACCTGCTGTTTCCAGCGCTGTGTCTCTTATTCTGTAAGATATTTTAAGCAGTTTTAGAGTATTTAATGCTCAAATCTTATTCATGAGCAGCAGTTAGCCCCGCCCATCAAAGGCTAGCCCCACCCACCTGGCAATTATTCAAATGTATCTACCTATTCAATAGGTTTATCAGTTGATGTGGGTGGGGCTAGCCTCAGTTGGACGTGACATGAAAAAACTGACCGACTCTTCTGGCTGAAAACTGCAGATTTGAGCATTAAAAACTCTAAAACTGCTTAAAATATCTTACAGAATAAGGGGCACAGCGCTGGGAACAGCAGGTCTGACACTAGCTTGTGCTGCCCTCAGCAAGGGGGGTATAATGTATAGAAAGCGCCTGATTTATGAACCTGCTCTACAGTAGTTCATAAAGCAGGTGCATTCTAGCGCTCGGGCAACATTTCTGGCTCAGGTAAACCACTCTGAAAGTGGTTTACCTGTTCCAGCCGTAATGCGCCTAGAAACGCCGTAGTGAAGCTATAAATATGTAAGCTTCGCTACGGTTCTAATGTGCCCCGCCTCCCGCACACACCCAGAGATCGGACGCGTTACAGAGTGCCGCAGGTGCTAGGTAATGCGCCCAAGAATGGGGTGTGGGAGAATTAAACATGTATGAACGGGGCTTCACCTGATATCGGGCTGGAAAGACACCAGATATCTGGCGCAGCCCCATTCATACATGTCGCCCCAAATGTCTATACAAGATAAAAACACCTTTGTGATAAGATGAATTTTATTAGCTAGATCTATAAAAATGTGTATCCTAGAAGACTTCCAAAAACCAGTCTGAATTAGAATTAAAGGGGTTTTGCCACAAAGTGAGTTCCTTACCTGTTATCTGCTCAGGGGAGAATATAAACAAAGCATGCTGAGTCATGAAGGGCTGCAGGAGTGAGAGGGAGGGGGGTGAGCAGAGAGCGAGGAAGCAGGGAGCGTCTCTAAAGTTTTCTCAAATAATAACATTACAACCAGTGGATTATCTATACAGCAGACAGACTCATACACTGCACTTTCTCCCCAGCCCCCTGCAAGCTCCTTCATGTTCCCTGCATCAGATAAGAAGTGTAAACACACAAGCTCGGCCAGATCAGCTCCTGTCAGCTCCTGGTCGTGTCTAATGTAAACTTTCAGGAAACTAAGGGGGACTGAGCAATGCTGCAGCTCTCACAGGCTCCACTTTTTGTAATCACATATATTTAGAAAAGTGATTAAAAACCCATTTTGGAGGATCCTATGTCAACATTACATTGTGGCAAAACCCCTTTAAACATTTTACGTTTAATGTGCTGCGCAATTCCAATTGGATGTTCTAAAAAATATCTAGTAGGTTATACTTTTGAAACAGATGTAAAGCTGTTAAATATAATGGAGCTCATTTCTGAAAAACTGTCTAAGCGCAAGACTGTGCTTGTTACCCATAGAAAACTACTCAGAGCCCCGCTTACAATTCTTACACTGCTGTGGAAAAACCAAAGCTGAGCTCTGATTGATTGCTATGGGCGTCAAAGACAGTCTTAGGGGGTGTTCACAAGGCGTCTTTTGTGACGTATTTTTGTCACAAAATACACTCCAAACAATATCCAATACACCTAGCATAGACTTCAATGTAAAATACGCAGCGCCAATCACAGGCCGCATATTTTACAATAGTAATTTAGCGCACGTTTATAAAAAATTGACACGTCAATTATTTAAGGCAAGGCTTACAAGCGCATCATTTCTATAAAGCAATAAACATGTATTGTGGTGCGTACAGTACACGAAGCAATATACCATGTGAACCCAGCCTTGCGCTTAGACAGTGAGGCCCAATGTGTCCGAGCAGTGTGCACCATGGAGACAGCCAGATAGCCAGTATTCTGTTAGGCCTAGAACTAGTCCTCTCTAGCACTAGAAAATCTCAAAAATCAAAATACAGCAACTAAAGTGTGGTGTGGTCTATAGAGCTGCAGTAACAATGTCTGGGGTCCTCCGTATGAGAAGAAGGGGTGCACCAGCATGAGCAAGCATCAACAGTGGCCAAATTTAATTGTCTATCTGCTTTGTGTTCTCTTCAGCTCTATAATAAAAAAATTTAAAAAAAATAAAAAAAGACACCTCTCATTCTACAGTGAACATGGTCAGCAGCCCTACATGTGCTCCTACCATTCTTACAAGACACTACATTTATAATCAAGTCCATGAAAATTATGCCCCTGCTTATACAGCAGGAAACAAGGCTGGACAAATACTGCTACTGAGGAAGCTAAGCTGTACAGCTCGGTTTCTAATAAAGTTTGTTTTTTTTAATGCCCTTATTTCTGTTTTCCAAAGATAAATAATTTTATGGAGAAATTTTTCGTTCAACCTTTGAAAAACAGCCCTGACAAACCACATGCCACTTAAAGCCATCAGATGTGCCACCAGACAAATCCCAATAAAATCAATGGAACCAGTAAAAGAAACTCTCTCTACATTTTTAACTATGACGACATTGTGGGTTTTTTACATGCCAAAGATTTAGCACATTTTAAAGGGATTTCTGCACCAAGACCCACACTACTTTTTGAAGACAAGCTGCCTCCAAAGCATGTGGAATCCATTTTAAATGTTCTAGCAAATAATTTGCGTAGATTAACGTCTGTGCTGCATGCTATTTATTCCTTAGGTCATGTGTGGGAAAAGCTGGTGGATTAGCCCCATTCAACAAGGCTAATCCTTGTGTGGATCCACCACAGATCCCACTGCACGTCCACAACAGACATTAAGGGTGACATGTCTGAAAACTGGCGTCGCCGCAGCAGTTTTTACGTGCATTTAATCAGTATAGAGTGCGCCTGAAAGTACGATCCTATCTATAATCTGGCGTCTGGTATACGTTGCAGAGTAAACTTAATGAGCCTAAAGAGGCACATTGTGCAATCAGGGTGCATAGTGTATCAATGGTAGTGTAGGTAATGCGCCTATTAAGGCGCACTGCGTTACGGAGGCACACAACGTATCATTACTAGTGTATGTAATGCGCCTCAACAGGCGCATTGCGTCATGGGGGCGCATAGCATATCATTGCTACTATATGTAATGCGCCTAGTTTTGGTATATTACAGTTCATTTATATCGAGAAAGTTTTTCTGCCGCAAAATACACCAAAACTATGGCGCATTCATATTGGGACATGTCGCCCTAAGTGTCAGCCCCCCATTTCTGATGTATAGGTTATTAAAATATGTGTTGGATTTGCTACCACATGCGAAGATGCCCTAAGGACGATAGAATAATGTAGATAAATACAATAGTGTGGATAGAAGTGCTAAAAATGAACTGACTACAGCAGTATTTTCTGTGCCTTATTTTTGCCCAGGTCAGAGTGCATGTTCATTTCCACCATGCACAGATTGGCAGGTCAAAGCTTATAGTGCAAGCAAAAAAAAATAAAAATTCATATACTCTATAACCGACAAGGGGAATATCAATCCTATTGATAAGTACATTAACCAGTATTACTTAATTATCTACAATGGGGAAAATAAGTATTTGACACACTAGGGACTTTGCGTGTTTTCCCACCAATAAAGAATGGAGAGGTATCAAATTTGTATCATTTGTACGCTTCAACTGCGAGAGACAGAACCTAAAAATAAATTCCAGAAAATCGCATTGTATGATTTTGAAATAATTATTTGCATTTTATTGTATGAAATAAGTATTTCATACAATAAAGAACAGAACTTTTTGGCACAGAAACTTTTGTTTGCAATTTTAGAGGTCAGACGTTTCTTGAAGTTCTTGACCAAGTTTGCACATACTACAGCAGAGACTTTGGCCCACTCCTCCATACAGATCTTCTCCAGCTCTTTCAGGTTTTGGGGCTGTCACTGGGAAACATCGATTTTCGATTGAATTCAGGTTAGGCCACTCCAGAACCTTGAAATGCTTCTTACACAGCCACTCTTTAGTTACCCTGGATGTGTTTCAAGTCGCTGTCATGCTGAAATACCCAGCCATGACTCATCGTTGATACCCTTCCTGAGGGACGGAGATTGTTGGCCAAAATCACGCGATGCATGGCCCCCTTCATCATCCCTTAGATACGGTGAAATCATCCTGTCCCCTTTGTAGAATCGCACCCCCAGGATTTGAATCCATGATGTTGTAGTATGTTACTAATGTTAATCTTTGAGACTGTGGTCCCAACTCTATTCAGGTCATTGACCAGGTCCTCCCGTGTAGTTCTGGGCTGATTCCCGACCTTTCTAAGAATCATCCTTACCGCACGAGGTAAGATCTTGCATGGAGCCCCAGACCAAGGAAGACTGACAGTCATCTTGTGTG
>JAODAL010002279.1:0-2500 GCA_025379985.1 Phyllomedusa bahiana | reverse complement strand
TGAACAAAGTGGTGAGGAGGTGCGAGCTGGAGGTCAGAATCAGAGATGGTGTCTACTCCCCAAATCCTCTGGGGAAAGCGGAGGGCTAGTCACCCTGCACCCAGCGCATGGTCATTCCCTGCTCGCTGTGTCTAATATGGCGAGTTGCATACAGCCCAAGAGCCTTGTTTTGACACATCCTTTATGCAGTCTTTGGCATGAAAATAAAAACTAAAATTGGAAAAATAACTAAAATAATTTCAAAACTGCTAACAATTATTATTTCCGTTATTAGAAAGTGACTATTCCCTTCAAGCCAAAGACCATAAATTATTTGCCCTCCCACAAACTTTGTGATAATATGGGTTTTGAGTACAAGCAGTCCCTGGGTTACGAACAGGATAGGGACTGTAGGTTTGTTCTTAAGTTGAATTTGTATGTAAGTCTGAACAGGTACATTTATTCAATGTAAAAGTTTTCTTTTTAGTTTTGGATACTGCAGGAAAGGGTTTTTAAATTTGTTTTGCTGTCTGTGCCCCTGTTAAGAAGATTTCACCTCATGAGATTCTGTGGCATGATGGAACTTGCGGTTCCACAGCTACTAACTGCTATGGAACTACAAGTGCCAGCATGCCCCATAAGTCTTGTAACTAGGGGACAGCTGTAAGTCAGAACGGTGTAAGTCGGGCACTCCCTCTATTGTTCGCACAGGATGCTCCCTTAGCCTGCAAGCATCCCTGCTGCCAAACACATCCATGCATTACTAAAACATAAAAAAAACGCAAAGGAGATACTGAATGAAACACTATAATGTAAAATAAATGTGGAGCAGCTAGACATGTGCCATCTACTACACAGATCTGCTAAATATTAATGGCTTATTGAAGTTGTAAACAGTAGCGTCATCACAAATTATATAGAAAAACGGGAGCTTCTATGTTTTGGTTGCTCTGTCATTTCTAATACATTTTTTTTGTTAATCTAGCAGAAATCATCTGTCTTGGAGTACATTCTACACTGAAAAATAAACAACTGTTAAAATGTAAATTGCTAAACTATTTTTAGCTGCTGGGAGGGAAGAAAAAAAAAATATTCCTGGCCTCCAGAAAATGATTTGAAGCATTGTGTTCATTTTGTTTATCAAGCAGCTATTCAGCCTCTAGTGGGGCCTAAGTGCTTAGGCAAGCAAATGCTTTTAAGAGTGCCTGCAGCTGCAGTCCTGGCTTCCAGGTAGACTGCAGGTTCAGAGCACAGCTGCCCCGAGCCGTATCAGCTCCTTCTGCAAACAAGGCAACAATCCGATTCCAGCCTTATTTTTACAGGAAAACTCGACAAGAAAGTAAATATTAGAAGTTCGGAGTTGAACCCTATCACCAGTCCCTGATTAACATTTGCGCCCTGTGCTGCGGCAGAGAAGACTACGGAGGATGTTCCATTCAAACCAAACTGCTCTGAGTTATGACTCATCCAATTGCACCTGCGCCCAAGTGTTAAGCACTGCCAAATAAAAGCCCTCAATCCATTTACACAACAAAGAGATGTGCCCGCAAGGCAGCAAATCTCTCCCCCTCCTCTCACATTTGTTCTTAAATGGAGGGAGGGAGGAAAAGTGAGCGAGGGAGAGGGAGTGAGTAAAACTTCTTTCAATGAGCAGGGATTTTCATTACACGTGGACTTTTTTTTTTAACGCAGATTCATTTACAAACAATTTTCCTCCTTTAAAGAATAAAGCATATTTAATTCCACAAAACACCCCTATAGCAATAGATTATCACAGCCATTAATGCTTTTTTTTTTCTCCAACCAAAACCCTTGCAACCTTTTTCATCAAAGCCCTTTATTCTCTAAGGATATATTTTCGAGCAAAGAGGGATCAACAAACTAGTTGCTTGAAAGCCTTCCTGATGCTAGGCTGAAGTTAGGAAAGGCTTAATGAAAGCTTTAAAATCCACCAGGGTTTCACACTGAACATCTGACTTGGTGATTTATGCATATTAATAACCTCAGTCCTACTGAGGCAAGCTGAGCTGTACGTGTCCTCCGACTCTTAATGTCTCCAGCTCCATTGGGATTATTACAAATGTAAATTTTGAAGATTCTTGGCTATTAATCTCTGTCTGTCCTCCTGCTCAGCAACATAATGACTAATTAAACATCAAAAGACCTGTACAGGAGATCTTCTTTGACAGCTTCTGGCCCTGTTCTCCTCCCATGAGAGGAATTCAAATGACAGGGACAAGGGGACAGGAGCATATGATGGGGCCACAAATCACTGCTGTGAATCTAGAAACTAAACATCAAATGTAGCTTTAGACCTAATGAAGCTCTACATTGATCAACACAGCTTGTTTATGGTCAGTGTAGGAAACCTGTTTAAATAATGATCTCTTTATGGTGCTAGGAACCAAATTTATGTCCCACAACAATATAAACAATGCAAGCACTACTTACAGAAGAAGGCAGGCCAGGGGGAACCTTTCTTATCTTCTTAGTTTGTACTGGATCTTTACAAAGAAAGGAG
>JAODAL010002278.1:180000-200737 GCA_025379985.1 Phyllomedusa bahiana | reverse complement strand
CAAGAAGGGAAAGTAAAGGGGTCGTGACTTTTTTTTCTGTGCTTTTATAACCTAAGTGTGTTGCCTAAGATGTAGCACGTATCCATTTGACTGTTGGGGATGTTAATTTCAGCTTCTCCAGCCTTGTTTGGGTGTAATAATGAAGGTGTTGTTGCTCTCCCATAGACTTTAATGGTCATCGCGCATAATCGATGCTCACTATCGAAAAACCTTATCGATAGCGGCCGACTATCGATTATCGATCGATCTCGATAGCCAACGCAATCGCTCAACACTATTTAAGGGGTATGTTCCTTATAGAAAAACTGGATGCAGAAAGAGATAAAGACAAATGTTCCAGAGCGTTCTTTAAAAAATGGAAACCTTATATTTCCAGCACATTTACCGCAGCCGAAATCAAGGAAGTAATGGAACCTTTCAAATATACTGAATACTACCTTAAAGAACGGTTAAAGGGTAATCTGGGTAACCTAGATATTGATGTCTAGAGGATTTAGGAGCCGGTTGGGAACCTGTTGGGGGGGAGGAGAGGGGATAGTTCAAGGGGTGAAAACTGTAAAATCCAGAAGTGCTTGTTGGGACCAGGAATAAGTGTGCAATGATCACTGTTTCGAGATGCAACGTAATGTACCCAATGACAGACATGTATAATGTACCATTATGTCAAGAATTTGTTTTGATGCTTCTGTGCAATAAAATTTCTTTAAAAAAAACTAAAAAGCTGCAAGATGGTAAAATCAACTAAGAACAATAACTAAAACAGCTGAAAACTATGTATCAATTTCTGACTTTAAAAAAAAAAATGGATCTATTCCTTTTGAAGGTGATGCATCCTGTCATGCTTGTATGGTGATTGCAGTAAATTCCATTCTTGTCTTTTGTTTGTGTGCCTATTGACCTCTGTGTTTGATCCTGACATGCGTCCTGTTCCTTTCTATGTTCTCCTATAAGTTATCTGCCTGGTACCTGTTGTTCTCTTCCTATAGTCCAGTCACGTCCTTTGGCCTGTCACAGTTCAAACCACTTTTCTGGTGATGATCCTTGGCACTATACGGACTATGCTATTGCTGTTTAAGCTTAAGGTCCTATAATCCATGAGTGCTCTATGGACTTTGATTTGTGGATCTTCCTGCAGATGCACCTTCTTGCACTGGTTAAGAGCGAAGACCAGGGAATGCCCTAAACTTGGCACTACAGTCTAGTCAGTGGCAAATAGCTTTCAACTAAGGCCTCGTTCACACGGCTTATTTTGCCGCGGATTGGCGCCGTACTCCGCGCCAGATTTGCGCTGCAGTACGGCGCCAATCCGTCGGAGTCATTACGGGAATCCACTGCTCTCATAGAGACAGTGGATTCCGTCGCTCCTCACCGCTCGGCGAATCCGCCGGGCGGGGAGAAAGTGACATGCACATTATCCCGGCGCAATACGCGCCATGTATAATGCAAGTCTCTGGGGCCGGGGAGCGGCGCACCTGCCGCACTCCGGCCCCGCCCCTGTCCCGCCCCTTATTGCGCTCACAAATCCGTCGGGAATAAGCCGTGTGAACACGGCCTTAGACAAGCCACATCTTGGATACATTAGTGTAACCAATACTCTTTAAAGCGGTACTTCGGGACTATCTTTTTGTTATAGGGCTCACAACTGTATAATATTGAACTTTGTATTTCATACTTATTAAAAATTATTTGCCTGTTCTGCTGTGCAGAACCTGGCACTGAACCAAGTCCTCCTTTCCCCCCTGCCTCCTGCAAACCATGTGATGCTCATTGATCACATGGCCTCCCTGAATGTTACATCACACTCAGTGGGTGTGCTTTGAATCAAGGCTCAGCTTAGGAACACTCCCCTGTAGTGGGCATAACCTGAGCAGAGAATGATTTGGCTGCATTCACTCTGTCCAGTCTGTAGTTTGAAAGTGAAGAGAAGTAGTAACATTACAGTAATTACAGGGGAGAGCAACCTGTTAATCTTTCAGTCCTGCTGGCAGGACTTACTAACAGTAATTGAATCGGAGGACAGCAATACAGAGTTGATGATTGCAGCTCTGTACAGTTTACATAGTGACTCATAAGTCCTAGCTATCCTCATTATCATGAAAGCAGCGGGGGATTACACACTAATGTCAGCACATAGTCCATAGCAGTGATAACTGTGGAGAGATGTTCTAGATTGCAATGCAGTCTGGGAGTTTTGGGAAAGAGCTGTTTGAGAACTACTGATACTCCCACAAGCAGGAAGTTTCACTGCAAAAAGTTGATATTATGATAGATATCTTTATTTTCCATATAAATGCTGCTTATAGGGTTCTATGAAATCTTTAAACTCCCGGATAACACCTTTAAATGACTATACGTTATGCTGGGTTAGGCTCTGTTTACGGATGTTTCAGCACCTTTTTAGTTTGACCATATTCTTAATGCCTTACAGATCGTGCTGTTTTCTTTTCATTTTCTTTTCTTTGTTCTCTGGCATGTTACATTCTTTTCTTTTTTTATTCTTTGAATGCTGTAGAAATTCCATTTTCTATTTTGATATTGGTGACTCATACTATTTTAAAGTCTTAAAATGCCAGTCTTGCTGTTAATGTTTTTGCATTACATTAAACTTTGGATAGAGAAATAAGTATGTCACTGCTAGGGGTGCAAGACAATTGACTCTCTGAATACACTGGTAATAATATCCATTAACAGTGCAGTTGGTCAATATGCACAGTAGGGTTCTCATCATAGCTGTTTCATACATGTGCCCATTATATAACAGTGCTTTGATTATGTTGGTATGAAAGTTCCTGGGAATCTTTACACTACACTATACCTTATGATGATGCATTAATAGCCAAGTATATAATTTTCATAGTCCTATAAGACAACATTTTGACAAAATTCTGACATAATTAAATTGGTCTTTGCTTTTTTGCAAAAATGAACAGGAGGTTCTTAGTATACTTTTTGATCAAACGGCACTGCATGGCGGCCACCGCCACAGCAAAGGCCACACAGATAAGGGGCACAGCCCAGTGGCCCAACAGCACCACTGCTGC
This sequence comes from Phyllomedusa bahiana, assembly GCA_025379985.1. Lineage (NCBI taxonomy): Eukaryota > Metazoa > Chordata > Amphibia > Anura > Hylidae > Phyllomedusa > Phyllomedusa bahiana. The sequence goes on along the minus strand of JAODAL010002278.1, from coordinate 197,696 downwards.
CAGACCTAGCCCCCTGGCTCTGGGCTGCACCACCACTAGCACAGCATCACAGCAACAATGGCCGCCATACAGCACCGCCACCAGAAAAGGAAATGTTGACACAGCTTACCTCTCCTGGGCTCTCTGCAAGCAGACTGAAAAAAATAGGGTGTTAACACTTATACAGACTGCTGCGAATAAACATCTGGGCCAAATGGGGAGGAGCGCTCGTCCAAGTTAAAAAAGCAAGGATTACAGCATTGTAATCATGGCTGATTGTTTGCTCCAGGATCAACGATTTCAACATTCTTGTTTAAACATGTATAAAGTCACTTATGCCATTTTCTACACACATTTTACACCAAAATGCTCAGATAGTGTTCCCCTTGGTGTCTTTGTTATCTACCATTCACTGTCTTTCTGATTGATGTAAGTCTAGCATGGGTACCTGCCAAATGTCCCTAGAAAGTCCAAGAATATCTGAATAACAATCTTTTAGTCTATGGTACAAAATGACCCGTACCATCTTACTGTTCTTTCCTAAGTGGCAGAGGGTTCCTTGGTCCTGCATGGGTCTATTTCATTTAACTGTTTGTGTGTGTGTGGTTAAAAACTTTGTTTGCTGTTGATATGTAACAACAACCGAAAAAATAATAAATCCAACACAAAAATATAATAAAAATAAATTTATTTCACAAGTAAGAAACAAATAATAAACAAAAAATAATGAAACAAAAACATCCAAGACCAACATAGTATACTGCACCCAGAACAAACAAAAGCACTAAGGTCTAGGGTCCCAAAAACGAAAAAAACAAATACTAAAGCAAGTGCTGTAAAAAATACAAAAGTACAAAACAAATCTTAATATATCAATCAATAAATAAATAATGCAAAATTAATGCAATGGATAAAGAAAAGAAGTGACCACTAGACCCCTGTGCAGCCCCAACTCGCGTTTCGCTGACGCTTCTTCACGGTGAGTGCTATGGATATGTAGCCAACATATCCAATAAAGTAAACCTTTTTCCACAAAAAAACAACAAAAGTGTTTATTTTAAGTGATTAATTTATTTAATTTTACAGAAAACATAAAATTATTAAAAAAGCTGGACTGTGGTCTGCAGGGGAGTCTCTGCTGCTCATCTGTATGACAAAGACTGCAATCTTGCCTCAGTCTGCTTAAAAGCTTCAACAGCTTGCTTTTGGCTGTAAGACATCTGGTCTGATTTCTTTTATGAAAGGTCTGACGTGACACTTGGTTGTCTCTCACCTCCCTTAACCATGCCTGGAGTTGTGTGGCATTCATCATCTGGTTCTGCAGGACATTGTTTACAATGAAGCGGTCATCAGTGTGTTATGTAGTCGAAGGACATTCACTTCTTTGCCTTTCTGTAACTCTTTCAGTATCTCTGTATCTCTGTTGCAACCTGCTGATGACCCTCTGTGACACTCTAAGCTCAGTAGCCACTTCCATCTGAGTGCACCCTGCTTAAAGCCTTGCAATGGCAAGATACTGTACCGATCAATTGTAAGGTGTTGTCTTGGTCTCATGATGTCAAAATGCGAACAGCATGATGAGAATTGTTGAAATCCCGATTCAAATTGATCCCCTAAATTTATTGGGCGATTCAGGGATCAAACACCTGTTGTGAATTTTAACATTAAGCTCCTTGTTAGAGATCAGCAAGTCATGTACAAAGTACTGAAACGTTGAACAGTTGGACATGTCCATTCAAAAATTAGGAGATGGTCTTATTTAATGCATTTAAAAAAAAATTCAAGAAATGTTATGTTCATCCTGAAATTTCAAACAAAAGCCAAACATTCCTAACTTTTTCTGCGTAGTGTGTGTGTTTAGTGGGACAAGATGTCATTTTTATTTACAGTCCATACACTATATAGTAACTGTACATATTTAGGGAAGCCTACCAGACTCTTCTCCACCCAATCCACTGTGTATACCTACACAGTGTAATACATTGCAACCTTCCATCGGAGATGTGCGTCAGACGTCCTCCCACATTGCCCCTAACAGGATGCATAAATTTGGTGTAAACCCAGCCCTTCCCTACTGCTGAACTTGCGGGTACAGTGAAAGGACCTGTGGGATCGATATGACTTTTATCATAGAGGTTGAACTAGCCACCACTCATGAAGGACATAGAGCATTGAAGGATTCAATAAAACATTGTGTTGCTAAGAGAAGTGGGGGAAGGAAAACTATTATTTTGGACATATTTCTACCTCAAAAAAGAAGTTCTCAGATTTCAAACCCTTTTAGTTATTGTCCTGATAAACTTAAGCAGAGAACATAAGGGTTAATGATGAAGCAATTGCAGAGTAGTGTGTGGCCTAACAAAGTATGACCAATTTCAAGAATTAAATTCTGAGGATTATAACATATTGTTTGTGGTTCTTTTTAATCCGTTACAAACTCAAACAGGAAACATTGCTTTAACGTCTAAATCGGCTATAAAAATGATTTAAGATGAGATTAGTTTACAAATAATTCCTTCCAGCTTACACCCAAAGTCATTTGAGCTGCAGCCTTTGTTGGTGATACGGCCTAGCTTTCGAAAATCTCGTTATAAATTAATTGTTTTTCTCCTAGGCTAAATTTATATTCATCTTCCCTTTGCACACACTACAAATCGTCTTAGTCTGAAGCAGAAAAATGAGATTCGTTTTAACTCTTGAAATTGATTTTACCACAGTGAACTGTTTTTGAATAAATCATTAAAGCCACTGTGCAAGAACCAGGATGGATACACCACGTGAGACAAGGTTTTTGTTTTGATTTCCCTCACTGACTGCTTGACAAATCAACTTGAATCCATTGCTCTATGCATACTGGATTCAGACTGTATTATTGAAGTGGCACTGTTTTTTGGGGGGATTTTTCAAGTATTCGTCATCTCGGTCACCTTTTAGTAGCATTCCCTCAGTCATGTTAGCCAAAGGCTTTGTAGGTCTTGAAAAATAAGTTGTTACACTGTAATTTTATTTTTTCTTTCTGCATTGTAATATTTTTTCTTTCTGAAAATATTCCATAGCGGCTGATTAAAACAAATTGTGAAGTCACCTCGATGCATTGAATTTAAATTATTACTATTTATCCTGGATATGGTTTCCTAGCAACACTTTGCAAGAGGACTCTCAATTCCCTTTAGCTGCCTGTGGACCAAATGACATCTTGCATGCAGGTTATAGAGTGTCACACCTTGTGCTTTATGAACAGCTCTGAAGGTGCACAGTGTATAGCAGCTAAGTGCTTATTATCCCTGTTCTGGAAAAGAACTGTCATTCCATCTTCACCGGGTTTGCTTTATTGTATTTCTGATGTTCGGTCAATGGTCCTTACTCCGAAACTACATCATATCTCAAAACCTATTTGTATAGTCCCTCTTGGATGTCTACCTTCTGGTCACCTAGTATCCAGATGCAGAAGGCCTTTGCCTGTGGTCAGGATACTGCATACTTTCCACTTCTCCCAGATTGTGTGGGAGACTCTGGAAAACAGGGAAGAGCTCCCCCTACCTTGAGTGAGAACTTACTGCAGCCACATGGCTACAGAAGGCTCTAAAAGAGAAGTGGCATCAGAGCAGCATCCTAGAATGCTGCTGTGGCACCACTGACGGAGAGAGAGGGGCCTCGCATATGCGTGCTGCCGGGGAAAAGAGAAGAGAGGTAAGTACCTCTGCTCCCCACTCTCTTTCAGCCATCTTTATTAGATGCTGGATAGGCTATCCAGCCTGTGTGTACTTATGTAGTGTTTCTGTTTATTTATAGACTTATTTGGACTACTTCAGTTTTGGAGGACTACGTCTATTTTTTTTTTTTTTTAAAAAGTAAAATGGCTAAAGAGGCCTGGTGTCTTGAAGTGTTTATTTTAATAATTTTTTGTGTGTTTAGTGTTGGTGGGTTTTCTTTACATTTAATTCCAATGTTGTGGTAATGGAGGCACCTATCGCCGGAGCTTGTTGTCAGCCAGGAGTGATTTTTGTCACCATATGGTCTACACTAACTCGCTCTCACCCAACACACCATGGGTACTGGGAAGAGTATTATATGATGGTCCACTTCTGGGTTGGCTGCGGGCTGTTTTTTTTTTAGAATGGGAAGGGCACAATATCCACAGACCCTCCAATCTCGATAGTATCAGGCTGCAGCTGCTGGTTTTACCATGGCTGGTTATGAAAATAGAGGAGGACCTCACATGTTTTTTGTATTTTTTTGAAAATCTAAAACTTGGCATCCAGTGTAATCAATAAATAATATTTTTAAAAAATCAACGTGGGGTCCTCCTCAATTTTCATAACCAGCCAAAGTAAAACCGCCAACTGCAGGCTAATACTATCAGGATAGGTAGGTCCATGGATATTGGTCCCTTCCCACCCTAAAAATACCAGCCTGGAGCCACCCCATAAGCAGACCATCAAATCAGAGAGTCCAGTTCTGATGGCATCCTGGCTCTTCCCAGTACCCCTGTATTGGATACTGGGTTAATAGTTACATGGGATTAGCATCAGTCTTTGGATAAAAAAAGACCACTGGCAAACAACAGGTTATAGCGCTAGTAATGGAGAGGCATCTGCCGGACACCTCCATGACTAACACTGGAGTAAAATGTTAAAAGACATGGAGACCCAACACAAAATCATTTTTATTTAAATAAACATGCCCTAATATCAGCCCTTGTTGTCCATCTAATTAACAAAATGGATCCAACACTGGTCTGATGTAGCCCAGTCTAAAATAGTCCAATGGAAACCCGTATAAAAACACTACAGTACTAAACTCCATCCCCTACACCCTCTGAAGGTTATGCTTGCGACTGATCTTACGGGGGTTGCAGGGTACTGTGTTCATGCTGCATAATATCATTCTTGCTGGTACAGACCACAGATGTGGCACACTCTTCAGGGGTATGGTCCTCTGCTCCTCTCCCTGTGCCTGTAAGCTGCATCTTCCTCTCCCACCACTCCCCCACCATTGTGTTATGCAACTTGGAGCTAACTTAAAATATAACCCCCAATTATCACCCCATAAACACCCCTCATCCACCTATCAACCCACTGGGAGTTAGTACAGAAATGGACATAGAACTCTAACTTTTACAGCACCTCCCAACCTAAGATGTTTGTGTGGTAAATTCTGCAGGGACTAGTCATGGCCAGGAGAAGTCATCATGATGGTCTGGATAGGATGGAGAAGAATAGGGAAAGTGAACAACACTTCTATCAGAGAAGATGTCATATGTGACTCCCTGGATGTAACTGTACTGCAATCATTTATGTGGCTGCTGAGCCTGTGTACACTACCACTATATGCTTACTGTATGGTGGTAATAGTGGTAGTAGTGTAATGGTTTAGGAACAGTTCGGTGGTATCTTCCAGCTCTCCTGGATGGCTTGGTTAATAATAACTAGAGATGGGCGAATTGATTCCAACGAAGTGGAATTCGTTTAGAATTTCAGGAAAACTTCGGTTCGGAACGAAGTCGAAGTTTGGGGTACTTCGCGTGAACGTAGTGTGCTTTTCATTGATAAAATGGCTGCGAGCACATGGTGTTACATGGGGCAAAGAACTCTGGGAGGAAGAAGGGCATAGCCTGCATGACATGTGCAGAGATGAAGCCAATCAGAGACCGGCGGGATTCTGTGACTATATAAGTCCGGGCGCGACGCTGGGAGCTCATACCACTCTCACTGTACTGATTAGGGAAGGTGCTGCCGCGGCTGCTTATGATAGCTGATACTAAAGAACTCATTTTTATACAGCGATTTTTGGGGGGTGTCTCAGCTTGTCTCAGAGACTGCTTCTCTTAACGTTCTATTTCTGATTTTGTGGGGTATTGGATCTGAAGTCCAGTGTGTGTCCAGTGCAGCTGCATATATATTTTAATGCTATCTGCTCACAGCACATTGAATATCCAAGGGTGATCTAAGCCTGTTCCTGTTGTATTCATTTAAAGAAACAGCGTTTTTACAATACAAATACCACTTCATTTTTGGCTGCTCAATTCTTTTGTGCAATTTACATCCAGGGGTTAATTAAGCGTTGTTCTGCTGTTGTGGTGACTAAAAGAAACCGTCTTTTTCATCGCCAAAAAATACATTTTGCCTGTAGCATAATTCATAACCGATGGTTAATTACAAGTTTTTCTCTTGCTGTGTACCGTAAAATACTCGCCATTGTAACACGTTACAAAGCTGGTAGTTTTTTGGTTGCTCAATTCTTTTGCGCAATTTACATCCACGGGTTAATTAAGCGTTGTTCTGCTGCTGTGGTGACTAAAAGAAACCGTTTATTTCACCACCAAAAAATACATTTTTCCTGTAGCATCATTTATATCCGAAGGTTAATTACACTTTTCCCCTTGTTGTGTAGCGTAAAAAACAAACCCCTTGTAACACCTACAAAGCTGTAGTTTTTTGGGTTCTCAATTCTTTTTGGGAATTTTCACCAAGGGTTTAATAAGTATTTTTTTTGCAGTTTTTACTCAGTAAAAGAAACTTTGTTTTTTCCCCCCACAGAAAAAATTCGTGCATAATTTATACCCAAAAGGGTTTTTAAGTGTTTGGTTTTATATTTAGTAAAATACACGGTTTTAAACGGCACATACAAGTCAATTTTCCCGCCCATTTGTGAACGCAATTTATATCCAAGGGTTACCCAAGCTTCTTAGTGGGTTCATTTGGGGTCAAATCAGGGTGGTTTTTTATCATATACAGATTTTTTTCACCCAAACCCGTGTCTGTACATTTTAGAAAAAACAGTATGTCAGAAGGAGGTGGCGGCTTTTTGGGGGGCAGGGCCCCGGGGGGGGTCGCAGCAAGCAGGGGACGTGGGCGCAGGGGTACTCGGTGGGGCCCCACAATTTGCCACTGTCATCTAGCGGCCGTTGCTGACTAGAAACCCAAAAGGGGGTTCCCTTGATTGGTTGACTAGGTCACCCATTTCCCCCCAGATGGTCGGGGGGAAAACGTCAGCCCAAAACCCCCCTTATTTTGGCAGCCCCCGGGAGCGGGTCGGGGGGGCCCTCACCTGCCCTCAACCCCCTTGCCCCTTCCCCGGGTTCCCCTCACCCAGAGATCACTATGGGGTCTGGGCTCAGCGCCACAAATTTTAGCAAAAAAAGAAAAATTTTGAGGAGGGGCCCCAGTCAGCAGCAAAATTTTGGGCCAGCAAAGGAAAGGGGGCCAATATCCCCGGGCTTCTTTTGCATTAGGCGGAAAAGAAAGATGTTTAGATTGGCATGGGAGGTATGTTGTGGGGGGTCAGCCTCTGAATACCAAGACCGGTGTTTGGGGGGAAAGGGGGAGTGACTTGAAACACAAATAGATGATGTGTAGCCGCCCCGCACTTGGGAGCCGGGGGGGGAAGCAAGGGCTTCATATGTCAGGAAAAGGGAGGGGGGTCAGCTTGCGGGGCCGGGCAGGGGCGCAGCCAAAAGGGTGGGTTGTTTGGCCGTGGGGCGCGGGTTGGGCCGGCAGTTGAGGGGGGAAACCCAAAGCGGTCAGGGGGAAAAAAAAACCCCGTTTCGCAGGCCCAAAGAAATTTCCCCACGGGGGGCTCAGCAAAGGCAGCGGGGGTAGTAGTACTCAGTGCGGAGCTTTGGGCGGTTAAAACCCGGGAATACTCAGGGGTTGGGGCCAGTTCTTTGCAAAGACACGGGAGGAGCGAATATGGGTATATGTGGGAATCTGGGGGCTGAAAGTAAAGCGTGGCCGGGGAGCTAACGTTGGCACCAGGGCCCCCTGCGTAAAAACACTTGCAGCGTCACCATCCGGGGGCCCTGGGAAAAGGGGGTGGCTCAGTTGTGGGGTCCATCCTGCCGCCCAGAAACGCGCAGCAGCCCCCCAGTGGCATGCATGCCTTTGGGAAGTTTCCCCAAGGCTCCCCCAAACCTTGCAGAAGGGAGCTTTTTCTCTTTGCATCTTTCCGGTCCAGATGCTCCTGCTCCTCGCTACTCATGGACCAGCGTTTGTTCGCGGGGGGCGATTGCAAAGAGAAAACAGTATGCGTTTCCAAAAAATTCCCAAGGTGCAGCGCTGACCTGCTCCTTGGGCCAAGTTGTTGGGGACTGCGCCCCCCCTTTCCAAAAAGGTGGACTCTTTCCCCCGTTTTGAGAAATAAAGGCTTGTGCCGAGCCGAGATGGAGGGGTTCCCAAACCGTAATTTTTTTTTTTCCCAAAAAAGGGAGTTTTCCCAGCACTTCATAAAAATTTTAGAAAAGGGGGGGTTTGGGGCCCGTCCTTGAGTTTACGTTTGTTTCCAAAAGGGGCAAGGGAGGCGGACGTCGGGGGCTGAACTAGGTCAGGGCCGTAATGTCCTTTACGGGCCCAATGGGGGAATGTACTTCCCGGGCCCCGGCCCCCAACAACTTGGACAGGAGAGGCCTTTCTCCTCCCGTTGTCCAAAAATGGGCTCCTTTCGCCCAAAGTCCCCCTCCCCCTCCTCCCACCCAACCCTCCCCACCTCCACAAAATATGCTCCATATAAACCCCCATGTGTTGGGCAAGCGGTGTCAGCAGGGTTTTACACCCCGGCTTTGCCCCGGCGAACGAGTCCCAAAAAAGGGGGGGAACCCGTCCCCCGTTCCCCTGCAGCAAGAAAAACGATGTGTGGTTTCTCCCGCCCAAAGCAAATCGGAAAAACCCTGGTGACGGACAATGGGAGAAATGGGTGTCCCCCCGCTTTCACCGGAAGAGGGGTGGTCCCGGCCCCGCATGGGCATGTGTTTCCCAAACTGGTTGTTTAAAAAAATTTTGAAAGGGCTTCCACGATCTTCAGAAAATTCTGAAAATGGCCGGGGAAAATGTGCATGCACTTCATCCATTCCTAAAAAAGCCAGGAAACCCTTTCCCCGGTTTTTGGGGGAACGGCCTCCCCCAACACACTCTGTTTTGGATGTTTTCCCAAACCCCCTTTTGGGAAATTTCCCGCCTGCAATGTTGGGGCGACTGTATGGAAAAGAGAAAGGCCCTTAAAAGATTTTTTTTGATCCAGGGGACGGAGTACTCCCTTTTGTAACTTTGAGTCGCCAGTGGCAGCTCATGGTGGGGCACCTGCCGTTTGTTTAGGCCTTTTGAGGAGGCCCGTTTTTGTTTAGTCGCCGGATAGGGGGTGTAACGTCATTCCATGCTTCATGTCCCGGAACAGATGCTGAAAAAAACTTTTCTGGGCAGGGGATGGGGGGGCGTGGCGACTACATCTCCGCGGCCCATGAGTCGGTGGGGAATGAAAAAGGAGGGGGAGGGAGGGGAACCCTTGGAGCGAAGATTGTCTGGGTTTAAAAGAGTGGGAAATTTTTTACCCCGGTGGGCAAGGGGGGGGAGCAAAGGGGCAGTGGAGGAAAAAGGGAGATGGAGATGAGGAAAAAAAAAGGCAGGGGGGTGACCGAAGCCCCCCCCCGTTCGGGGGTTTTACAGTGGAGAAGGAGGCAGGGAGCCCCCGGAGTCACTTGTGCAAAATGGCCCCCAAACATGTGATTTGCCCTTTTGGGTAAAGTGACCAGCCGGGGGAATTTGGTCTCCCCTTCCCTTCCGGTTAGTTTTTAGTTTTGGGGGGAAGGCCCTTTGGGCCCCCATTTTGGGCGGGCATCGTCCCTCCCCTGACCCGGTCTGACCGGGGGGGGCCCTTTAGCGCTCCGTACTATTTCCGCGGGTGGGGGGAAAGGGGGGGGGGTAGGAGCAAATAAACCCGCTTTTATCAGCAGAACCCAATTTTGGAGTCACTTGATGAGCAGCTTCCTTTTAACCGCCCAGTGAGGGGGGCAGTCGCCCGCAAACGCAGGGCCTGGAGCGACCCGGAAAAAAACAGGTGGTGGCCAAATTGGCCCGGGACTCTGCCACCCCCGTTAGAAAATTTCCCCAATGGGGGAAACCAAAAAAAAGGGTGTGGTGGGCCGAACTTTTCGAGTTTTGGTGGGAAGCTGTCTTTCCCGGCCAGTAGTGTGGGGATCAGAGCGGGTGTTTAGTGCGGCGGGGGGGCCCTCGTTAACCCCCAAAAAAAACCCTTTCTTGTTTATGGTGAATTCACGGGGCAAAAGGGTTTAAAAAGGGTTTTTGGTGCTTTTTTGGGCGTAATAATTAACAGGTTATAGTGTCGGATTTTGCCCGGGGGCCTTTTATTTAGGGATTTTTCCCATTGCCAGATTTGGGAGTGGGAAAAGGAAATTTTTTCCCTTTAAAAAAAGGGGCAATTTGGTTCCCCCTCATTGGGGTTTTTTTTTTTCCCCTTTCCCCTGGATCAAATTTCCCTTTGCAAAAAGGCTGGAAAATGGGGTGGGCGTTTTCTCTTTTTTCGGGTTTTTAACTATGAATCTATGAAAACCCCCTTGTCCCCGGGGAAAAGTTGGAAAAAAATTTACCTTTGTCAAGATAATAAAGGGTGGTGGGCCGGATTTTCCCCACCAATGCCTTAGGCATCGGGCTTTAAACAGCCATGGGCGCCTCCCCAAACTGTGAGAAAAATTTGGGGTTGGGTTTAAAATACCCGCCTCAGCCCCCTTTCTGTTTCCGCCACCCGCCAAGGCCCCCACTTTTGCTGACCCGTTTTTCCATCTGCCACCAAAACCATCTTTTTCCCGGGACTGGTATTTTCCCCCCCTAAAACTCTGTCATTGTGCCCCTTTATGACCTCATTGCTTTGGGGGTTTTTCCCCTTTTTTTGCCCCCCGCCCCGGTTCCCCCTCCCCTCTCCTTTCATTTGTGGCCCCTCTGTGGCCTACTCTTTTTTTTGCCACCTCCGAATTTTCATTGTTCCCCTTCTGACCTCTTTCTTTTGCCCCGTCCCTCCACCTTGTATTGTGCCCTCCTTTTGGGCCCCTCCTTTTTTGCCAATCCAGAATTTTCATTGTGGGAAATGCCCGACCTCATGCCCGTGCCGCCGTACCTCCACCCTGTGCCCCTTGTGCCACTCTTTTTTTACCTCCAAAAGCTTGTGCCCCTTGACCCCCACTGTCCCCGTTTGTGCCACTCTGTTCCCTTCGTTTTTCCCCCTTTTCCCGAATTTTTCTTTTTGCACTGTTTTTCCTTTTGCTGCTGTGCCGTACCCCCACCTGTTTTCATTGTTTCCCTCGTAGCCTCCCCTGTTTTTTTCCCCCTTTCCCGAATGTAAATTTTGCCCTGTCTGACCCCATGTGTGATGCGTTTACCTCCACCTTGTCAAATTTTGCCCCCCTGTGGAATCTCCCGTTTTTTCCCCCTCCCGAATGTATTGTGCCACCCCTTTGACCTCATGTTTCTGTTTGGGCCTCCCCACTTTTGTCATTTGCCCCTTCTGACCTCCTGTTTTGCCCCAAATTTTGTCTTGTGCCACTTTGGCCTACTCTGGTTTTTTTTACCTCCTGTTTTCATTGTGGGCCCCTTCTGAAACCCAATGCTTTCTGTTGTCCCCCATCTGTATTGTGCCACTCGGGGGCCCCACAAAAATTTTTTCAAAACCCCCCAGAATGTCATTTGCACTTTTTGACCCCATGCTGTGCTGCCCCTGACCTACACCCCTGTGTCATTTTTGCCACTGTTTTGACCTCATGCTGCTGCTGTGGCTGCGGGCCCTGACCTACAAAATTTTCAATTTTGGGATGTTTTGGGCTATGTGCTGCTGTGGTGCTGCCGTAAAATCCACACTGGGGTCTTTTTGCCACTCGGGGGCCTATTCCTTTTTTGCCAACCCCCAGAAAGCCCTTGGGCCCCTCTCTGACCTCTTTCGCTGGGGGCTGGCCCCCTTTTACCTCCACACCTTCCCGAAAGTTGCCCCCTGAAACCCTCGCTTGTTTTTTTCCAGCTGTTGGGGTGCCCTGACTTTATCAGGCTTTCATTCCCCCTTCAGTTTTTTGGTCAGTTTTTTTCCCTCTTTTAAATGCCCAGAAATTTTTTTAAATGAAGGGGTTTTAAGAAACGGCCCCGGGGTATGTGGTTTTTCATTAAAAAAAACAAACCCTTGGATGAAGACAAAAAAAAGCCCCCTCTGCCCTATTTAAGCATGGGACAAACTTTACAGCATCCCGCCCGGCTTGTGTATCCCGGAAATAGCGTTTTTTTAAAAAGATTAATTTCCCGGGAAATTTTCGGAACCCAAATTATTTTTTTTCGGGAAATTGGGGGGGAAGTGACCGAAAACCCAAATTTTTTGGGAAATTCGCCCATTTTTAAAAAAACCCACATGAACGTCCTTTTAAAAAAAAATTTTGCAAAAATTTTATTGAATGCAAAATGACCCCCAGGCTTATGGGGGGCATAACCATTTGTATAGGTAAGGTTCAGAGGTTTCCCAAAATAAAGTTGCTTTAGGTTTGGGGAGACCCCAGTAGAGGTGTTGAATTGGGCCTCGATAGTTCAAAATTGTGTCTTTTGGAATATTTATATTTTCAAAGTTCCACTTTATTTTATAAGTTACCATGATATCCTTTATTTAACAGAAATTTAATGTAAATCTACTGCATTATGCGATTTTTATTGTTCATTTTCCAAAAAAAAATTGGACAGGGTTTTGCATTGTTTTTGGTTTTTAAAAAGGGGAAAATGTTTTAAAAAATGGTGGTAAAAGCTTTTTGGGGAAAAATTTTTAAACTTGGAAAAAAATTTAAAAAAACACTTTCACGTTTTTTAGAAATTAGCATCTCTACTTTTTTTGTTTACAGCCCCTTCCCTTTCCAGTGTCCGTTGAATTCCAACCAAAATCCCCCCTTTATTTATTTAAAGTGCTTTGATTTGGTGAATCACCCGAAAACCCAAAACTTTTTTAATGAAGAAAGTATAAAAAAAATGCTTGGTTTCACAATTTTTTGCAATAGGACAAGTGGATGGCCCAAAAAAGTGCTAGGAATAGGGGCCCAAAAAGGAATTTGAATGAAAAAAAATCATGGTTTTCCAAAAATTTTTCCCAAATATTTTCCCAAATTAAAAACATTAGTCTTATTGTTTCTAACTGAATCTGAACTTGTTTTCTTGGCATTATTTGAGGTCTGACAGCACTGCTTCTTTTTTATTATTTTGAAGATTTCTCACTTACTGCAAATAAACACAAAATTGTTTGCTTTGAATTTCGGAGACATGTTGTCAGTAGTTTATAAAATAAAATAACAATGTACACTTTACTCAAAGGAAGAGAAGAGAAAAATCAGAGAAACTGAAAATTTTGCAGTGGTCTCTTAATTTCTTCCAGAGCTGTATAATGCAGTTTGACCTAGGTATACAGTTGAATTTTTCCTATAATCTGCTATCTATACATTGTTAACATATTGGTAGCGTATGTTACAAATGGCAATAAAACACTGCTTTTCCATTAAAACATTGCTGTATTTCCATAAAATCTGTCTTTAAAAGCTATTTGAAAGCACCAAGCTTGCATCTTCATTATGTGATAATGTGTTCATAAAAAGGACATTTAAGCTCATTTCCTCCATATTCCAACAAACATGCCCATCACCACATAGTGAGTGCCATGTCACAAGTTTATTCACCAAAAGCCATTAATCATCGCTGAACAATTTTGTTTTCATCAGCAGAAGCAGGAGGGGCAAATGTCAGGAGCTCAATTTGTTAACGCTTTGAAGAAGTTGGCAGAACAGAGCGATTTTGGACATGCAATCCAAAGGAGATTCTTATCAGAAGCTGGTTTGACCTTCAAATAGACATTAGAGGTAGACAGAACCATAGCAACGGCAGGCAGGAGACATTCTGTTGAGCTAGCAGCAACATGTGCCATGCATTCAATTGCTCTCTATTGTAATTATAATCATATTCAGACTGTGCTGATATTGGTTTTCAAGTAATGTAAATGCTGCATTACTGAACGTCAAAGATTCGAATACCCTATAGAAAGTGAGAAATAAAGTGATAAGATTATCTTTTCAAGGTCACAAATCCTTGAAATTTTCTTCATGTTCTATTAAAAACAACACTTTTTTTTTTCTTTCATAAAGGGACAGTGATTTGTAAAAGAGAGTCCTATCAAACGAGTTGTTAATATCACTCATTAATTTATGTGAATGTCCTTGTAGGTTCTTAAAACTAAATAAGGGTGAGATAATGTGCGCATCATGAGGAAGGGATTGTTCTGGAAACCCTTTTAGTCATCCCAATTTTCAGCCGAAAAAAATATCTGAAAACAAGAAAAAATTGGTACTTGGCATAAATGCACATTTTTTTTTTAGTTTACTTTTTTGTGTCATATAGCCACTAGTCCATTTTTATGTTATCAAACACAAGATAACTGTGGTGGTTCTACAGTCCTATGCATATCGTCCTTTTCTAGCTGTGAGAGAGAACTTTTGTTTGGAAGGGCGGACTTATCTTACTTTACTTCAGCTGGTACTTATCTCTATATAGTCTTATTACAAACAGTAGGTAACAACATAATGATTGCTGTACTGTTCTCTCCACAAGGATAGATAAGATAATACTAGATCACAATCACTACATGGAAGGAAAACAGGGTAATCTTTTTTCACACTGAGACGGGGGAGTGGTTTTTACACTCCGGTAATTGGTGATAATATTTATACTTTGCAAACCAGAGCTGACCAGAAGGAAGGACCATTAAGCAATCCTCTCACTGTTGTGCTATCAGAGCTCACAGAAGAAAAGTCAGAGAAAGTAATGTAGATAGGTGAACTTTAAAAAATTATATAAAAAAACACCCAATAAAAAAAAATCCAATTTTCTTTGTCAATATGTGAAAAGAGAAATATTGATGGTATTGTCCCTTTAAAGGATCAAGTTCTTTTACCTCGGAACATGTCCACAGCACCGGAAAATCAAGGTAATAGCCAAACAGAAGAAACCTGAAGCCAAAATAAATTAATTTAAATTAATGGTAGACCATTCTCTTCCATTTTTCTGATTCAAAATGGAACAGACAAACAGAAAAGCAATCGCAGATGTGAATCTGACCTTACAGCCAGGTTTCTCCAAAGAAGTCCTAAATGGGTTCCAGTATGCAATACTTTGGGATGTGCTTATTGTCAAAGGAAGTTTTTAAAAAGTATGGATTTTCCCAAGCTAAGAACCCCTTTTAAAAGACTTGAGTGACGCTAAACGTTCTTCTGTAAAGTGTTACATGCTACCAATTTGCTTAATAGGTACAATGCAATAATTCGATAGCTCAAAGCAGTATAATTTGCTGAATGTCCCCTCAATGCTTTCCTCAGGACAATCCAAACTAGGCGCCGATATCTGCAGCCTTGTCGTCTGGCCTAAGGTTGTCTTAAGACCGTAAAACCTGGAAACCAGATGATCACTATGGGTGACATGTATGAATGAGGCTGCGCCAGAATTCTGGCCTCAAAAATCTGTAGTAGACCAGTTCTTTAGATGTATTAACAGGCGTACTCCAAACGTTTTAGCGCGCCAAAGTTTTGGGGCGTTCTGGAGGCATCGCACCACATTTATGATTCTTTGACGCCAAAACTTTGGCGCAGAACAATTAGAACAGCTGGCCAAGTTCAAGGTGGTGCCTGAGCCAGACTTGTCATATTGGCACTAGACTGTGCCTGTATGTATGACCTGCAGAAGAACAGGTTCATACATTCTGCCACATTCTACACTACCTTAAAGTGATTTAGAACTGGTCTATCAGCGCCAGAATTCATACATGTCACCCTATGAGTCTAGCTTTTAAAATCCCCAAATAAATAATCATGTAATAGTTGAAGCAGGTCTGGGTGTGATGCTTTATTAACCAGAGTATAGAATCATCAGCAAAGAGGGGTCCCAAAGGGGAGACCACCCGCTATGACTTTTGTATGCCCCAGCAAGGACAATAGAAATATTGAGACTACCACTTTAATATGTTGTCCCTTTCTGTACAAACCAACAAAGAAGCTCAAGAAACCAAGAATTACTGAGCATTAGTCTGTAATTATTAAGTGTTTTAGACACTGATGGATAACACTCATATACCATTACACAACAGATTTGTGGCACTTAATGATTGCATTGTTACCTCCCGAGCTTCTGCAGAACGTACTAATTAAGCTTTGTGAAATTCAGGCCCTCTCTATTTTTTCATGTTGAAAGTTGTTTCATGTCAACATGCTATTGTAATATTGATATAAGATGGATCTAAAGCTTCTTCAGATGCTTTTAATTATATGGCTGAGATAAAACACTGTCTTTGAAAGAGGCGTCCATATAAATATCACACTTCTGATAAATGCAGACACTTGAAGAGCTCATTATCTGTTATTTAAGTTGTTTTGTTGCTCTACAGTGGCGCGCAAACTCCTTTACGCTTATATTCTGCTGTAATATTAAACTATTTTAAGAAGTTTATTCTCTCATCTAATTGTAAGCATAGAACATGTCTGCTTCCAGCCCTGAGAAGTATACTGACTCATTGATTCTATGATGGCTCATACATCTTACACAAAACTAAGTTGAGGACTAGATAGAGGCAGCGGGTGCTGACAATCATTGCTAGTTTGCTTCGACAGTCCTAAAATTCTGTTAGTCTGCAGTCCTTATTAGCCGGAGCCTAGGTGCTAACTGCATATAAAGTATACATGAAACTCTGTAATAGCCCAGTGGCCCACATTTACCATTGCTCTAATGACGATATTGCAATGCTTGGTGTAGTGTTCTGCAAGGTTCAGGACTAGTCGGGGTAAGATCTTGCAGTGCTTGGTATATTCATGGAATCGGTATACATTTTTTTCAACTTTATAGCTGTTGTTTAGTCTTTATTAAGAGTCACCATTTGGAATAAAACTACTGGACACCAAATGTAGGTTAGCCACATCCATGGTATATAAGCCGTGCCCCTTGAAGGGCCACTTACTGCTTGATAACCAGGTTGACATCTCCGTACGCCATATAACAGTGCTCTGGTCTGCATCTATGGTAGATGACATTTTAAACTAATTCCTTGTGATCACTTCTTTTATAGTCTGAAAAGCCAAGAAATGAGCTTTGCTATTCATTATGTGACTTTTTGTTGGCAATATGGCACATAAATGCCTTGCTTTCTCCACACCTACCCCTGCATCTCTCTTCTGACGATGAATATAATAGTATGTAGCAGACATAATGCTGGATTCTCAGTGGGAATAGTTAGTGTTATTCGCTGTAATACCTGCGTGCAGTGTTCCGGTCACAATAACCTTTCCTCCAAGCAACAATACCTTATGATGGTTTCAGCAGGTAATCAGCACAGGCCAATTATTGTTACCTCATTTTTGGTCTTTTTTTTTTACCTTAAGTACAGACTATTCGTCTGCACCTAACACTTAAAGTTCTTAGGCTGGAATTTATAAACAGACTTTTTATTAATATACAAAGCATGTTTCATAAATGTTGTTTTTTTATATTCCTAAGTTTTTTTTCAGCTCTGCATTTTAAATCTGAACATTCAATTACAGTGAAAGGCTTTTTTTGAACCTACAGAACCTACAATTGATGTCAATGCATTTTATTGCTTTCACTATCATGCCCTCTATTGTGACAATATAACTAGGGTATGTTCACATGGGGCATATATGCTGTAAATTTTCTGGATCATATTTGTATGTGGAAAGTCCGCAATGTAGATGAGATTTTAAGAAGTGCAAAATCTCCGTGAACTCCATGTTCACACAGTTTATTTTGGGACGGATTTCAGTCCATAATTGGCGCCGTACTGTGCGAATGACGGCTGAAATCCGTCCCAGTCATTACGGTAATGCACAGTTCTCAGAGAACTATGGTTTCCGTCTCCTCTCCCCGATC
>JAODAL010002278.1:0-177500 GCA_025379985.1 Phyllomedusa bahiana | reverse complement strand
GAGTTATGGTCAGGGAACCAATGAAAACCGGTGCACATCTCATGATTAAAGTAAAATCTATTGACCAATATACTGTATTTTAAAAAAGTCTTCATTTGACTGTCCCTTCATGTTGAAAGCTAATCTTTGTAGTGAGAAAACCACTTTAAGCGCTGCTTACTTTGTGGAAGACGGATGATATACAATTAAGTCAATGGAGTGGATTTGAAATGGAAAGGGACATCATCAGTCCTCCATGGAAAATGTGCCCTTTTATACAATTTCGATCTATGTTAGATCCAACCTGCTGGAAAAGTCCAATGGATTTAGATTTATATCGAGTTTAAAATGCCTCTTACCATGGTAAGGACATCACATAGGGAATCTCCAAGTTGCTTCTCTGAAGTAGTCTCTAATGCAACCACTGACCGGTTAGGGCAGGCAAATAACCAAATGATATCCAGTAATGGTGTTGGTTAAAACCAAGTAATCTTATTGCTCAGTCAGGGCAAGTCAGAAACACCAGTTGTCTTAAAGAGGTTTTATCATTACATGCTTTCGCAGACTTGAGCTGTTTCTATCTGTTACAACTTCAAATCCAGGGGCGAGACTCTTCTCTCAGTAAGTGTGTCTTTCCTCACTGTAGAGTTGTGGCATCATCATTATGTGTGAGCAGTGGAAGGGAGAGAATGACACAGCTCTGAAGACCTCCTGCACTGGTTTTCATGTCTACAGTGCTTTCAGCTACAGGCTCCACAGGATCCTTATAACCCGAACACCTGCATTGGTGTAAACAGTTATACATACAGCTTGAACTGATGAAACAAATGTGAGAAGGGCACACTGCCCCCCCTTCTCTCTGTTATCAGGCAGAGGTAGAGCAGACTGTATAAGGTTATGTTATATGGGGGGGTGAGCAGTGTATAAGGCTGTGTTATATAAGGAGAGAGTGAATATAGCAGATAGAGACTCAGTAATTGCCCAGATCCTTTACATAGAACTATCACTGGGAGAAGGGGCATAGAGAGGAGCTAAGACAGCCTTTAGTATACACACAGTCATCACAGGCAATTCGTTTCACTTTCAATTTAAACAGCTCAGAGGGGAGTAAGCACAGAGTGCAGGCAGCCAATCACAGCACAGAGGGTGTGTCCCATCCAGGGGGCATGTCCAAACAGGCTGAATGAAATGTCAGCCAATCATAGAAAAGGGGGCATGTCCCATCACCTGCTGTAGAAATAGCTATAGATGCACAGATTATATCTGCTATACTAAGTGATTTAGGTCCTGCAAACCAATTGCAAAAGTGCATATTTTTACTGTCTCTATCATTAGAAATATGATCTCTGTTGCGAGAAAACCCCTTTAAGTATCAACATTGAAAACTTGTAAGGTGCCATGAAAATTTATTGTTACCTTCACAAGGTTATTTTTCATCTTTATTTTCAACCTTTTTCACTCTTGGTAGAGCTCTGGTAGAGTTTATGTACACTCATAACCGCAGCCTGTTTGGTAGAAGGTGAATGATGATGGGTAGAGATGGGCGAATTGATTCTAACGAAGTGGAATTCGTTTAGAATTTCAGGAAAACTTCGGTTCTGAGCGAAGTCGAAGTTTGGGGTACTTCGGGTGAACGAAGTGTGCTTTTGATTGATAAAATGGCTGCGAGCACATGGCGTTACATGGGGCAAAGCACTCCATAGCCTGCATGACATGTGCATAGATGAAGCCAATCAGAGACCGGCGGGACTATATAAGTCCAGGCGCGACGCTGGCAGCTCACACTCCTCTCACTGTACTGATCAGGGAAGGTGCTGCTGCGGCTGCTTGCAATAGCTCTTACTGAAGAACTGATTTTTATACAGCGATTTTCGTGGGGTGACTCAGCTTGTCTCAGAGACTGCTTCTCTTAATGTTCTATTTCTGATTTTTTGGGGTATTGGATCTGAAGTCCAGTGTGCGTCCACTGCAGTGCATATACATTTTAATGCTATCTGCTCACAGCACATTGAATATCCCAAGGGGGATCTAAGCAGCTGTTCCTGTTGTATTCATTTAAAGAAACAGCATTTTTACAATACAAATACCACTTCATTTTTGGCTGCTCAATTCTTTTTTGCGCAATTTACATCCAGGGGTTAATTAAGCATTGTTTTTCTGTTGTGGTGACAAAAATAAACCGTCTTTTTCATCACCAAAAATTACAATTTTCCTGTAGCCAAATTCACAAGCGAAGGTTAATTACAATTTTTTCTCTTGTTGTGTAGCGTAGAAAACACGCAATTGTAACACGCTACAAAGCTAGTAGTTTGTGGTTGCTCAATTCTTTTGCACAATTTACATCCAGGGGTTAACTAAGTATTTTTCTGCAGTTGTACTCAGTAAAAGAAACTTTGTTTTTCACCGCCACAGAAGAAATTCTGTAGCATAATTCATATCCAAAGGTTAATTAAGCCTGTTTGTGCTTTTATATTCAGTAAAATACACTGAGTTTTTAAACGGCACATACAAGTAAATTTTTCCTGCCCATTTGTGGAGCGCAATTTATATCCAAGCTTGTTAGTTGGTTCATTTGGAGTCAAATACAGGGTGTGTATTTATCATATACAGATATCTTCATCAAACAGTGTCTGTACATTTTAGAACAAACCGTATGTAAGACACAGAGGTGGCAGGCTCTTCACCTGCGAGTGGCAGAGGCACAAACATTCCAGGCCCAGGTCGCAGCACAGCAAGGGGACGTCGCAGCAGGGGTCACTCGGTGAGGCCACAACTGCCGCTGTCATCTAGCGGCCGTGTGCTGACTAGCAACCAAGGGTTCTTGATTGGTTGACTAGGTCATCCACTTCCTCCCAAATGACATCTGACAACCCCAGCCAAGAGTCAGTGGGATCGTCAGACACAACCCTTAGTTGGCGTGGCCCGGAAGCGGGTCAGCGGCCCTTACCTGTCCTCAACCCGCCTCTGTCCAATCCGTTTCCCTCAGCCAGATATCTACTATGTGGTCTGGGCTCAGCGCCACTATATAGCGAGGATGAACAATTTGAGGAGGGCAGATAGCAGCTACTTGGCAGTGAAGAAATGGGGCCAATATCCCCTGCTTCTTGCAGTAGGCGGCAAAGTATAGATGTTGAGAGTGGCATGGGAGGTCATGTTGTGAGGGATCAGCCTCTGCATACCAAGACCGGTGATGAGGACAGCAGTGACGATGAAACACAAATGTAGCCGACCGCACTTGGGAGCCGGGTGAGGCAAGGGCTTCATCATCGTCAGGAGAAGAGGGCGTCAGCTTGCACGTCAGGCAGCGGCACAGCAAGCAAGTGGGTTGTGTGGCCGTGCGTCAGCAGGATAGCAGCAGTGTGAGGTCGGGAGCCAAGCGGCCACCCGGTAAAAAACCCGCTTCGCAGGTCCAAGAAAGTAGCAGCACAGGGGCTCAGCGAGGCAGCGGCGGCAGTAGTCACTCAGTGCGGAGCGTTGGCGGTAAAATCCGATACTCGGCGGTGTGGCAGTTCTTTGCTAAAACACGAGGAGGCGAATATGGTATATGTAGAATCTGTGGGCAGAAAGGGAAGTGTGGCCAGGGAGCTAACGTTTGCACCATGGCCCTGCGTCAACTCATAAAGCGTCACCATCCAGTGGAATGGGAGAAACGTGGCTCAGATGTGGTGGTCCATCCTGCCGCCGCAGAAACAGCAGCAGCAGCGCCCAGTGGCACGCATGCCATTGCAGCCAGTCAAGGCTCCACCACCTCTGCAGAAGGGAGCTGTTTCTCTTTGACATCATCTCCCGGTCCAGATGCTCCTGCTCCTCACTACTCATGGCGCCAGCAGTCGTTCAGCGAGGCGATTGCAAAGAGACAACAGTATGCGTCCAACCATCCTAAGGTGTAGCAGCTGACCGTGCTCCTGTCCAAGTTGTTGGTACTGCAGTCCCTCCCTTTCCAAATGGTGGACTCTGCACCGTTCAGAGAACTAATGACTTTTGCCGAGCCGAGATGGAGAGTTCCAAGCCGTAATTCTTTTCCAAAAAGGCAGTACCAGCACTTCATAAATATGTAGAACAGAAGGTGGGCCAGTCCTTGAGCTTATCGGTTTGTTCCAAGGTGCACGGCAGCGCGGACGTCTGGAGCTGTAACTACGGTCAGGGCCAGTACATGTCCTTTACGGCCCACTGGGTGAATGTGCTTCCGGCCCAGGCACACCAACAACTTGGACAGGAGACGCCGCTTTCTCCTCCACGTTGTCAAACTGCGGCTCCTCCTCCTCCACCACCACCATCTCAGCCTCCACAAGTACTGCTCCATCATACCACATGTGTAGGGCACAGCGGTGTCACGCAGTTCTACACCTGGCTTGCCTCGGCGAACGAAGTCACACAGGGGAGGAACTGATCTGCGTCATGCAGCAAGAAATCGATGTGTGGCTTTCTCCGCGCCAACTGCAAATCGGAACCATGGTGACGGACAATGGGAGGAACATGGTGTCCGCGCTGCACCGAGGAGGGATGGTCCATGCGCCCTGCATGGCGCACGTGTTCAATCTGGTTGTGAAAAGGTTCCTGAAGTCTTCCACCGATCTTCAGAAGATTCTGAAAATGGCCAGGAAACTGTGCATGCACTTCATCCATTCTTACAAAGCCAGGAACACCCTCCTCGAGTTGCAGCGGCAGAACGGCCTCCCACAACACACTCTGATATGCGATGTTTCCACCCGTTGGAATTCCAGCCTGCACATGTTGGACCGACTGTATGAACAGAGAAAGGCCATTAACGATTTTTTGATGATCCAGGCGGACAGGAGTACTCCCCTGTGTAACTTTGATGTCAGCCAGTGGCAGCTCATGCGTGACACCTGCCGTTTGTTGAGGCCATTCGAGGAGGCCACGTTATTTGTCAGTCGCCAGGACTACGGGATGAATAACGTCATTCCACTGCTTCATGTCCTGGAACAGATGCTGAAAAATCTGTCTGGGCAGGGGAGTGGAGACGTGGCGACTACATCTCGCGGCCACATGAGTCCGGTGGGGACTGAAATGGAGGAGGAGGACATTGGAGCAGAAGCAGCTGGAGGAGGTAGATGGAGATGAGGAAGACGAGGCAGATGACCCGCAAGCACCGTGGCAGTATACAGTGGAGATGGAGGCAGGGAGCCCCTCGGAGTCACTTGTGCAGATGACCCGCAGCATGCTGATTTGCCTGGCTAGTGGACAGCCGAATTGTCAGCATCCGGCAGATGGGTGACTTCTGGCTCCCCACCCTTTTGGCCCCTCGCTACCAGTCCAAAATGGGAGCCTTTGTCCCAGCTATTGAGAGGGAGGCAAACTAAAATACAAAGGGAAATCCCCCATGTCAGTTGGCCGCTGCCTATGTGCGGCATCCCCCTCTGCAGTCTGCCCGGGGGGTTTTCAGTGCTACGTACTACTGCCGCAGTGGGGGGAAGGTGGGGGGGTGGAGCGTACCAGCTCTCAGCAGAAACCCTAAGTCGGGTCATGTGAGAGTTCCTTCACCCCCCTAGTGAGGAGGGCAGTCGCCAGCAGCAGCGGACCTGGAGCAGCCCCTAAAACCAACAGGGGTGGCCTATTGGAAAGCACTCTGCCCCCCCAGTTAAAGATCCGCGGACTACGGGCACCCAAATGGATTTGGGGCCCGCAATTGCGAGTTTGCAGTGGAGAAGCTGTATGCCCGGCCGTATGGGGCTCAGAGCAGGTGTTTAGTACGGCGGGGGCCATCGTTCCCCCAAAGGAGAACCCCTTGTCCACAGGAAATGTGGAACGCTGACCTTTGTCAAGATGAAACAGGCGTGGATGGCCGGTTTTACACTAAAGCCTTAGGCGTCAGACTAATCAGCCCTGTGCCTCAAACCCAAAAATGTGAGAAATGAGTCTGGGTTAAACTACTGCCTCAGCCACTAAATTTATGCTGCCAACCGCCCGTGCCAAAAATCTGCTGAAGTTTTTCTATCTGCCACCCACCATCTTTACCAGGGCTGGATTGCCACCTACCCACACTCTGTATTGTGCCCCTGTTGACTCATGCTGCTGCTGTGGGTGCTGCCATGACCTACCACTGTTCATTGTGCCCCTCTGTGGCCTACTCCTTTTTTTTCCACTCTAGAAAAGTCATTTTGCACTGTCTGACCTCATGTGTGCTGTGTTTATGCCCTCAACTCCACACTGTTCATTGTGCCCCTCTTTGGCTACTCTTGTTTTTGCCCCCCTCCCGAATGTCATTGTGCCACTCTATGACCCTGCTGCTGTGGCGCCCCGTCACCCCCACTCTCTGTCACTGATGTTGCCTGAGCCCCCAGCTTGTTTTTTTTTTGCTGTCGCTGCCATGGGCTTTTCGGTACATTCCCCTTCAGTTTTTTTGGGCAGTTTTTCCCTTAAATGCCCAGGGAATTTTTAGTAAGGTTCTAAAAGGGGGGGCAGTATTGCGTGTATACTAAAAAACAAATTGTTGAAGACCAACCAAGTCCCTCTGATATTTAAGCATGGCACAATGTTTACAGCACCCCGTAGGTTCTGTGCACCCGGAAAAAGCTGTTTTTTAACGTGATTCGTCCCGAAGTAATTGGAAAGAAGTTATTTTTTGTCGGGAAAATTTGGGGGAGTGAGCGAACCGAATTTCGAGAAATTCGCCAATCTCTAATGATGGGGCAGATACAGCTGGTCAAATATCTGCATCCTAAATCCATTAAAATATTAAAGAAAAGAAAATGTAAGCATTTACATATTATCTTTTTTTCTTGGCTGCGTTGGATCAGACAGTGTATGGGTGTCTGGTACAGATGTTTCTGAAATAAAATGTAAGTCTGATGAATAGCTATGTTAAAAGGAGAAAAGCCTCTATAATTTTGTGGTGGAACGAGAATCAATCTTCTGCATGTCGGGCAGACTTGGACATTGGTTAGACAGTTTTTTAACACCATTTTTAGACTACTTTAATAATATGTTACAGATACCATATAATCACATTGACTGGTCTAGTGCAGGGTTATAAAAGTCAACACTATACTAGTACAAATATCTCAAGGCTGGAATCATACATGCAGTTTTTGTAGCCAGAATTAAAGAAAATAGATATGAGAGCAGTGGGGAATATAAAGGAAGGACTCTCCTTTTTGAATCCACCTCTGGTTTTGGTTTAAAAATTACACTACAAACTGCACAAGCCTGTCTGGTGGTGTGTGCTGCCCTACATGAGAGCAGGATGTGATAGAAGCAGAGCTCTGTGGTATATAGGTTTATGTCATCTGGAGTAGGATTTCCGAGAAGAAATCTAGAAAATCCTGACAGAACTGCTTAAAGAGGTTGTCTCATCTCAAAGTTTCATAGGTTGAATGAATGAAATAATGCTGCTTGGCTCTGTCACTTCCTGGTCAATTGTCTGTAATTAGAATATGAGCTTCATGTATTCAGACCTCTCTGTTTATCAGTCTAGATTAGTTAATTTACCTTCTCTGAGGTCCAGAGAAGCTGCTGAGCTAATGTAAACAGTAGGGTAATTAGTCTTTTGTCTGAAAGATCAGATAAAGCACAAGCTGTCACACTGCCAGCCATGACCTGTGTGGTGACCTCACTCCCTGCTATCAGATAGAACAAACAGCGGGGGAGGGGGCGGATGTACACAGGTCAGTCAGTCGCTTGAGGAACCAGATAGAGCACAGAAGGTGATAAAATCACTTGTAGCTCCTTAACGAAAAAAGATGAACAACACAGTATATTTGGAAAATGTCTTCAGTTAGTGTTCCCTACATTTTGAAAGCTATTCTTCGCAGCAAGACAACCCCTTTAAAGGATCACAGCCAACAGGAAGGAGTTTTTTTGTTAAAAACAATGCTCCCGGAAAGCTATTTTTTGGAAAGTTTTTTTTTTTTTTTTATTCAGTCAGTCCTAGGCAATTAAAAATAACATATATAAAATCTTGGCCTGTGTTTAGGATTAATAGATGAAACTCCTGAATAGCAGGAAAAGCTAACCTCACTTTACTGTTGGTGCTGCTTATCAGCAGTTAGTCTCATTAAAAATAGCATATAGTTACATAATGATCGCTCTATTGTTCTCTGGAAAGGAAATTAGAAGACTGATACAGGAAACAATAGTGGTGTAATCTTTTTCTGTACTAAGGGGGAGGTTCCAGCTTTCTTCACACTTTTCAGGTCCTGCTGATCAGAATTACACATTTCGGGTCATAGTTGGCCTAAAATAGAACCATCAATCCTCTCACTGCTGTGCTATCAGAACTCACAGTGAAGAAGTCACAGAGACAGAAAAGGATGTCAAGTACATAGGGGAGCTTTAAAAAAATGATAGAAAAAACAATCACCCAATTAAAAAAAATGCATATAGTAGTCAGATATTGCTTGTCTATATGTGAACAAAAATATTTAATGGTAGTGTCCCTTTAAGAGGCAGTGGAAGTCCTACTAACCTGCCAACATACAATGATTGACAGCTTTTCCTCTATCAGTGTGTGTACAGCAAAAGCTGTCAATCACTGTATACGGGCATGGCCAGCAGTATTTTATTTTTAAAGTTTTTCTCTGCTTTTCAATTAAAAGTTAAGCATCATATCATATAAACCTATATATAATAGAGCTCAGTCTCTTTCCCTCTATGGCCATGTTCACATGGCTTAAAATTGGACGTATTTCAGTCCGTAATTACGCGCCGGAGTGCGCAAATTACGGCTGGAATACGTCCCATTCATTACGGTAATCCACAGTTCTCATAGAGAACTATGGATTACGTCTCCTCTCCCTGCTCGGCGAATATGCCGAGGGGGGAAATAATTGACATGTGAATTACTAGCGGAATATACGCGCTGCTGGTATTGCAAGTCTATGGGCCGGCGAGGTGCCGGCCCCCCGCTCCCGCCCCGCCCCCGGCCACACAGCGTAATTGCGTAGCATAATTACGCCCTGCAAATACACCGTGTGGACATAGCCTTACAGAGCAAGTGCCTGGGAGTGTCACTGCTCAGAAGAGGTGCTGGACAGACCTCTTATTTCTAATAGGTGGAACACAATCAATCAGAATAATATGACCTATCCTTGGGGTCGGCTATGAACATTTTAACATCACAGTAACTGTGTAAGAGGTTCTGCCCATTAGATTCATGTTGGCTAATTTTTTTTCATGTCTGCAAACAGCCTAATGTTATAAATCAATCATTGCTATCTATTATTACTGTAGAAGATAAGCATTATCCAAGGTGTTTGGCAACAGCTTATTCCACGTTTCCTATTGAAATGCAGCCAAGCATGCATGTTTATGGGGGTGTTCGGAATGATAGCTGTTGACCCTCAAAGTACTCAGCTGACAGCAATTGGTGAGGAAAGCTCTAGTTTATTAAGCTTGTGGACTTTAAAAGGTGATTCAGTTTGGATAATCCTTTTGTTAAGAGTTTCCCAATTATAATAGTATCATGAGGCCCTGCAGCTTGGATGCCCAGCTATTAGATGTAATCTTTGGAGGACATTGGCATTAAGGGCGACATGTCCGAAAATTGGCACCGTGGCTGTTTTTAGGTGCATTAAATCAGTGAAAAGTCTGATCCTCTCAAAAATCTGGCGTCAGTTATATCTTGCATAGTAAACTTAATGCACCTAAAAAGGCGCATTGCACAAATCACGGCACATAGCGCATCATTGGTAGTGTATGTAATGCGCCTATCGAGGCGCATTGCTTTATGGAGGTGCATAACATATCATTACTGCGTTACATTGCATTATGGAGGCGCGCAACGTATCATTGCTACTATACGTAATGCATCTTTTTAGATTTACAATGTGTCATACCCAGTGTATAATGCGCCTAGTTTTGGTGTACGACAGTTCATTTACATCGAGAATGTGGCATCAAAAGTGTTTTTGGCCCAAAATAGCCAAACAAAACGGCGCTTGCTTATTGGGACATGTCGTCCTATGTGTTTAAATCCCTTGCAGCACCATTAAAAATAAAATGAAGCATAACACACACAGCCCACTAAAATTAACGGGTTGTCATGTAATACATAGGTGTGCTGTGTCTTTCTGAGCAAGATACTCTTCATAGTACCTCTTTATTCTGTTTATACATGAGAGTACTCCAATAAGGCACTTCTCTGTATTATCCTGAATTGCCCAATAGGATATTTGAAGGATAAATTCAGTGCAAATTCTTTTCTGGTATTTTTAATGTATCTTAAATACATATCCATCTTCACTGCCCTATGAAACTTTGCAGACTTGAGCTTTGGAAACCTGCTCCAATCCTGTACAACAATTAGAGTTTCTGTGAACAGCAATGGTAGGAAACCCTCAGAGTGAACTTGTGCTTCAACAATTAGCATATGGTGTGTTTTCTTCTAGACGAGGAGGCTGAATATATTAATAAGAAAACAAGTTCCTTTTGGTCAGCACAGAGTCCAAAGGCAGGATGAAATCACATCCTTTTATTACAAAAACATGATAAAAACAGACTCGCACTGTGGCAGAGAGGCCGCTCTTGCTGACGCATTATGAGCGTGTGAACGTTCTTAATCGTAGCATAGAACTGAACGTTATAGAGAGGACATAACAATTAGTATAGTCAGTATAATGCAATGCAAAAGGACACTTACCTGTGCAGCATGAAGTAGGTCCTGTGTTCTGGAAGTGGAAACCTCCATTAAAACCTGGAACCACTTCATGCGGTACAGGTCCTGAGTAGTGATGAGCGATTACGTCGACTATCGTCATCGGGTCGATAGTCGATATTGTCAATTATCATGACGATATCCGATAGTCGATAATAGATTATCGCCGATGACCATTAAAGTCTATGGGAGAGGAACAACACCTTCATTCTTACACCCAAACAGGGCTGGAGAAGCTGGAATTAACATACACAACACGAAACTGGATACGTGCTACACCTTAGGCAACACAATTAGGCAACAAAAGTCACAGAAAAAAATCACAGACCATTTACTATCCCTGTCTTGTACCACAGCATGACCCTTAAACCTGCATGACCCACAAATTAAAAAGTGCCAGAAGGCAGTATTATTTGAACCATCATTTTACTTGAACTGGACATTGACTATCCCTGTCCTCTAACGCAGCATGACCCTTAAACCTGTCTGACCCACAATTAAAACGTGCCGGAAAAAGGAGTCTTTGAACCACCATTTTAGTTGAACTGGACATTCACTATACCTGTCCTGGGCCACAGCATGATCCCCAAACCTGCATGAGCCCCAGATTTAAAAAGTGCCGGAAAAAGGAGTCTTTCATCCACCATTTTAGTTGAACTGGACATTGACTATACATGTTCTGTACCGCAGCATGACCCTCAAACCTGCATGACCCACAGATTAAAAAGTGCCGGAAAAAGGAGTCTTTGAACCACCATTTTAGTTGAACTGGACATTGACTATACCTGTCCTGGACCACAACATGACCCCAAAACCTGTCTGACCCACAGATTAAAAAGTGCCGGAAAAAGGAGTCTTTGAACCACCATTTCAGTTAAACTGGACATTGACTATCCATGTCCTGGACTGCAGCATGACCCAAAAACCCGCACAGGTGCCCTTATGGACCATCATCAGAAAATTTCTCAATAAGAAATAAACTATATTAAAAACAACTCGTTTTCCATTACTGCTGCTGCTAGAGCTACTTGCCATTCTACTGGTGACATTGTTCCACTGTGACAATAGAATGTGAAGCAAACGAAACAGATGTCTCCAATAGGTCAACAAGGCCTGTTTGAAAATCCTTCATTCTACTGTCAAGTGGGTTGGAGGAAATTACTGATCAAGGCGGGTGAGGCTGTAAACGTGGATCACGCAGGTTCAGCTGGCAGGGCCACTGTGGTGAGAGCAAGGGCTGGCGTCCGTCATCTATTAACACGCAGGTTCAGCTAGCAGGGCCCGAGTTACAGTGGGTGCGGTGAGAGCCCAGGCAGGCATCCGTCATCCATTAACACTGCAAAAAAATGTCCTTATGATTCAGCATCGAAAACAGTCGTGCTGAAGCAGAGTGTGTAAGCGGAAGTGTGAGCTCAGACCTCCAGTCTTCCTCAGTACACAGTCAAGACCTGGGTAGCGCTAGAGAAATTTCTGCCTCTACGAGAGCGCTTGCCCCTCCGTATGAGTGCGGACCAATTGAGCTTCACTTGGAGATGCTGGTGGTTGACGCTCCTGTTTCACCCAGGTGCCCTTTTTCAGAGGAAATTGTCTCTGTTCTTGGGGTGGCGAATGTGCTCCATACACTAGGTCCTCTGAATAACCTACATCTGTTCAAGTCTTCCTGTACCTCCCTTGTAAAATTCAGAGGAATATTTGTATCAGCTATTTTGTACATGCAAGTTTTTTAGTAGTTTAATTCTAGAAAACACATTTTTAAAATAGGATGGAATCCCCCCACATCTTTGTTTCTCTTTTTTTTAATTGTATTAAATGGGTTGTATCACTACAGGGATTGCTAGCTATGTTAAAGATCTTGCAAAAACAAGTCATTTTGCAATATGTGTCCATTAACAGTCCTACCTATTCCTGTTTTTGACAGCACCATCACCCTTGAGCCACTATTGACAATTGTGAAGAACAAATGTCTGTTAGCAGCCACATTTTTTACAATAGGACCTGTAGTATAGCTGTATTTCACAGCAACATGCCCCCAAAAATTCAAAACATGACCCCTGAGCCACTCTTGACAGTAGTGAAGAACAAATGTCTGTTAGAAACCACATTTTTTTTATAATAGGACCTGTAATATTGCTGCATTTCATAGTTTCATAGTTTGTAAGGCTAAAAAAAGACAAGTCGTCCATCTAGTTCAGCCTGTTGTGCTAAGGTGTTGATCCAGAGGAAGGCAAAAACCCCCAATGAGGTAGAAGCCAATTGTCCTCATTTTAGGGAAAAATTCCTTCCTGACTCCAATCTGGCAATCAGAAAAATCCCTGGATCAATGACCCCTCTCCTGAATCCTTTTTGAACTCGGTTATTGAATTCACCATGACAAGTCCCTCTGGCAGAGAATTCCATAGTCTCACTGCTCTTACAGTAAAGAATCCCTTTCTATGTTTATGTAGAAACTTTCGTTCCTCAAGACGTAAAGGATGCCCCCTTGTTCTAGATACAGCCCTGTGTATAAATAAATCTTGGGAGAGATCTCTATATTGACCTTTGATGTATTTAAACATATTTATTATGTCCCCCCGAAGCCTTCTTTTCTCTAAACTAAATAAAACTAATCTTGACAATCTTTCTGTGTACTGTAGTCCACCCAGTCCTTTTATTATTTTTGTTGCCCGCCTTTGTACCTGTTCAAGCTCTACAATGTCTTTCCTGTGCACTGGTGCCCAAAACTGTACACAATATTCCATGTGTGGTCTAAACAGTGACTTGTATAATGGGAGAATAATGTTCTCATCATGTGCATCTATGCCCCTTTTAATGCACCCCATGATCCTATTTGCTTTGGCTGCTGCTGCCTGACACTGGCTGCTACAATTAAGTTTACTGTCCACCAGGATTCCCAAGTCCTTCTCCATGTCCCTTTTACCCAGTGTTTTTCCATTTAACATGTAATCATGTAATGGATTTCTCTTCCCCATGTGCATTTCACAGCAACATGCCCCCAAAAATTCAAAACATGACCCTTGAGCCACTCTTGACAATTGTGACGAACAAATGTCTGGTAGAAACCATATTTTTTTTATAATAGGACCTGTAGTATTGCTGCATTTCAAAGCAGCATGACCCAAAAAAATATAAAAATGACTTCTCAGCCACTGTTAAAAATTGTGAGGGAGAAATGCCACTTAGAAGCCACATTTCTGTTCCAAAGGACCATGATTATAGCTGTATCCCTCAGCATTTGCCCAACATAAAGGAACCCCATAAGCCACTGATTAAGATCCCTGAACGAAAAATTCTAAAGGTAAAGTGAGTAAATTGAATACGGTTTCGTCATGAAACAGTGGTGTCTTTTACAGTCTCCTCACCGCAAAACCAGCAAAATTTTCTTTTGGGAACTGAGAATAAAAATTGCAGTAAGAAATTATCATTTTAAAAAAAAGTTTTCAAGAGGACCATTTCTTTTTGAAGAGGAATGTGAAGTAGACCAGCAACTAATCGGTGACCTCGGCAATTGGGGCCACAACATCATCAGAGATCCATGCCTGATTCATCTTGATGAAAGTCAAACGATCAACATTATCTGTGGAAAGCCGGATGCGTTTGTCTGTAATGACTCCTCCAGCTGTGCTGAAGGTATGCTCAGATATGACACTGGCTGCTGGGCAGGGCAACACCTCTATGGCGTGGCGAGCGAGCTCGGGCCATTCATCCATTTTGGATACCCAGAAGTCAATTGTGTCCGGAACAAAAACATCGGTATTGAGACGCAGATAGTCGTGCACCATGATCTTAAGCCGGTCTCTGTGTGTTGTATGTGTGCCCTGCATGACATGCATTGGTGAGGTGGTAAATAAAGATTTCCAGAGGTCACCCATTAGGCTTCTGCCACAATGCCTGCTGCTGCTTCCGCTATGGCTTCTTGGCACTCTACTGCTGGCACGTTGCTGATGTTGTTCCACCGTGACATTTGAAGAACGTGAAGCAAATGCAACAGATGTCTCCAGTTGATCAATCAGCATGGTCTCCAATTCCTGCATTTTACTCTCTATTTGGGTGGGTGGAAGGAAAGTGCTGAGTTTTGCTTTGTACCGGGGATCGAGGAGGGTGGCCACCCAGTAACTGTTGTTCAGTTTGGTGGCCTTAATGCGAGGATCATGTTGGAGGAAATGGAGCATCCAAGCACTCATGTGAGAGTTGGAGCCTTGATTTCCCAAGCCTCTGGGTCGAGGGGCACTAGCAAAATGATCTTCTCCATCTTCCTCCTCCGCCTCAAATTCGCGCCAACCTCTTTCCAAGGCAGGGACATTGGTAACGTCGGTGTCCAGGAATACCTCCTCCTCCGCTTCCTCCAGCACAGCTTCAACACAGCCCTGACTTGCCTCAGATGATGCACCCTGAGAGCTGAGGTGCCGCCTTGCCCTAGCTCTGGACCCCGAACCACTGCCTAATGAAGACCGATAAAATTGTGAAACTGTCGGGCCTTCTGGATTCGACGGAGAGAGGCTCCGTGTCCACATCTGTGTCCATCTCCTCCTCCGTCGCAGGTGGAACCTGATGTTTCAGAGTGTCCAATGATCGTTCCAGAATTAAGATCACCACAATGCTCATGCTGACAAGGGCGTTGTCCGTACTGACCATTTTGGTGGCTTCTTCAAAACTGGCAAGGATGGTGCAGAGCTCTTTCTCCTGCCTCCACTCTCGGTGGCTCAACACCCCGAGGTCCGCACCGCTGCTTGTCAGGCCATGTGTCACTTCGTACTGCGTAATGGCATTGCGTTGCTGCCACAATCTCTGGAGCATGTGGAATTCCAACGTGTTGCCACGTCAACAATGAGACGGTTGACGGGGAGACCGAGCTGACCCTGCAACGCAGCCAGGCGGGACGAAGCAGGGTGCGAATGGCAGAAGTGCAAGCTCAGACCTCGAGCCTTCCTCAGCAGGCAGTCCAGACCCGGGTAGCGCTTCAGAAATTTCTGGACGACAAGGTTCATGACATGTGCCAGGCAAGGGGATGTGCTCCAGCCTACCGATCTTAAGGGTGTCCAGCAGATTTCGACCGTTATCGCACACCACCTTGCCTGGCACAAGGTTCTTGTCACCCAGCCAGCGCTCGGTCTCGTTGTGGAGAGCCGTCCACAGCTCCTGACCTGTGTGTTGACGGTCTCCAAGACAGATTAATTTCAACACGGTCTGGTTTCTCTGGGCACGTGATGCCACCAGAGGACCTTGGGGAGAAAGAATCCTGCACCATTCCTGCGGTTTTGAAGAGCGTCGCTGAGCCTGAGAGCCACCGTCACCACCAGAGACATCCACCCAGCTCACTGGGTGAGCTGTCACAGATATATAGCGGCCTTGGCCGTGCTTACTAGTCCATGTGTCGGTGGTCAGATGGACTTTGCCGGACACAGATGCAGACCACGCGCTTGAAATTTTAGATGACACGTGACTGGCCAAGGCAGGGACGGCTTTTCTGGCAAAGAAATGCCTGCTCGGCATCTGGTATTGGGGGCAGGCAAGGGCCATGATGTGGCGGGACCCATCTGTGTCCACCAGACGGAAAGGCAACATTTCCAAGGCCAAAAGCCTGGCAATGCCGACATTCAGGCTTTTGGCTTTGGGATGGTTTGGGTTGAAGTGTTTCTTCTGCTCCCAAACCTGGTAGACAGAAGGCTGGCTGCTAGACTGGCCGCTGTACGGCATGCAGGTCGTCAAACTAGTGGAAGGAGAATGGGTAGGATGGGTCTCTGGTGGTGCTGGTGGTACTCGGGCGACAGTGGAGGCTGAAGCAGAGGCTGATCCTTGATCATGACTCTGAGAGACATGGGCAGCTGAGGAACGCTTGGTGGTGGCGGAGGAAGAGGAGGAGGCGGAGACAGAGGTGTGGCCTTTTTTGGCCAAGTGTTCCCTCCATTTCAACTCATGCATTCGCTGCATGTGACTAGACATGTTGGTGGTGGTTAAACACCTAAGATTCTTCCCTCTACTGATGCGTTTACGGCAAAGGCAGCATATGACATCGCTGGGTGAATCAGAGGCTTGCTCAAAAAAAGCCCAGGCTTGAGAGGTCCTGGACCTTTTCGATGGCGATAAGCGAGGAGCGGTGTTTCCGCTGATCGTGGCTGGCAGAATCATGTCAGCGGACTTCTGCGACCGCCCTCTCCCTTTTTGAGGTGGGAGCCATACTGACACTATCCCATCGTCTTCCTCCTCGTCCAGTGATGAAGCGCTCGCAAGCATTTTCTGCTGAAAAGACCACATTGGATCCCCAATGTCGTCATCATCGTCATCAACACAGGTGACTTCGTCGTCCTGACATTCTGCATCCAGGAACTGCGGGCTACAAGCAAGAGGCACTGCAAGGCGTTGCCGACCGCCCGGGACTTTTGCCGATTGACCAGCTTCCTTCTCCTCCTCTGATGGCATCAGTAACTGGGCTTTAGAGCAGACAAAATCATCCTCTTTGGCCTCTTGATCTTTGGAAATTCCTTCTGACCGCATTTTGTCATCAAAGAGGTCTTCAGAAAATGGATTATCCACAGTGGTGGGTACACAAGTTGACATTTGGGCTGCTTCATGTTGGACGGATGCTGATGATGCTGATGACGACATTTGTGGCCGTGACTGGGAGGACGAGGAGGTAAGACTGCTGGATGCAGGTTGCATTAACCACTGAAGAACAGATTGGCGACGCTGTTCGTTACTGAGATTCACAGGGACCTGACCCAGCGATGACAGGTCTGACGGTCCTGCAACCGACGATCCGCTGGCTTGCGTGTTGTCGCCAGCACTGGAAGGAGCACCTTCTCTCATACCTCTACCTCCATGTCCTACACCCCTCTTTTCTCGCTTACCTCCTTCGTTTCTCTCCATGTTCAGAAAGATAACAATTTAAGAAGGTATGGAAGAGTTTTTGACAGTCTCTTATTAAAAGATAGCAAATCACAGCTTTTCTTAAATCTCTCTAATTTCCTACATCCAACTAGGATTAGAAACTAAAATGTTTCTTGCGAATACCTGTGAAATGCGGTCTGGTGGAAAAACCGTAAGACAAAATCAACAGTGTTCTTCTTTCAGTCCCAGGGATTTTCAAATGGCCAGTAGGACTAGGAATTGATAGTTTTCAACAAAATATCATACAAGTGCGCTATCTGCGCCAAACTGAGATTCAACGAGCGCAATAAAACTATTCAGAAGTTACACGGATGAGAAATTGCATTTTTTGCAGCAATGACAAACGAGAACAGTTGCTAGAAATTTTTTTTTATCAGAATTGTCGTACAACGTGGCTATTTGAAAAAAAATAGAGCCGCACCACGTGCAATACAGCTATTTAAAAGTTATACGGATAACAAACGGTGGTTTTTGCACCAATGAAATACACCAACAGTAACTACAAAATTTCTGTATCCAAATTTAAGTACAAGGTGGCTATTTGAAAAAAACTGGGGCGAACCAAAGTGCAATACAGCTATTTAAATGTTATATGGATAAGAAAAGGAGATTTTTGCACCAATGAAATACACCTGCAATAACTAGCAAAATTCTGTATCCTAATATAAGTACAAGATGGGTCTTTGAACAAAAATGGCCTGCGCCAAAGTGAAAAAACCTAATTAACTTGTGTACGGATAATAAAAGGTGGGTTTTGCACCTATGAAATACACCTGCAGTGACTAGAAAAGTTCTGTATCCTATTGTAAGTACAAGGTGGGTCTTTGAACAAAACTATGCTGCACAAAAGTGAAAAAAAAAACTAATTAAATTGTGTACGGATAATAAAAGGTGGCTTCTTTAAAAGTCTCAGCCTAACTAACAATGAACTGAAATTCTCTAATCTACCTATGTTCTAATGTTCACAGCTAAAAGCATAGTTGTCTGTGTGAACAAAGAGAACTGTGTCACTGAGCTGTATTGAGGAGAAAGCTAAAACACATCCTGCTCTTATGAGACACACTGACACACTGATGCTGAACAGGAAGGGCTGTTCTATGTAAAATGAGGTCATGTGATTTTTCCAGCCAATGACGACCATACACATAACAGTCATGACGTCGAACACCCAGCTCACCCTGCTCTATGCTCTAAGCTGATTTGCTGGCCGCCAAAATGACAGGAAGCGCCGAAAATGGTGCGATAGTTATAGATTATGTGCAGATTCTCATCTAAATTATCGCGTGATCGGAAAATTCCAATCAACAAAAAACCGTGCCGATTTCAACTTTGTCGAATTTATAATCGCTCAACACTAGTCATGAGCTATGCACATTAGAGATATTACAGCCAGGTGGCAAATTGACATAGGAAGCACAGCCACATGGAACCAGAGGTTCAGAACAGGTGAACAGTGGATATATGTGGAAAGTTATATTAATGAATTGGCTAAATAATAAACCTTATATGATACATTACTGTCCAAGAAATTAAATGAACAAAGAATACTGACCGGACCCCAAGCAAGGAAATAGAAGCTCCTGTTCACAGTTTCACAAGGGTTACATTGCATAAGAAGTAAATGAATAAATAATAAAGTTCTTAAGTGTCATAAAACCAAAAGAAAAATATTCAAAAAACAAAATGGAAACACATAGGAGTATTTGTAAATTTAATAATGAAACATGAATTCTTTTCTATGTTTAAGGCCTTTAGGAAACAAGGTGTATAAATTGATCATCTGCATGTTCTCTAAATTTCTAAATTGTACTCGAAATTGGCATTATTTATGGACTCCATGGTCAGCTGGCTATATATATCGCTGCTAATGAGAATAATGAAGCTAAAATGTAATCTTTAATAAATATTTTCTAAAAAACAGACACATACAGTGTATAGCAAGTGATCTCTCTCTCTCTCTCTCTCTCTATTTTTTATATATATATATAAAATATATAAAAATATATAATTATATATATATAATCTTTCAGCGGTATATGTATATATATATATATACATATGCAACTCTGCCAAAATCGCTGTAAGAACCATAGTTCTGAAAAGGGCAAATAGATGTCAATACAAGGTCCAGCCAAAAAATTAACCTTAGAGTACCGTTACCTAGCATGTGGAGGAACCGTCCCAAAAGGGGTGCCCCCATTCAACCAATGGCTGAACCCTACTCTTAATTCTACAGATAACAAAAGTATAGAGAATCCTTATCACAAATTTTGGGCTACCAAATTTTTCCATCCCAAGACGGATTATATAAGGAGAAAATAAATAGAATAGTGCAACCCAATAGTAAAAAAACACCATACAGCTTAATGCTGGTTATAGTAATCCTAGTGTATGTAAACTTTTGACTTTGCAGAAAGTAATAAAAATGGCTTAGAAATTATCTCTCATTCTGGCATTTGACAAATAAATATAAATAATTTCGGCAATCCTAATTGACCTAAAACGGGTAAGGTTTATTCTGATTTCATGTCAGATAGTGACAAAAACATGCATATGTGTCTTTTTATGTAGTATATATAAACTTCTGGTTTCAACTGTATATATGTGTGTGTGTGTATGTATGTTGATTTTCAGTCAATTTAAATTAACTGAAAATCAGAAATTGTGTCTGAATTGTGATTTAGTAAAAAAAAAATAAAAACAAACCAATAATGAAACTGGCTTGGGTAAAAAAAAGTCCGGTAATTAGCATCATAGGTGCCTTGAAACTGGTAATCCATTAGTCTGCATATTTAAAATGTGAGAAGTCACTTTACTGTTTGGGGTCATGGTATGTACCACACTGAACAGGGACCAAAGGATGCTAAGGAGAGAGTTGTCTCGGGAGATTAGCAAGAAAATTATAGACAATGATGTTAATGGTAAAGGCTATAAAACTGTTTACAAACAGCTTGTTACTACAGTTGCCCACATTATTCAGAAGTTTAAGGTCTATGAGGTCAACCTCCTTGAACATGGCAGCAAGATTAAAATTGATGATACATTGTAAATATTGATAATAATGGATAATAATGGTAACCAAAGAGCCAAGAACAGCTTCCAAAGAGATTAGAGGTGAACGCCAAGGTTAAGGTACATTTGTGTCATATCGCACCATCTGTTGCGGTCTTTGCCAAAGCGGATTTAATGAAAGACGACAGAGAAGGCAACCATTGTTGAAAGCAAATATAAATAAAAACTGACACTGGGATTTGTCAAAATGCATATTGACAGGCCACAAACCTTCTGGGAGAATGTCCTTTGGATAGGTGAGACAAAACCGGAGCTCTTTGGCAAGTCATATCACTCTATGTACACTGATGCAAAAATGAAGCATACAAAGAAAAGAACATTACCTACTCTGAAACCTGGAGGAGGCTCAGTTATATTTTGGGGCTGTTTTAATATGTCTGGCACAAGCTGTCTTGAATCTGTCGGGTATAATGAAATCTCAAAACAATCAAGGCATTCTGGAGTTAACTGTTCTGACCAGTGTCACAAAGCTTGGTCTCCGTCACAAATTATTGGTCCTCTCAACATGATAATGACCTAGAACACAGAGTTAAAAACATCCAAGAAAAGAATAGAACAAAGCATTGGGAGATTTTACAGTACTATCTATGAGCCCTGATCTAAATCCTATAGATCATCTGTGAAAGGAGATGAAACAGTCTGGAGAAGGCACCTTTCATGCCTGAGATAGCTGGGGCAGAAATCTTTTTAAGGGGTTACAGAAATAATTTGTAATCAGTGATTGCCTCAAAAGGTTGCATAACAAAATTTAAAGTTAAGGGCACCATCATTTTTGTCCAGGCCCGTCTAACTAGTTCTTTTTTTTTTTTTCCGTTAAACTGCAATTCTAAAACTACAATTCAAAAACAATGTCAGATTTTCATTCATCATTACTTTTCTAAGTTTCAATTTACTTCAGTGACCATTTTTCTTTCTTTAACAAGGACATACCAACATAGTATGGTTAAACTTTTCAGATAATGTACCATAAATATCACAGCAAAAAAAGTTCTCAACTTTTTCAATGCTTTTCAATTGCTTTTCTTTAGCCCTAATAGTAGATCTACATACCCAAAGAAGTTGGAATACTGTGTAAAATGTAAAGGGAATATGAATGTAATGAATGGGAAATCTCTTAACCATATTTCATTCACAACCGAACCGAAGTTAAAGGGAACCTGTCAAATAGGTTGTGCCCCCCTTGCTGAGGGCAGCACAAGCTAGTGTCAGACCTGCTGTTCCCAGCACTGTGCCCCTTATTCTGTAAGATGCAGCAGTTTTAGAGCATTTACCCCTTAAATCTTATTCGTGAGCAGGTGTTAGCCCCGCCCACCAAAGGCTAGCTCCGCTCACTGACAGTTATTCACATGTTTCTACTTATTCAAAGTAACAGGTTTGTCAGTTGAGGTGGGCGGGCTAGCCTCAGGTGGGCAAGGTTTGAAAAAAACTGACACTCTGAAGGACTCTTCGAATGACTCTTCTGGCTGAAAACTGCAGATTTGAGCATTAAATACATGAAAACTACAGAATCTTACAGAATAAGGGACACAGCACTGGAAACAGCAGGCCTGACACTACCTTGTTCTGTCCTCAGCCAGGGGGCAAAAACTATGTGACAGGTTCTCTTTAAGTTAGAAATTGAAAAGTTGGGATAGGGTCATATCTACAATTGTTTAGCATCCCCTCTTCTAAAACAGTCTGTAAACGTTTGGGAAGTGAGGAAGCAATTGCTGGAGTTTTGGGAGGGGAATATTCTCCCATTCGTGCTGATGTAGGATTCTAGCTGCTCAATAGTACTGAGTCTTTTTGTTTCATAGTTCGTCCAATGTTTTCTGTTGGTGAAAGTTCTGGACAGCATACTTTTATGGTAAATGCAGTATGTGGTTTAGAATTGTCTTACAGAAATATGCAAGGCCTCCTCGAAAGAGACGTTTTCTGGATAGGAGCATATTTTGTTCTAAAATCTTTATATACTGCTTATCATTGATAGTGCATTTTAAGATGGGTAGCCTGTCCATTCCATAGGCACTTTCAATGCAGGTTTGAACTGAGCGCTGATTAAAAAAAAAAACTGGATGTTTCCACTCTTCTATTCAAAATATTTTCAATTTTACATTGAGGAGCATATTTTTCCACAATTTATAGACCATATTTCAGAGACTTGTAAACCTCTGACCATATGTGCATCTGAGAGACTCTGCCTCTCTAACATGCTCTTTTTATACACAGTCATGTGAAGTAGTTTAAAATTGACCCTTCAGCTGTTTTTCATTAGTACAAATTATTGTACGGCCCCATTTTTGAGATGTGTTGCTGCCATCAGCTTCTAAATAAAATTCAACTTTCAATTGAAATACAAAAATGTATAAGTTTAAATTTCTAATATAAGTTATTAAATTTTTGACTTGAAATGATATGAACTCCAGTACCATACATAAGCCACTGACATATGTGGCACTGTTTACTGTTTCTTTAAGCTGCAAAATATGGCAGATAACAACCAAATAACGAAGATAGGGTTGCAGATTATGGTAATTTGATCAAATCATCTTTATGTCCTGAACAAAACAAAATCAAAACAGCAATGTATTTGTAATAATCTTCATGTACCTTTCCTAACATTTTAAAAGTAAATCTTTGTGGTGAGAAAAGCCCCTTAACCCTTCTCTGAGCCAGAACATAGAGCCGCACTGCACTGTAAGACTGGCTCCAACTAATGGACCGATCATCACGTATTTATTATAATATCTATCTTTTCTAGTGGATCTGTTTTGTTACTGAATTACCTCCTAATCTGTTAAAATATCTATGTGAAATCTATCCATCTTTTTCCTACCTATTTTTTTCAAAATCGATCTACCTAATTTCCTACATTCTTCAGCGACACCTGTTCAGTAAAATTTGTGCTTTCATTTTCTAACTCCAAGCCCATTCTTCAAATATTTAGGTTTATAATAATGTATTCAGCATTATCTTATGACTAACTAAATTAATATGGCTTCAAGGATTTAGAACATCGTTCAATCATCCATCAGTGTCATTCACTAATTAGTCTCTCATTTATCTCATGTAATTTATTCCATTTTGTTGGTGCTTTTCACACTTTATCAGCAGCAGTTATTGTTGTCAGGTTGCTTGGCTGAGGTGATGTTTTCATGAAGGCCGATCCTGTACATTAATTTCTACACATTTATCAATCATATTTCTGGAAATCCTCTCTATAGAAATCTGTTCTTCCATAATATAGTTAAGCTTTTTGTTTTTTTTAAAGATTTTTTTTTTTTTTTTATATATATTTGAGAAGAGAACATATTATTACCGTAAATCAAAGATACACTCAGATAAGTACTCAGATACGTACACATAGCAAAACATAATCCAAGCACTTACATCTTCTCCATTTTTCAAATATATCAAACTTTTCAAATTGAACCCAAAACAACCAATGTGAAATTACCATCTCCACTGAATGGCTACCTCCCTGAGCCTTACTTTAGGAGTCATCCCCAATTCTAGTCTCCCCAATGACCCTGCCATCTTTTCCAGTAGATAATAACGGGACGTGCGAAAATTGGTCATCAATTCTTTGATGTCCTCATCCGTCGGGGATTTTACCATGAGGCTCTTCCATTTCAGGAAAAATTTCTTTGTCGGCGTATCTTTATTAGTTTCCGCCTCTATCCTATCCACTGTCATCAGGTGTTTAAGTGTAGCCACTATTTCCTCCTTAGTTGGGACACTTTTCTCTAACCAATGTCGTAGAATACACTTTTTTGCTACCAAAAGTATTATGTGAACTCCTTTGTGTCCCACCAGAGCCTGTTCCTCTCCCCTCCCTGAAACCTCGGCAGGAATATAATGGAAAATGGTACTAATCGGGCTATCTGATACTGTCACCCCCCATATCTCTCTAATATATTGCAGAGTGTCTTCCCAATACGCTTTTAGTTTTGGACAATGCCATATCCCATGTAGAAGATCTGCTTTCTGCAACTTACATTTTGGGCACTCCGTTAGAAAACCAGAGGGGGCATTCCTATACGGAAGGTCAAATGCATAAGTCGCCTTGTGGGCCAGGCAAAAAACCATCTCCCTCCATCTTTCATTTACTATGGCGTTTTTAACTTTCTCGAGACCTTTTCTAATTTTTTGACTCGCCTCTGGATCTCCCAGATCTCTTTCCCACACCCTGAAACATTGCTCTCTAGTTGAGCAAAGTCCCCTTTCACATAATTTCCTGTAGATGCCTGCTAACGAATCCAGTTGATCTGGCTGTCCCATTAGGGCATCAAACCTCCCCGGAGTTTCTGCCGCCACCGGGTTCCTGACCATTTTTTTACAAAAGGTCATGATCTGCCAGTATTGAAAAAACCTGCTTATCTCCCAATCTATATTTTCCCTTAAGTTCCTGCCACGACATGAACCTATTCTCCATTTCATGTATTAGATCTCCCATTGTCCGAATGTTTTTATCCTTCCACTCCCTAAAGAAGTTGTTTTCCCGTCCTGCCGGAAAAGCCCGCATCTCCCATAAAGGTGCGTACTTGGACAGATAGATGGGTAAAGTAAACAGCTTCCTCACATGTTTCCATGTGGCAATTGTGTCTCTTAAGATCACGCTTCGTTTGACATGGGCAGGAAGATCCCTGATCGCTGTTTGCAGCAAGGCAGATAAATTCTCTGGATTCGCCAATTGTCTCTCCAGCCTCAGATTGGAGAAAAACCCACTACCATGAATCCAATCCCGCACATACCGGACATACGCTGCTAGATTGTACAGTCTAATATCTGGGAGGTTCAAAACCAGTTTCCTATAAGCAATCCTGGGTCTTTTTGAGCTCCATAGAAAACCTATAAATGCTGACCTCAATCTGTTGACATCGTTATGCTTGAGTAGCATCGGAATGTTCTGTATAGGGTACAATAATCGGGCAAAGCTAATAATCTTCATTAGGGAGTGTGCCCTCCCTAATAACGATAAAGGAAGTGCCCCCCATCTTTTGAGTTCTCCTATAATTAGTGGCGTGAAATTCAGGTGATAAAGCGAAGATGTCTCCCTTCCTATCTTAATCCCTAGATAAGTCAGATGTGATTTTACTATCTGTACTCCTTCCCTAAGATTTCTTCCCCCTCCCCCCCCGTGACCCAAAAAGAGCAATTGACTCTTAACTGACTTGATTTTATATCCATTAAAGTCCCCCATGCTTTCCAGGAAGGCCAGCACTCCCCCTAGTTGATCTTGTGGTGACTTTAGAAAGAGTAGCATATCATCAGCAAAGCAGCACACTTTTACCTCCTCCGACCCGACTGTGATCCCCTCAAATAAGTCCGACGAGACTAGGTATCTAATGATAGGTTCTAGGGCTATATTGAAGAGGAGTGGGGATAAAGGGCATCCCTGCCTAGTCCCCTTCTAAAGATTTATAGACTCAGAGAGGAAACCTGGGGTATTTACTCGCGCCTGAGGATTGTTGTAAATTTCAAAAAATCTTAAAACGTCCAGTAGTAACCTCGAAACCGCCCGATTCACAATCAAAGTTTCCCGCATCACCCCAGCAGACTCTCCTTTCTGTCCCGCCTCAGACATTTGTATTGCCAAAACGTTGTAGTTGAACAAACACCAACGAGCCGTTGCTGGATCTAACTCGGAAAATAAGCCACCCTATTGCCCAATTAGCAAGGTTTAATACTCGAAGCCCCGATAGCGAAGACAGGATTTGGATCTCCCTCTTTGCAGGCCCTGAAGCTGTATTTGCGATCAACCTGTTTGGTAAATGTTCAAAAAATGAAGACACCAACGGCCTAAATTTTAAAAACCCTTTTAGCTAGCCCGGGCCCTTTGGTTCGTTTAAAGGAAAGCTCCTCTTCCGAAAATTGGGAAT
The DNA here is from genome assembly GCA_025379985.1 of Phyllomedusa bahiana. Lineage (NCBI taxonomy): Eukaryota > Metazoa > Chordata > Amphibia > Anura > Hylidae > Phyllomedusa > Phyllomedusa bahiana. The sequence continues at coordinate 151,088 of JAODAL010002278.1, read as the reverse complement.
TGGGTACTCTTCCGCGGAACAATGCCGGAACTTTAGCCCTTTAAAGGGTCCCCCTATTGACCCTAAAATATAATTTCTAAAGTTTGTTATATTTTATGGTATAGTTACCCCCGGTTTATTTAAATATAAAGATGGTGTTTTTCTTTTGCATAGGTAAAACTTTACCGTTTTTTGCCAATTTGGGTTTCAATCTGTTATTCTTAATTTTATCTGTAAAGATTGTTGTCACACGCTTTTATTTGAGTTTGGAAAAAATTTTGGATTCCGGAGAAGTTGTCCTAAACCTATCCGGTCTTTTTCCCGTTCAGTATCCCTCCCTCAATTGCTTTCCCGTCCCAGGAAAGAATACCAGGCTCATTCAGTTTACTATATTCCCCAGCTTCCCCCGTCCCCCTTTTTCCGGAGGAAAATCCGGACCCAGACAGGGGGGGAAGAAACAAAAAGTAAATGGGCTTTCTGCACTTACAATTTTACTCAGCTTTCTATAGGGCAAGGTAAATGAATCTTGCATGTTCTGAGGGGCGAGGGGAACTCCCCTGCGGGTCACCGGAGCCCCCCACGCTAAACCCAATTTGTGGCCGGGAAAATCGTTACCTACCCTTGCTCCTTCCCAAGATTTTAACCAAAAATATCCCTTAACCGGGACCGTTAAAAATGGCAGTTCATGCTGGAAAAATCTTAGTTTGTGTTGGGGGGTTTTTTACAGGCTTCCACAGGGGCAAATGCGAAGGTAGTCAGTTTCCGAAACAAGGCAGAGACTTTGCATTTAAGGATTACCTGTTTTTGTGGAGCGGTAAATGCCCCCCCCTTTTTTTCCATTCGTGACACATAGCACTTAAGTTTCTCCATGGTAATTCATCACCTTTAACTTTCCTGTGCTCACAATTCCCTTTGGGGGGTAAGGCCTTATATTCCAAAATTTTTACAACTTTGATGATTCATCAATTGAAGCAATTTAACAATTGGTTTCCCCTTTCTTTTTTAAAAAGTAATTTTGCGCAGTTATTTAAAGGAAAAAGAAAAGAAAGGCTTCCTTTTTGTAATATTTACTTTTCCTTTTTAGGAAAGTGTTGTTCCACCATTTGGGTTTGATTTAAAAGGTACAACCCCTGAAACCTTTAGGCCCAAAAATCAGTTTAAAAACTGTAGTTCCTTCCTGGCGGTTTGGGGCTTCTTACACCCTTTGGTCCCAAAAATGAAATTTGGCCGTAAATAGGGATTAAAATTTTCTTGCATTTATCCCGGGAAAAAATATTAATATTTACTAAAAAAGGGGGAAGGTAAGGAGGAAAAGCTATAACCAAATTTTCCTATCCTTCAATCCAGTAAAGGGCGTTTGTGCGTGCTCAAGGTGTGTCCGTTTCCTCCCAACTTTTAAAAATTGCACAGAGGGACACATCAGGCCTCCCCTGTGGGACTGGACCAAATTAGTTGACCTTTACTTCCTATACACAGTAAGTAAGTTTTGTGTACCTATATCTCTTTGCTGGTTCACTAGTTGTCTTTCAACAAGTAGGGACCAACCACTGCATATCGAGAACACCCCACAAGACCGTCTGTCTTGGAAATACCCTGACTCAGTTTTCTAAGCCTTCAAAGTTTGACCTCTGTCAAAATTGTACAGATCCTTATGCTCATTTTTCCTGCTTCTAACACTTCATCACTTAGTAGCCTATATATCCCACCCAGTGACCGGCACAATTTTATGAGATGATCTATGTTCTTCACTTCATGGCTGATCGGTATACATCCTAGTACAACAAATAGAACTTTAATGAATTATATGATTACATACACAACAATGTCTTATATTATCGATAAAATCTATTCTGTACACATTTTATAAATCACACGATACATAGCTATAATGGAATGTATTGCCCCTTTAGTATATTGATCTAATTAGTTTAAGTTATTGGTTACTGAATTGGTATTACTTCATTCATGTACTTGGATGGATGCCAATAAGAAATCACTTATGTGCTTTTCTTCTGTCTCTAATTCCAAGTAATACATGTGATTAATCAATGAGAAGATTAATAATAAACTGTTATTTCAACCCTGGTTTTAAATTGAAATCGAGGAGTCAAAATGGTGTGATTTTCTGTATTAAAGTATGTAGATAGTGTATGTATGTTAAGATGATCACAAATATGAAAGTAATACATGAATAGATGGATAAATTTAGATCTATGTAAATAGATAGAAAAATAGGTAAAAACTAAAAATATAAGCCGCGCTGAAAGGTGCAGTCTATGGTGCATTTCATTTTGTTATTGTTCAATCTCTGATAAGGAATTCAAGACTGGTAAAAAAAAAAAAAAAAAAAAAGCCCCACTTATTTATCTACTTGTGTTCACATGTGACATTACAGCCTTTAAAAAGCTCGAAATAGATTCAAGGCTAGAACATTGCATGTGAACATATGGATGAATCGCCTATCATTTTTAAAAACTTTTGACATGTCATAGTAACACGTCAAAGCGTCTTTTATTTCTCATTTATTTTAGATAAGATCATTTTGGCTCTCCATGGAGAGATGAACATCTGGTGTATGGAGCCATAGAAAGTGTATATATATGAAAAATATCTATCACAATCTAAAAATATCTAAAGAGATAGATGGGTAGTAAAATAGTGTATAGGTACTGTTCTTAGATACAGAAATATGTACCATAGATCAGTGTTCCCCAACTCCAGTCCTCAAGGCACACCAACAGGTCATGTTTTCAGGATCTCCCACAGAATGCACTGACAATAATGAAAATCACCTGTGCAGAAGGAAACTGACAATAATGACTTCACCTGTGCAATGCTAAGGAAAGCCAGAAAACATGACCTGTTGGTGTGCCTTGAGGACTAGGGTTGGGAACCTCTGCCATAGATGTTTGGATGGATAGATGTAGGGATAGATGTTGGCACGGATAGATGCTAGGATAGATGTCGGCATAGATGGATAGATGTTGCGAAAGCTAGAAAGATACTGAGATAGATGGGTAGATGTTGGGATAGATGGGTAGATATTCAATAGATGAGACAGAGGGAGAGATGGCTGTAACGAAGGTCAAAACAGGGTAAATAAGGAACTGAACAAGAATCCTGATAACCTTTATCAGAAAGCGTAAGCAGAGTGAGGAATATTCATTGCTTTATTTAATGCTGCACCACAGTGTGGTTTTGCTGTTGTTAAATATTAACATTAGCACACATATTTATGAAAATTTGCCGTGGTTTCTGTGTGGTTTGGCAATTTAGCTGTAGGAAGTTCTGGCTTTGCGTACTATGTTGCTTTTAAGTAGTTAGCAAGAGATATAAAAAGTATGGATAAATAGAGAAGAATTGAATGATAGAGAGATAAGAATTTATAAATAGATATAGGAATAGTTACTGTAGATAGATATCTGAATATGTACATACTGGGTAAAATAAGTATTTGATTCACTGGGAATTTTGCAAGTTTTCCTATCTACAAAGAATGGAGAGGTCTGTAATTTTTATTGTAGGTGTACTTTAACTGAGAGAGACAAAATCCAAAAGAATTCCAGAGAATCAAATTGTATGATCTTTAAATAATTAATTTGCATGAAATAAGTATTTGATCACTGTCAGGAGACCCCGTGCCCACTTGGAGGTCAACGGACTGACTTGGGGTGTATTTGTGAGGTTGCGCTCCCTCTAGGGGTATGCAAGATCAGCTGGATACCCAGGGAGTGCGATAGGATACCCCACTTGAGCAATACCGGTGAAACAGAAATCTGCCAGCCTGGTAGACTGCCACAAGTTCCTCGTTAGCTATAAGCCTGGTCCATTACAGACTTATAACTAGGCCAGGAAACTGCCCTGGGTATATTAGAGACCGAGAATATGGACACGTGAGTTCAGCTTAATCGGGACAACAGATGGGCTCAGGATCAAAGTTTATATACTTTAATCACCTTATGAGTGCACTAGACAAACAATACATACATACTTAGGGATACAGCTATACATATACTGGTCAGAGGTGCAAATACAGATAGGATATGGGTACACACAAAAGAAGCAGCAAGATGTGTCTAATTACCTTAGGTTAGCTTTGTGCAGGGCACACATGGAGGGGGGTGAATGTGGCCTGCTGCTGGATGCTCCAGGGATGCTGGTGCATATACCCCCCTTCCCACTGAGTCCTCTCACTTTTAAACATGCAGTGACATCTCATGTCACACTCCTGTCACACCCTTGGGACGGTCTACACACTCCTCCCTTCCTAGGCCATACGGTCTCTGGCTTCGGACTCAAAATGGACTGTATCATGGCAATGCAATGCTGCAGGTTTGTGGTACCATCAGAACCAGGTGGGCCCAAACTACACCGGGATACCAAACTCTGGATCGCTGCTCTGTTCCCGGTGCCAGTTTCCTGTTTCTCCCTGCCCGTTGGCCCTAAAAATGGGGGAGTGGCAGCTGTGCATGATGCTTTCATATTTAAAAATATGAAACTGGCGTATGCTTCTGACGCACAGTTATTCCATAATTCCTTATTGAAACTTTGGTGCCAGGTGTCTGCCAAATCTCCTTTGATGCTTTGTCTCTCTGAGCACAGGTCTATCCTGGCCCAGGCGGCTCAGACTCCCTTCTGGGACGGTCCCCTATCTGGATTGGGAGCTGACAGGCCTTGCATGTAAATTGAGGGAATTTGCCTTTTATTTAATTGATTGCTTCCTTAATGAAATGTGTTGAGCAGTGGGGGAGCTTAGATGAAGTTTTGAATCCTGCAGTGTGACAGAGAGTGAATTTGGGTAAAGTTACAAGAACTGATGGGGGGGACTTGTGTCATATTCCTCACAATCACCTACCAACCAACCAGCAAGAATTCTGGCTCTCACACACCTGTTTCTCTTTAAAGTTTTTCTTTAAAAAGTCCTCCTACTCTGCACTCATTACCTGTATTAACTGCACCTGTTTGAACTTGATATTCGTATAAGAGACACCTGTCCAAACAATCACACGCCAACCTCTCCACCATGGACAAGACCAAAGAGCTGTTTAAGGGCACCACAGACACAATTTTAGACCTGCACAAGGCTGGGATGAGTTTCAGGACAATAGGCAAGCAGCTTGGTGAGAAGGCATCAACTGTTGGCGCAATTATTACAAAATGGAAGAAACACAAGATGACTGTCAGTCTTCCTTGGTCTGCGACTCCAAGCAAGATCTCGCCTCGTGGGGTAAGGATGATTCTGAGAAAGGTCAGGAACCAGTCCAAAACTACATGGTAGGACCTGGAATGACCTGAGTAGAGCTGGGACTACAGTCTCAAAGATTACCATTAGTAACACACAATGCCATCATTTTTTAAAATGCTGAGGGGCATGCAAGGTCCTCCTCCTCAGACTAGTACATGTCCAGGCCCATTTGAAGTTCACAAATGACCATATGGATGATCCAGAAAAGGCATGAGAGAAGGTCATGTGGTCAGAGGAGATCAAAATAGAACTTTTTGGCATCAACTCCACTCGTTGTGTTTTTACAATGCCCCGAAGCACACAGCCAAGGCAACTAAGAAGTGGCTCCGTAAGAAGCATTTCAAGGTGCAGGAGTGGCCTAGCCAGTCTCCAGACCTGAAGCCAATCAAAAATCTTTGGAGGGAGCTGAAACACATTGTAGCCCAACAACAGCCTTGCAATGTGAGAGATTTGGAGAAGATCTGTATGGAGGAGTGGGCCAAAATCTCTGTGGCAGTGTGTGCAAACTTGATCAAGAACTACAGGAAACGTCTGACCTCTGTAACTGCAAACAAAGGTTTATGTACCAAATATTAACTTCACTCACAAACAGGTATGATACAGCTCACCATTGATACTCCACCCCCGGATGCAGCGCGGACGGATCCAAAGAAATCCAGGTAATAGTCCAATTGAAAAAACAAGTTGTCCAGCTCAATCCAAGTGGTGGAAAAAATTAAAAATAAAAAATCAAAAGTTTTTAATTTTTTCCACCACTTGGATTGAGCTGGACAACTTGTTTTTCAATTGAAATATTAACTTCTGTTTTCCTATTGTATCAAATACTTATTTCATGCAAGAAAATGCTAATTATTTTTTTTTTTCAGATTCTGTCTCTCACAGTTAAAGTATACCTACAATAAAAAATTACAGACCTCTCCATGCTTTGTAGGTGAGAAAAATCGCCAGTGTATTCCCGCTGTAGATAGATATTTAAACACATAGACATGATAGATAATGTCCAAGTAACCCTTTCAATTGTAATTAGTTATCAGCTGCGAATTGAGCTATGTTTACTAAGATTATGAGGATACTTTCATAGTGAGGAAATTTCATTATTATCTCGGTTGAGTGCTGTTTTGTCAGACTCATAGTGACCTAGCACCAAGCATAATATAATCAAGGAGACAACGGCCTTCAAGGTCAATGACCTAGCTTGTGCCATTACCAATAAATTAGATACTGTATCAGAATAGGTCTGGAAAATGAATTAGATTACAGATAAGGATGAGCCTGACACTACTTTAAATCTGCACCTGCTGCCTGATTCAGCTCCAGCCGAACTCAACTGATAGGAATGTAAATGTTTTGTTAGAAGCAGATGGCCTGATAACATGTTGTTTATGACTGGCTTTATTGTATTATATCCACAAAATAACCATTATTGCCACGTTTAGAATGCAAGTTATAGATTATTCTGAATACTGTTAAAATATGAAGTCATTTCAGCTTCTGAACTTAAAGTGGATCTGTGGCCAGAAATTAAAATGTCACTTCTCTCCAGAATCATCCTGTGCAGGAAATATACTAATACATCTCAATAAACTAGAATATAATTAAAAGGTTAATTTATGTCAATAATTAAAGTCAAATAGAGAACCCCACGTATTGTATAGACTAGCTTTAAGGCAGTGTAGAATGCGCCAGAATGTATAAACCTGTTCTTCTGCAGTTCATACATACAGGCACATTGTAGTGCCAATAAGACCACCTTTAACCTGATCTGGCTGTTCTAACTGTTATGCACCAAAGTTTGGCTGCAAAGAATCATAAATGTGTCTAATTCTATGAATGTGGTGCAACACAATGCCCCTAATCTTTGGCGCCTTAAAAAGTGTCGCTTCAGTGCTTATCGCACCAAAGAGTGGAATGCAACTATTCATACATCTATAGAACAGGTCTACTAAAGCTTTCTGACTCCAGATAACTGGCACAGCCCCGTTCTTACATGTCACCCAAAGTTTTATAAATGGTCCTCCGCAGTCTGGTTCAGTGGGCTTCACAATTATGTGGAAGACTGTTGACTTGACAGTTGTCCAGAAGACAGACACTGATACCGTCCACAAGGAGGGGAAGCCACAAAGGGTCATTTCTAAACAAGCTGGCCATTCAGAGTGCTGTATTAAACTATATTAATGGAAAGTTATGTGGAAGGAAAAAGTGTGATAGAAAAAGGCGCATAAGCAACATGGATGACCAACTGTCATAAGCAGGGGCATAACTTTGGTTCAAAAAGTGGGGGGACCAATTTTCCCTCTCATCCGCTATCTTCCTATCCCTCCCTCCTTCTCTAGCCTTCCCTTTCACTTACCCTCCCTTCCCTTCTCACCCCTCCTCTCCCTTCCTCTCCCTGCAGCAAAGTAGCCCCCTCTAACCCAGTTAGCAGGTCCGAACGGAGTCCTTATGGCAAACACTTTTGGTGCGATCCATAAGGATATGAGTGGCTCTTTAATTACTGAAGTTTAGAGCCGGACTGGGACTAAAAAGCAGCCCTGGCAATGAAACCGAACCAGCCCCCCTACAATATTACCCCTCTAGATGGAAATAAAAAATGTTACGCAATGCAGCAAGTTTTGCTTAACCCCTCCATCTCCCCTCACTACTCCATTACATTTGTAATACACACAACAGAATAAGGAAAATTAAAGAACCCAATCTCAGTGAGATTACATTACATACTGTACCCCAGAGATTACATTACACACTGTACTCCAGAGATTACTACATTACACACTGTACCTCAGAGATTAGTTTACACACCGTAAACCAGATATTACTGCATTACTCACCGTACCCCAGAGATTACAATACTCACTGTACAACAGAGATTATATCACCATCGCACATTACCTAATGCTCAACCAATTATTAGGGATAAGTTCCTTTTTTCTAGAGATTATATCACACCATATCCCAGAGATTATTACATTATATTCTGTACCCCAGAGACTTACTACATTAGACAAGGTACCCCAGAAATTGAGTGTGTATATATAAATATACTGAACATAGACACACTCCACACTTAGGGTGGGTTCACATGACGGTTTTTCAGCACTGACAGTGTCGTTTGCTTGTTGGAAATTCGGCGCTTGCAAACGCAGAGTTCCAACGAGCAAATGACCCAGACTGCCCAAGGCAGATTTCTCCCTCCTATACATTAGTGCTGTTAATGCACAAAAACACCTTAAAGAATTATTTGCAGGCGCGGACAGTACACGCCAAAAATACTCGAGTAAAATCAGTGTCATCTAAACAACAACACTGATTTTACATAGGGTATAATGTAAATCAGTTTCCTGCCGGATTCGACGCCGGTTGTGAGGCAGATTGAGCACTGAATTTGCCCCAAAATCAGCACTCATCTCTTCTGCATGAATGTATCCTTAAGGTATGTTCACAAGGCACATAGCGGGGCATGCTGTGCACTCTTCTATCTGCCTGGTGTTTTAGAAGTACACGCTGGCCAGTCCACACTTCTGAAATTCTGCGGGGCCAACCCCATTCACTTTCATTTTCCCCGGCACGTAAGTGCAGAGAAGAAGTGACATGGCTAGACACATGGCTGTACAGTATATACACATCTCACATATACAGTACATACCCTACTCACATGCACACACAACGCCTAGCACCATTGTCCCCTCCTTACCTGTCTCCTGTAGTCTGGTACAGTTGGCATTTAGCAAGAGCTTCTCTTCTTCTCTGATGAGGGCTGAGCATAGGGGAAATGGTATATGAGGGGAGGGAAAGATACCTACACAGCCCCAGATATAGTGTGTGCTGGACTGTGAGCAGCGCTCTGATTGTTGAAGCAGCCCCTGCTGACTCCTGCTCTACCAGAACTGCTCTCACTCTGCACTGACACTTGAGGCTGCTACCTACTTTGTCCCCCAAAAGGCACCGAAATATAGGAGGCAAAGGATTAACTTCTTACTTATATGTGCTCTGCTCTCCCCACTTACCGTATTCTCATGCTTTCATATGGATTATTTTTTTATTGAAGTGGCTAAAAAGTGGGGGGACCGTCCCCCACCCCGAAAAAAGTGGGGGGGACCAGTCCCCTCCATACCCCCCTAAAGTTACACCTATGGTCATAAGAACCAACACCTGGTTTAATAACCATGGGATCATTATGCTTAATTGGCCAGCAAACTTGCTTGACCGGAAGACCAATAGAATGTATGGGGTATTATCATGAGAAAGATGAGACACACCAGACCCCACAACACAGATGACGTAAAGGAAGCTATTAAGGCTATCTGGGCTTACATAACAGCTCAGCAGTGCCACAGGCTGATCCCCTCCATGCCAGGTCACACCACGCCACATTGATTCATGCCAAAGGAGCCCCGATTAAAGTATTGAGACCTTTCAGTAGGGCAACATTAATGTATTACAATTCATTTTTGATTGGTCTTATGCACGATTCTAAGTTTCTGATATATTGAGTTTTGGGTTTTCATTAGTCATAAGCCCGAATCATCCATAATAAAAGAAAGAAATGCTTGAAACATATCACATTATCCAAATCTATGACATATATTGGTTTTTCTATGTGACTTGAATTATGGACAAAAATTTTACTCTCCGATTAAAATTTAATTATTTAAATGAACTAGTATATGGGCTTTTCATCAAGTTTAATGTTTCTTTTCTACAGCCCTGTCAATATTTGACATTCACTTCGTTGTTTTGAATGAACAAACCTGATGTCTAGTTTGGTTTTCCATTCTTCTCAGCTTTCAAGCCTGTATAATTCCATTAGCATGTTTCCTGATCTTTCCTCTTGTCTCCCCTTACACTCATGTATGTGCTCTGTAAAGGACACACCAATTTTACTTTCCATTGGACACAGAAAGGTGTAAATAAGAGATAGACACGCATATCCTCAACACCACAGAAAACAGAAAATAATAGTTCTATGATGAGGTCATTTAGGCCATGACCGCAGATTCATACTGCTATACTGAAAATCTGTAACTACGTACAGTAATGCCGTCCAGAGTCTGTGAAAGAGGCTAAGTAGACACTATCTCGATTGTTAAGAGGACTGTTTCGTAAAGGTGGCAGCCACACAGGGTTGAGAAGTCAAAGGGCAGGAAGAGAAGAGATTTGGCTAGAATGCTGCTTAGAAGTAAAATCTGTCTGACATTTCTAGTGCTTGAGCATAGTGGGCTCCAGCATCTGCTGGGTGAAGAGTAATCCTGGCCCTATACAGTATAATATATGGGAATGGGATTTATAAAACACCATACACATGCTGTGGAGATTCAAATATCTATCAGGCTTTATTCCACTGTGCAGACTTGATCCATTGTTTTAAATTTAATGAAATCCATGTTTTAATCTGCTGCAAAATCTGCATAAAACCCTATGATTTTCCTGCGTAGCTTGTAATGGAATTCGATGTGGATTTACTGTAAATTTCTATGCAGTTAATTGAATTTAATCATTGACCTTGCTGACTTTAGGTTAAAAGACCACTGATCCCAGCCCCAACATCTCCTCTGGGGGTTTATCAAAATGTTATAATTTTGTATATCACAACTTTTAATTTTTCATCCTTAGTAATATGGCAGGTGTGCATAACACGGCGGTTGATGGTGCCTATAAAAGTGAAGAAACACTGTTTATCTGTAGACTGTGCTTGCAGAATTTTTTTTTTCTGGGGGGCTCTAAATACATCCAATACAAACTACTATAATGTGGTTCCATATAAACCAGACTAATAAGGGGTCGTATTAGAGCAGAAAAACATGACTCCATCTTCCAGAAACAACGCAATCCTCGTCTTTGGAGTGAGTGTAGTATCACAATTCAGCCCTATTCATTTCAATAGGAGGGAACTGCAGTAGCACATACTGCATAGTTTATAGACAATAGCACAGTAACTAGAGGAAAGTTTTTCTATTCTTCAAAGTATTTACAATTGAAGCATCATAATCAGTGAATGTCATGAAGTTCTGGGCCCAGTAGTTACTAAAATCTACCAGCCATGTGGCCCATTGGGCTTTGAAAAGTAGATAAAAGATGTAAAAGATGAAATGAAGTCACCAAAAGCATCTAACCTCAGTTCTACCTTTTACCTATATTAGGTTGAGGGGCTCTTTTCACATGTATAATATGTCTATTATTGTATTCCCTTTATGTACGATAAAAGTTTGTTTTAAAGCCAGAAAGTGTGACAAATGTGCAGTAAATATGGATATCAGGTAGAGAGGGTACATTAGTGCTGTTATTTGTACTTTGATAACAGTCCCCAGTAGTGCTCCTTGTGGAGTCAAGCCTATGTTCCAGTGCTCTGATGACCCAAGTAGAGCACCTTGTAGAATCAAGCCTATGTTCCAGCGCTCTGATGACCCAGGAGTACACCTTGTAGAGTCAAGCCTATGTTCCAGCGCTCTGATGACCCAGTAGAGCACCTTGTAGAGTCAAGCCTATGTTCCAGCGCTCTGATGACCCAGTAGAGCACCTTGTAGAGTCAAGCCTATGTTCCAGCGCTCTGATGACCCAGTAGAGCACCTTGTAGAATCAAGCCTATGTTCCAGCGCTCTGATGACGCAGGAGTACACCTTGTAGAGTCATGCCTATGTTCCAGCGCTCTGATGACCCAGTAGAGCACCTTGTAGAGTCAAGCCTATGTTCCAGCGCTCTGATGACCCAGTAAGCACCTTGTAGAGTCAAGCCTATGTTCCAGCGCTCTGATGACCAGTAGAGCACTTGTAGAGTCAAGCCTATGTTCCAGCGCTCTGATGACCCAGTAGAGCATCTTGTAGAGTCAAGCTATGTTCCAGCGCTCTGATGACCCAGTAGAGCATCTTGTAGAGTCAAGCCTATGTTCCAGCGCTCTGATGACCCAGTAGAGCACCTTGTAGAGTCAAGCCTATGTTCCAGCGCTCTGATGACCCAGTAGAGCACCTTGTAGAGTCAAGCCTATGTTCCAGCGCTCTGATGACAATGCTTTTTCTGCCACTTCCATCTTCTATGCTACTGTGCTGTAAACATAATGTGGCACAATGTGTGAACAATAAAAATAAAAGCTGGACACGGAGGCGCTTCCTGGTAAATCATGCCAAGTGAGATTTGCTTTCATTTAATCACTCGAATACGAATATAATAATTATTTTGAATTTCTACCATTTATAACTAACAGTGGAAGATTTCTTTGAGAACACAGATGGCGATTACCCATTCTTCTATTTTAATACTTTCATTCAGCGCTTTCATGCCTTGTAATGGAAATAAGATGGTAATATCTGTGGCTGTTTTTTCTTGCCTGAGCTAATAATACAAATGCTTAATTATTTTCTAGGGAATTGTTTGCTAGGAACTTCACTACAACCCACTACACGGAAGACGGGACTGCTGTGATCACTGCGCATAGTCACACGGTATGGTTCTTATTGCCATGTCCTATATGCACTGTTTTCTATAAGAAAAGTAGTAAATAAAAGATAAAATGCTTCATAGCTGCAGTAATGTTAGCCTACTCCTCTGCGAGATATAGCAACTAATGCAAATATGATCTATGGAATACAGTGGCTTTTTTGAAAGATAGAGGACCCTAAAGCAAGCAACAATACAGAAGTTCCATAAAGTGCCAGGTTCAGAGGACCATGACTCTTGTTTGCCCCTCCAGGCTATTTCCATGATCTTTTGGTCCAAATCCCTGCTTCCTTCAATGTTGGCAATAAAGTGTATCTGGAATGAGAAGTCCTGCACAGGCTCTTAGCAAAAGCTTACATCCTGGGCCCCCTCTCTGCAAGAGCCATGTAATAGCTGCAATAGACTGTCTTTACAGTATGTACATCATGTCCTCAATTAAATTGTTTAAAAAAAATGGATGAATTAATGGTTTCATATACTGTATCTATTTGTGCAATTCTGTTGAGTTGGGTGGTGGAAGCCCCTGGGTAATTGATCCTTTTGCCCACTCTGTAGTTTGGCCTTGCCTACTAGCATGTGTAAGAATTGTGTACAAATCTTTATGTAAACTATTTAGTCTGGTACTAAATAGTTGGAATCTGGTGACACAATAGTATTGTTTCAGTGTGCCTTGAGCCGAGTTACTGAGAAAATTAACACAATACACAATTTAAATTAACCACTGGGTCTATAGTGCCAATGATTTTGGTTCATAAGGGGTAATGTTTCTTATTGGGGAGAAGTACCATGTGGGTGTGTGGAGACTTATTTACCTTGTTTGCTCCACTGAAATTTAAACATATTCTAAAAGGTTCATTGGAAAAGTGCTGGGAATTTGCAGTGCCACCTATTGGATGTAGTGTTTCTCAAGTCACATCTGACTCACTTAGCCTTGCAGTGTGAAAGGAATTAATAAAGCCATGGCAGTTCAATCAATTGCAGACAGCTGTTTGTGTTGCTCCTCATCAGTGCAGAGTAGAATACTGGATGGCTAGGTGGCTATGGTTTGGGGGACAGTGTTTAGTTTAGTAATGTCACATAATATACTAGAATATACATGATATATAAAAGTAATATATAGTGCTTAGTCACTGGTAATTAAGTACAGTGGCACCTTGGCACCATGCTATACCGAATGACTAGTTCAGACACATGTATGCCACTCTCATACTTGGCAATACGTTTTTTTTTAAGTTTAATTGTTCCTGCAGGTTTCCTCTTTCCTTCACTTTTAGCGTTAGAAAGTTTCTTGGGTGCCATGATGATAATATGGTATACGTACTAAATGCTGTACTGTATATGTAAAAAAAATAAAAGATCGTGAATACAGCATCAGGACTGGTCTTCACTGATTGAAGTTGGCATGCAAAGTGACATTTTCCCCTTTGTTTTACATGGGAACGTCACAGGTATGCGTGGCATCTCGTATGCGCTTTAGCACAATGGTTAGGTACCAAGCAATGGTTGAACAATAGACTGAAATTCTCTAGAACATTTTGGTTGAGCACCTATATGTTTGAGCATGGAGCAGTTTGAGTGCAGAGGTACCACTGTGATTTATAAAGTGCTCAACTGGTCTCCAACTCAGTATAGTAGTAAGTGCCCGCTGTGTGGTTACTAAGTACTATGTATTGTGCTCAGTCTCTGATGACTCCGTGTTACATATAGCGCTCGTTGTGGGTATAGTGCTTAGTCTTGATGACGGAGTTATTTGTATAGTGCTTGGTCTGGGATGACTCAGGAGTGGGTATAGTGCCTGATCTTATAAAACTTTTTAGCGTTCGTGTATAGCAGGGGTGTCAAACTCGTTTTCACCGGGGGCCACATCGGCCTCACGGCGTACCTTAAAGGGCTGACAATTTTAGAACTGTGTAAATGTAACTTCTTCTTAACAGTTAAGAGAGCTATTAAGGAGTAGTTTCATTTGTACAGTATTACTGTTACAGTCAGCCCTTTGATGGTAATCAAGAAGATGGTGAGGCCCAGGGAGGGGGAGGCAGGTTAGATGTGGAGGGCCAGGGGGGAAGCAGGTCAGATGTGGAGGCCCAGGAGGAGGCAGGTCAGATATGGAGGCCCAGAGGGGTGACAGGTCAGATGTGGAGGCCCAGAGGGGAGGCAAGTCAGATGTGGAGGCCCAGAGGCGAGGCAAGTCAGATGTGGAGGCCCAGAGGGGAGGCAGGTCAGATGGGGAGGCCCAGGGGGGAGGCAGGTCAGATGGGGAGGCCCAGGGGGGAGGCAGGTCAGATGTGGAGGCCAGGTGGAGGCAGGCCAGATGTGGAGGCCCAGTTGGCGGCACGCCATCTGTGGTGGCCCATATGGGGAGGCAGGCCAGATGTGGAGGCCCATATGTGGAGGCAGGACAGATGTGGAGGCCCATATGGGGAGGCAGGTCAGATGTGGAGGCAGGTCAGATGTGGAGGCCCAGGGGGGAGGCAGGCCAGATGTGGAGGCCCCTATGTGGAGGCGGGCCAGAGGTGGAGGCCAACGGGGGGCAGGACAGATGTGGAGGCCCATCTGTGGAGGCAGGCCATCTGTGGTGGCCCATATGTGGAGGCAGGTCAGATGTGGAGGCCCAGGGGGGAGGCAGGTCAGATGTGGAGGCAGGTCAGATGTGGAGGCCCAGGGGGGAGGCAGGTCAGATGTGGAGGCAGGTCAGATGTGGAGGCCCAGGGGGGGGGCAGGTCAGATGTGGAGGCCCAGGGGGGAGGCAGGTCAGATGTGGAGGCCCAGGGGGGAGGCAGGTCAGATGTGGAGGCCCTGGGGGGAGGCAGGTCAGATGTGGAGGCCCTGGGGGGAGGCAGGTCAGATGTGGAGATGCAGGGGGAGGCAGGTCCGATGTGAAGGCCCAGGAGGAGGCAGGCCAGATGTGGAGGCCCATATGTGGAGGCAGGCCAGATGTGGAGGCCCATATGTGGAGGCAGGTCAGATGTGGAGGCCCAGGGTGGGAGGCAGGTCAGATGTGGAGGCCCAGGGGTAGGCAGGTCAGATGTGGAGGACCAGGGTGGAGGCAGGTCAGATGTGGAGGCCCAGGGGGAAGGCAGGTCAGATGTGGAGGCCCAGAAGGAGGCAGGCCAGATGTGGAGGCCCATATGGGGAGGCAGGCCAGATGTGGAGGCCCAGGGGGAGGCAGGCCAGATGTGGAGGCCCAGGGGAGAGGTAGGCCAGCTGTGGAGGCCCAGGGGGGAGGCAGGCCAGCTGTGGAGGCCCAGGGGGGAGGCAGGTCAGATGTGGAGGCCCAGGGGAGAGGCAGGCCAGCTGTGGAGGCCCAGGGGGGAGGCAGGTCAGATGTAGAGGCCCGGGGGGTGCAGGTCAGATGTGGAGGCCCAAGTGGGAGGCAGGTCAGATGTGGAGGCCCGGGGGGGGGGGGGGGGGGGCAAGCCAGATTTTGAGGCCCAAGTGGGAGGCAGGCTAGCTGTTAAGGCCCAGAGGGGAGATAGGGGTTAACTGGGCAAACTGGTAAGACCTGGGGTGGGGGTTAGAGGACTAGCTGGTAAGGCCCCAGTAGTGAAGCCACTTACCAGCCTAATGGAACAATCCTCCACAGGAGCAGGTATCTTCTTGCCAGGCCTGCAGGGGGCGGGGCCGGAGCACTGAGCAGGCGGAGTCAGGCAGTCTGTGCTCTTCTCCTGTGCACAGAGCTGCCGGCCCCGCCCCCTGACTGTATGAGCTGTGCTGCTGCTGCCTCCTCCTGTCTCACTGAGAGAAGCAGCCGCTGCGGAGCACAGCTCAGCAACAAGTGCCGGACCGGGTAACACAAGGCGACGTGCCGGATTCGGCCCGCGGGCCTTGTGTTTGACACCCGTGGTGTATAGTGTACAGTCTCTGATAAAGCAGTAGTATGTGTATGCCAAAATTCATAAAGAGGTCAGCATGCCCAATATTTTGTACCCCATGTCCATTACCAAATTTACAAAATAAGCAATGTTTTAGCTGAAATTTTTCAACCTCAATATTGCAAAGAAACACTTCAAATATAAAAGTATAGAAGGTGTTAAAAAGGGTCATCATTCTCATCAACCATATTTTGTACAACTAAGATCTTCCCAATTCTCAATATTGTTAAGTGACAGATAAAATTATCATCAGCTTTATAACACTCCCAGCTAGAAGTCAGAGCAGCTGCTGGCCCCTCATTGTCTCAGCATCTAACAAGATGCATTGTGCATGTCCACAGCCATAGAAGGAGAGAGTTGTCACAGAGATATTGTAAGGATTAATGAACATGCTCAACACCAATCAATTGTTATTGTCAAGCAATGTAGCAACAGCAGAACTACCCCATTGTACTGACATATCAGCTGTTTCCATGCCTATTCCTCTGTACAGCTCACTAGTTGGCACTGCAAGGTAACTTGGAGTGCCTGGGGCCCCCAGTGGTGGTAATTCTTGGGACCCACCCTACAGCTACTGTACATGACTGCACATGACTCTTACACCCTGCCTCTCTTTCTCTGCCTTTCTTAGTGACACACTTTGCCCAGGGGCCCATTATTCCTCGGGGCCCACTGGAGGATTGCCCTGCTCTTCTGTGGGCCAGTCCGAGCCTGGCAAATCTGTGTATATATAATGCAGAACTAATTCCTGCATGTGCTGTCATCCATCGGGCTTACCTGCTAATACCACGGTTTGTGGCTACTTGCTGCATTCCTCTCCTGACTGATGTGGTGCGGTTATATTGCTGCTTCAGAAGTGTGTACAGGTTTCAGTGTCTAACTTGGTCTCTAATGACACCAAAGTGTTTGTAGTACCATATCTATAAATTGAGTCACCAGAAATTAGAAACTGTCCTACAGGCATTTCTTCCCATAGACATTGATGGCATATCAATAAGATATGATGAGCTAGCCCTTCTCCCCACCCCCACCCCCCCACCCCAACTGGGACCAACCACCAATACTCTGGTCAATGACTTTCCAGTGCCCTATGGAACATGATAGATCACATACAATACTTCTTCTATATAAAACAATTCAGCAAACCACAATTACATTTTTGAACCCAGGCTCATTTTCCTCACAAGCAAGTTGCGCAAAAAAGTATTGAAATGTTGAACATGTGCGTCTAAAGTTGAGATGGTTCATTTAGTTCATTTAAAAACAAAATTAAACACATTTTATGTTCATCCTGAAATTTCAACCAAAAGCCAAATATCCCTAACTTTTTCTGAGTAGTGTATATCACAGAGGCTGCTGACTTTAGTTATATAAAAATCCCAGGAAGTTTTATGCAACAGCAACAATATGTTGCTGGTTAGTGGTTTTTCCTTGCTGAAATTTGGGTCCAAGATTTGGGAATGACTAAAGAGGGTGGGAAGGTCTCTCCCATACTCGATCACAGGTTTAAAGCTGGGTGGAGAGGTGTGCAGAAGCAGGGCCGGACTGGGAATAAAAATCAGCCCTGGCACTAAGCCCCCACCAGCTCACATACAATATCCACTTAAAAAATTTCCCTTGTTCTCACACCTCGCCACTTTCTAAAATAAACTACAATATAAAGGTGCTTTCACACGGAGCATTTTTTGGTGCATTTTTTATGTTTTTGGTGCAGTTTTATGCAGAGAGGCAGAGCAGTTAATGCTGTACATTTTGCACAAAAAAATGCATAAAAAAACGCATTACCAAAACCGCTCTGTGTGAGAGCTCCCTACAGACAAGCAAGAAAGAAAAAGTGGTGCAGAGAAACCCTCATCACAGAGTCAGGTGTGCACTTTACAATCAAGGACAAGCCCACACTGACACTACATAAGCACCAACATAACCTACAACTCCACCAATCAGATCTCCATTAGTCAGGTCACCATCACATGAATACAGCACTGATTCAACACAGAAGTAAAATGACCCCTGACAGCAGGGACTCACAGCAGACGTCATCTCTGATGGGAGTTGTTCTCTTCGACCTTTTCCGGCCCAAACCTCCATGATATCTTCCCTGATGAGTTCTTCCCTTCCATTTTTTCTCTGTCCGGTACGGAATGAAATGTCTTCTTCTCCCGGTCACTACTCGTCCCTGTAGAATTTACCAAAAATACATCTTAGACTCCTCTCTTTTCCAGCACTTTCCTATCAATTCCCCAAACAGTGTATGTTAGACCATAAAAATTAGAAATTAAAAAATGTTAGATAAGTGGCATGTAAATAGGTAGACCCTCATTAGGCAGGCAGGGCAGTTATATAGGTAGCCAGGGCAGTATATAGGCAGGCAGGGCCAGTATGTAGGCAAGCAGGGCCAGTATGTAGGCAGGCAGGGCCAGTATGTAGGCAGGCAGGGCTAGTATGTAGGCAGGCAGGGACAGTATACAGGCAGGCAGGGACAGTATACAGGCAGGCAGGGCCACATATAGGCAGGCAGGGCCACTTATAGGTAGACAGGGCCAGTATATAGGCAGGCAGGGCCAGTATATAGGCAGACAGGGCCAGTATATAGGTAGGCAGGGGCGGTATATGGACAGGCAGGGCCACTTATAGGCAGCAAGGGCCAGTATGTAGGTAGCCAGGGCCGGTCTACAGGCAGGCAGGGGCAGTATATAGGTAGGCAGGGCAGTGTATACGCAGCCAGGGGCAATATATAGGTAGGCAGGGCAGTGTATATGCAGCCAGGGGCAGTATATAGATAGGCAGGGCAGTGTATAGGCAGCCAGGGGCAGTATTTAGGTAGCCAGGGCAGTGTATAGGCAGCCACAGCAGTGTATAGGCAGCCAAGGTCAGTGTATAGGCAGCTTGGGGCATTTTATGGATTGCCTGGGCTGTTTATTGGAAGCCAGGGGCAGTATATAGGTAGGCAGGGCAGTGTATAGGCAGCCAGGGGCAGTATATAGGTAGGCAGGGCAGGGTATGGGCAGCCAGGGGCAGTATATAGTATAAACAAGGGCTCCCTAAACAGCCCGAAATGCGTTGGTGGAAACCAGTGTACCCTCTGTTTTGATTGTACAAAGAATAAAGCAGCATTTACTGGTGGAAACCAGTGTATCCTCTGTTTTGATTGTACAAAGAATAAAGCAGCATTTACTTTTGCATCTACGCTGGACCTCCTTTTTCCTACTCTGGTATATTCTTAAGTGGGCTCCTGGCCGGGAGCCAGAGGACCGGGCGGGTTGAAGCTGCTAGCTGCGCATGCAGGAAAGAACAGGTGCAATCATCAAGACAGCTAGTGGTGAGTCGCTACTCTTCTCTTCACAGTTGTGAACTTTCTTTTTTGTTGTTTGCAGTATATAGGTAGGCAGGGCAGTGTATAGGCAGCCGCAGTAGTGTATAGGCAGCCAGGGGCAGTGTATAGCCAGGCTGTGCAGTGTATAGCCAGCCAGGGCAGTGTATAGGCAGCAAGGGCAGTGTATAGGCAGCAAGGGCATTGTATAGGCAGTAGGGGCAGTGTATAGGCAGCAATGGTGGCAGTGTATTGGCAGCAAGGGCAGTGTATAGGCAGCCAGGGCAGTTTATAGGCAGACAGGGACAGTATGTAGGCAGGCAGGGCAGTATATAGGTAGGTAGGGGCAGTATATAGGTAGGCAGGGCAGGGTATATGCAGCCAGGGGAAGTATATGTAGGCAGGGCAGTTTATAGGCATGCTGGGCATTGTATAGGCAGTCAGGGGCAGTATATGGGCAGGCTGTGCAGTGTATAGCCAGCCAGGGCAGTGTATAGGAAGCCAGGGACAGTGTATAGGCAGGCAGGGCAGTGTATAGGCAGCCAGGGGCAGTATATAGGTAGGCAGGGCAATATATAGGTAGGCATGGCAGTGTATAGGCAGTCAGGGCAGTGTATAGGTAGGCAGGGCTATTATAGGCAGGCAGGGACAGTAAGTAGTTTAAAAAAAATAATACTCACCCGCTGTCCCCACCTCTTCACTTGCTCCAGAGCAGCCGCTGGCTTGCTGGTACAGGTCGCGGAACAGGCGCGCGATGACGACATCACATCGCGCGCCTGCTGAGCGGCCTCCTGGGAGCTGCGCATCCTCCAGGGGGCTGAACGGCCGGGATCAGAAGATCCCAGCTGTTCTGCCTCGGCCGCTGCTTGCGCTGCACGGTGCAGGTGGCGGCCGTGATGGCTGCATGGCTGGGTCTGTGACCCGGCCATGCAGCCGTGTGGCGAGGGGGGCCTTTCGGCCCCCTGGCACAGGGGTCCGGTCGCAGATGCGACCATTGCGGCCCCTGTACGTGCGCCACAGACCGGCTCCGGCACTCGGGGCCCGCCGGGGAGGAACACCGGCCTCCTCAGCGAGCGATCCGAGCCGGCGCTGCGGCCCGGACCTCAGCGGCCCACCGGGCACATGCCCGGTTTGCCCTATGGGCAATCCGAGCCTGTGCAGAAACCTCAGAAGAGATCTCCTCTATCTGTCTCATTCTTAAGCCAAGAAAAGGTCTTCACAAAACTTGTTACTGGGACTGGGAAGATTACCTGAAGAAAGGTATATACTCACCTTGCCACTCACCACTGTTCCAGCACTGCAGCTGCCGTTACTCTTCATTCTTCTGTTTCTATCCGGCTGCTGTGGTTGGGCTCTGAGTGCTGCAGTCGCTGATTGGCTATATAGGTCATCCACTTTGTCGGAGGTCCCCATTCAGAAGTGAACGGCTTACAGCGGTGACATCAGGCGATGGTACATGACTTCTGCAGCACTCATGAATTCACTGCAGCAGCCTGATGTAAACAGGCAAACAAGGAGAATCCTGGCAGCTGCAGTGATGGATCAGTGGAGTGATGAGCGCATATTTTTTATGTTGTTGGAGCAGCATTATCTTAAATTTATTAAAATATAAAGACCTGGACAACCCCTTTTAAAACAGTGTTCAACTATTAAAAAGTACTTGTATGACATATTAAAGTGATGAAAGACTGATCAGTAAGCGTCAGGCATTCAGTAATCCTGTGAACCCCTATTATAGCTTAATGGAGAACGACTATGTATTTCCCCTATTTACAGTACATAAGTGTTATGTATTGTATTTTCTCCTCTTCATATCTATGTCTATAAAAAGGTGCAATGAGTTGTCAATATGCATGTTAATACAATCAAGTCCTAAAAAATGGCGTCATGGTCTTAAACTTCTACTATGGTATCCCACACAGATCCACACAGTCAAATTTTTGATTGAAGGGACTATTTACTTTGAAAAATACCTGTTTGTTAGAAGTGACCCTTGATGACAAGCTGGATCACTAGGTGTTCTAGGTCTGAAACCTCCGATGATTAGCTGTAATGTGTGGGGGAACCTGTCAGCAAATGACTAATTTTCCTGCAGTACTGCCTCAGGATAAATGAAGCCTTATGCAGTGCTGAGCCCTCCACAGAGAGATGCTTTTTGTAGATACTCTTCGCTTTAATAAATGAGAGTCCTGAATGCAAAATCCCCGTTCTGTTTACCTAGAATGCCCTAACAGAGGATTTGGAAATGGGTTTTGTAAACCAGGCACTCTTATAAAAGCATGTTCTTTAACACATTCAGGGGTGTACGCTTGTCATAAGCGAGAGGTCGTTTCCACATTATTATGAGCATACTCATCATTCTGATCGCAATCTTTTTTTCTTTTTCCTTTTTTTTCCTACTATGTCTGTCAGTTTAATAGTTTTCCAGATCTATTGTTGATCATTGAGGTGGTCCCACAAGCCGCAAGAGTGCATAAAACTATTTTTGGATTTTTGCGCAACACCACCAAACCTAATTTCTACATTAAAGGATGGTTAAGGAAGAATCTTCATTTTGAGCTTCTTTCTTACCTCACAGCGGGGATAGCTTGCAATAATTAAAATGTGTTCTCACCATGCTGTTTCATAGAGCAACAGCCAGCTTCAGGATCCCACTTTCTGTCCATGCTGTGGGTGGGTTTACAGCAGTGATTTGCATATCATATCTGCTACAGTGCTCTAAGGGAATGTTGACACGGCGTACTTCGGTGCATAATTGCCCTGCAATTCGCCCAAAGTCTGCTCCACAAGTACAGTAAAATCATAGCACTCATTGAGTGTTATGATTTCACAGTGTATTCCCCAGCGTGCACGGTGTCCCGAACAAAGAAGGGAAATGGAGAGTGAATGGGGGCCGAGCAGGAGCGCTGTTAGAAATACGCGCTAGCCAGCACGTACTTCCAACAGCAGGCGCAGGGCCGTTCCTGATGTAACACAATGCATCACTATCAACCGAAGCCAAAATATACAAAACGCTTTCACACAATGTGCTACATATAAAACTACTAAATAATAGCCATACCGTTACCAAATAACACTGCTACACAAAACCAGAATCCCAAGGTTGATATTAACACCACATATCACCAGCACATAGTAATCAAATAATACTACCACACCATGATCACATATTCCCAACACATAGTGATTGAATATCGCCACACCATGACCACATATCACCACCACATAGTGACTGGATAATACCACAACACCCTGACCACATATCACCTCTACATGATGACTGAATAATACACCATACCATTAGTGAATATAAGCCATTATACTACAATCAATATAACCGGCATACAGTGACCATACAGTGGTGGATACTAGTTTTACACAGGCTCTGCAGACATATAATCGATTAAAGTAAAGTTACATCTAGGGACTCACAGGAGACGTCTCTGAAGAGTTGTTCTCTCTCTCTTCTTTTTCTCCATCTGTCCCAGACCACCATGGCATCTTCTCCCGGCCACAACTCTTCACTGTAGATGTTAGAAAACAAACATCTTAAACTCCTCACTTTATCAGCACTTCTCTACCAAGTCCTATCATTATACAAATTCCCCATCTATAGCGCCCCAAATGGTAATAATTACCCCCATTGTGTCCCAAACAGTAAAAATGCCCCCAAACGGCTATGGGGCTTCCATTGTGTACCAAGTTTTAGTCTTGTTTTGTATACCAACATAGGAAGTAATGAAATTCCCTAAGACAGTATGTAGGTACACCCCCAAACTAGGTAGGCAGTCCTCAGGTAAGTGTATAGCGTCCCATTAGGTAGGTAGAGTTATAGGTAGGTATCTCAGTCCCCTATTAAGTAAATAGGTAGTTATAAAGACCTCCCAAGAAGTAGAAATATAGATCCCTATTATGTAGTTGTATAGGCCCCTGTAGGTAGTTATTTGCCCCCTGCAGCCAAGAAGATGCCCCCTGCAGTCAGGTATTTGCCCCCTGTAGCCAGTAAATTTCCCCCTTGTAGCCAGTAAATTTCCCCCTTGTAGCCAGGTATTAGCCCTCTGTAGCCAGGTAGTTGCCATCTGTAGTTAGTAAATTTCCCCTGTAGCTAGGTAGTTGCCCCCTGTAGCCAGTAAATTTCCCTTGCAGCTAGGTAGTAGCCCCCTGTAGCTAATGAAAATAAAAATAAAAAACTACTCATCTATGGATGTTTCCTCTCCACACAGCAGGTCCTGCGCTGATGAATGGTGTAAGCGGCGTGACATCATGCTTACACATAGCGCACAGCTCCCGGAGGTCTCCAGGAATGGGAGCAGAGTGTCGCATTGAGCTTGATAAAAGCTTAGCGCCCCTTGCGAAGCTGCTGTGTATGTATATCGCTCACTGAGTGCTGTACATAGAGGGGAAAAGGCAGGAGGGTAACGATCCGTCCTGCCTTTTCCCTGTAGGAGCAGCTAAACAGCTATTTTGCAGCTGCTGACTGACTCTGCGTGGCCATTTTAAAATGGCCATGCAGAGAGAGCTATCAATCAATATGCGGGCGAGGCGGCGGCCGCAGTGCCCCCTCGGGTGAGTGGCGCCCCGGGCGATCACCCGCTTCGCCCGCACCTAGGAACGGCACTGATCAGGCGTATAGCAGTCCGCACAGGTACGTGCTGCTGTACGCCATGTGAACCTATCCTAAAGGGCTAAAGTTTGTCAGTAACATAAACAAGCCCTGTGCTGCTGATAACACCATCCCGGCCACTGGTGAAGACTTTTCTCCTCTGGAGATTGAATCCTTTTTTTCCTATAAAGGGAATGTCTCCTTGTCTTTTGTGGGTTTTAAAATAACTTTTCTCCATACTTTTTGTCGGGGACATTTATATATTTTTATAAATGAATCATATTTCCCAGTTGCCATCTTTTCATAAGATTAAATAAGTTTAATTCTTTGAACCTCTCCTAAAATGCTCCATTCCCTTTATTAGTTTGGTTGCTCGTCTTTGCACTCTCTCTAGCTCCACTACATCCTTTCTATAAATTGGAGCCCAGAACTGAACAGGATATTCTAAGTGAGGCCGCACCAATACTTTTTATAGCAATAATATTACATCCCGATCCTGCGAGTCCATGTCTCTTTTGATACACGACAATATCCTCCTGGTCTTAAAGGCAGCTGATTGACACTGCATGCTGTTCTGTAATCTATGATCTACAAGTACACCCAGATCATTCTCAATGAGTAATTCTCCCAATTATTAACCCCATAGGACATATGATACATACAGATTTTTAGTACCCAGGTGCAGGACTTTAGATTTATACACAGTGAATCTCATGTGCCAAGCGGATGCCCAAACACTGTGGGTCCAGGTCTGCTCGCAATTAATAAACATCTTCCATAGATTGCACTTAACTACATACAGTGGGGAAAATAAATATTTGATATACTGGTGATTTTGCACGTTTTCCCACCTACAAAGAATGGAGAGATCTGTAATTATAGTAGGTACCCTTCAACTGTGAGAGATAATTAATAAGTATTTGATACAACAGAAAATCAGTACTTCATACTTGGTACAAAAGCCTTTGTTTGTTATTGCAGAGGTTAGACGTTTCCTGTGGTTTTTGATAAGGTTTGCACACACTGCAGCAGGGATTTTGGCGCACTCCTCCATACAGATCTTTTCCAGATCTCTCAGGTTCTGGGGCTGTCACTTGGTTACATTGAGTTTCAGCTCCCTCCAAAGATTTTCGATTCAGTTCTGGAGACTGGCTAGGCCACTCCTGCACCTTGAAATGCTTCTTACGGAGCCACTCCTTAGGTGCCCTGGACGTGTGTTTCAGGTTATTGTTATGCTTGAATACCCATTTTCAATGCTCTTACGGAGAGAAGGAGCTTGTTGGCCAAAATTTCATGATACATGTGCTCCATCCATCCTTCCTTCAATACCTTGCAGTCGTCCTGTCCTCTTTGAATGCTTCACGATTGGGATGGTTTTCTTGGAGTTTTACTCATCTTTCTCCTTCCTCCAAACATGACAAGTGGAGTTGATACCAAGACCTTCTCCCATGCCTCCTCTGGATCATTCAGATGGTCAATGGCGAACTTCAAACGGACCTGGACATGTGCTGGCATGAGCCTTGCGTGCCCTGCAGAATTTTAATCCATGATGGTTTAGTGTGTTACTAATGGTAATCTTTGAGACTGTGGTCCAAGGTTCTATACAGGTCATTGACTTCCCGTGTAGTTCAGAGCTGATTTCTAAACTTTCTCAGAGTCATCCTTACTCCACGAGGCGAGATCTTGCATAGAGACCCAGACCGAGGAAGATTGACAGTCTTCTTGGGTTTCTTCCATTTTCTAATAATTGCGCCGACAGTTGTTGCCTTCACATAAAGCTGCTTGTATATTGCCCTGTAGCCCATACCAGCATTGTGCAAATCTACAATTTTGTCCCTGGTGTCCTTAGACAGCTCTTTGGTCTTGTCCATTGTGGAGACGTTGGAGTGTAATTGAGTGTGTATAGGTGGCTTTTATATAGGTAATGAGTTCAAACAGGTGCAATTAATACAGGTAATAGGTGCAGAGAAGGAGGGCTTCTTAGGCCATGTTCACACGGCTTAAAATGGGCCGTATTTCGGTCCGTAATTACGCGCCGGAGTGCGCAAATTACGGGCTGAAAACGTCCCAGTCATTACGGTAATCCACAGTTCTCATAGAGAACTATGGATTATGTCTCCTCTCCCTGCTCGGCGAATCCGCCGGGCGGGGAGATAAGTGACATGTGAATTACCAGCGGCGTATACGCGCCGCTGGTAATGCAAGTCTATGGGCCGGCGAAGTGCCGGCCCCCCGCTCACTCCCCCCGCTCCCGCCCCCGGCCACATGTCGTAATTGCGGAGCGTAATTACGTCCCGCAGTTAAGCCGTGTGAACATAGCCTTAGGGTGCTTTTACACGGAGAAATGTGGGTGTGTTTTTTGATTATTTATTTTTTTTTACACGTTTTTGGATGTGTTTTTTGTGCAGAAAGGCACAGTAGTTAATGCTGTACACTTCTGCACAAAAAACGTATTAAAGAAAGCACCAAAAATGCTCTGTGCGAAAGCACCCTTAAAGGGAACCTGTCACATAGGTTATGCCCCCCTTGCTGAGGGCAGCACAAGCTAGTCACAGACCTGCTGTTCCCAGCACTGTGTCCCTTATTCTGTAAGATGCAGCAGTTTTAAAGCATTTACCCCTCAAATCTTATTCATGAGTAGGTGTTAGCCCCGTCCACCAATTGCTTGCCCTACCCAATGACATCTATTCTCATGTTTCTACCTATTCAAAGTAATAGGTTTATCAGTTGAGGTGGGCGGGGCTAGCCTCAGATGGGCGGGGTTTGAAAAAAACTGACTCTTTGAATGACTCTTTCGAATGACTCTTCTGGCTGAAAACTGCAGATTTGAACATTAAATACTCGAAAACTACAGCAACTTACAGAATAAGGGACACAGCGCTGGAAACAGCATGTCTCCCACTACCTTGTTCTGCTCTCAGCAAGGAGGGCATAATCTATGTGACAGGTTCTCTTTAAAGAAACTAACAGGTCTATGAGAGCCAGAATTCTTGCTGTTTGGTAGGTGATCAAATATTTATTCAGTGCAATAAAATGCAAATTCATTATTTAGAAATCCATACAATGTGATTCTCTGAATTTCTTTCTTAGATTCTGTCTCTCACAGTTGACTTGTACCTACGATAAAAATTACAGAACTCCCCATTCTTTGTGGGTTGGAAAACTTGCAAAATCGCCAGTTTATCAAATACTTATTTTCCCTTCTGTAGCTTGGTATCATCTGCAAAAATAGAAACCGTGCTATTAATACCCTCCCCTATGTTATTAATAAATATATTGAATAAAAAAGGACCCAGTACTGAGCCTTGGGGCACACCACTCATAACCGGGGACCACTCAGATTCATTTACCACCACTCTTTGAGTACAACCTGGTAGCTAGTTTTTAATCCAGTTACACACTATTATTTCTTATCCTGTAGACTTTACCCAATAGAGGCTTATGAGGGACAATGTCCAATGCCTTTGCAAAGTCTAAAAATACTATATTCACAGCTGCTCCAATGTCCACTCCCTTACTGAAATCTTCATCAAAACAGATCCATTTACTTCATACATGCCAACTCTCCCGTTTTTGGCGGGGGGGTCCGCTATTTGGGGTCCCCTCCCGCCCTCCCGGGGGAGTTGGCATTTCCTCCTTGCCGCCTGCAGGCGGCGGGGGTCCTTTAAATTTACCGCGGCGCAAGGTAGCGCTGGTGCGCTACTCTGCGCCGCGGGGACCCGCCCTACAGGCGGGTGAAGCGGCCGCAGCGGCCGCTCATCACCGCCCGCGGTCTCACTGTGCGGGGAGGAGGCAGGAGGGATCGCTCCCTCCTCCCCCTGTATGTCCGCCGCCGGTGTGTGCGCCGCACATACAGGTCAACGGCGCAGGGGGAAGTGACGCGCGGCTGCAGGGGAGTGACGCGCGGCTGCTCTCACTTCACCCAGCGCCGCTGAAGAGATCGGGCAGGAGCTGGCCACGCTGCAGGAGCCTGGTAAGGTAAGTGGATTTTATTATTTGATTTTTATTAGCTTTAGGGGGCTCTACCTGGCTAACAGAGAGGGCAACTACCTGGCAACAGAGGGGGCACTACCTGGCAACAGTGGGGACACTACCTGGCAACAGAGGGGACATCTACCTAGCAACAATGGGGACACTACCTGGCAACAGAGGGGCCATCTACCTGGCAACAGAGGGGGCACTACCTGGCAACAATGGGGGCACTACCTGGCTAACAGATGGGGCACTACCTGGCTAACAGATGGGGGCACTACTGGCAACAGAGGGGGCACTACCTGGCAACAGAGGGGACACTACCTGGCAACAGAGGGGGCACTACCAGGCAAAAGAGGGGACATCTACCTGTCAACAAAGGGGACATCTACCTGGCAACAGAGGGGACATCTACCTGGCAACAGAGGAGGCACTAACTGGTAAACAGATGGGGGCACTACCTGGCAACAGAGGGGACACTACCTGGCAACAGAGGGGACACTACCTGGCAAACAGAGGGGACAACTACCTGGCAAACAGATGGGGGCACTACTGGCAAACAGATGGGGCCCTACCTGCTAACAGATGGGGGCACTACCTGGCTAACAGATGGGGTCAATACCTGGCAACAGAGGGTGCACTACCTGGCAACAGAGGGGACATCTACCTGGCAACAGAGGGGACATCTACCTGGCAAACAATGGGGGCACTACCTGGCAAACAGATGGGGCACTATCTGGCAAACAGATGGGGGCACCTACCTGGCTGACAATGGGGGCACCTAACTGGCTGACAATGGGGGCAACTACCTGGCTAAAAATGGGGGCACCTACCTGGCTAACAATGGGGGACACCTACCTGGCTAACAAAGGGGGGCATCTACCTGGCTACAAATTTGGCTCTACTTGGCTACAGAGGGGGCATCTACTTGGCTACAAGGGGCATCTACCGGCCTGTAAGGGGCACTACCTGGTTATGGGGGGCTACTACCTGGCTATAAGGGCATCTACCTGGCCTTCTTCCAAAGCCGTTAAGCAGTTAGGGGTAGTGGGTGTGGCTTTTTGAAGGGGCGTGGCATACCAACAAGCTGGGCGTGTCCTTGCAAATTTTTACGCGCGCCGCCCACTACCTTCTCCTGCTTTTTCATTTTCGAAAGTTGGCAACTATGATTTACTTCATTAGTCAAGCTAGTAAGTATAAAGTTAGTAGGTACTATTGACATTGATTAGCAACATTTTGGGCCCTTTATCTAAAGCTTTACCCGCCATCACGGCTATGGCAAACTTTTCAGCAAAAGCTTTGTATTTCTAGTTTCCACTGGGAGATAAATGATTAAGGTCCAAGAGGGACCAAAACATTACTAATCAGTGTTGACAGTCTGTACCTACTAACTAAGTAAATGCTTGAATTCTTTTCTTGAATAAA
Source organism: Phyllomedusa bahiana (assembly GCA_025379985.1). Classification (NCBI taxonomy): domain Eukaryota; kingdom Metazoa; phylum Chordata; class Amphibia; order Anura; family Hylidae; genus Phyllomedusa; species Phyllomedusa bahiana. The sequence continues at coordinate 121,254 of JAODAL010002278.1, read as the reverse complement.
ATTTTAATTTCAAGAAAATACACAAACAGTACAACAATTTGTGTGATTTTAGATTAGGTACAATGTGTTTGTCTATAATTGTGACTTGGATAACAATCAGACCACATTATTTTAGTAATCAATGCAGAAATAATAAAATAAAAACACGTACACCGCTCTTTTCCCCTTTACAGATACCAAACACCCCAAAAAAGATAAAAAAAATAAATAAAGTACCCATATTTGGTATCACCGCGTGTGTAACGACCAACCCTATAAATGTGTCATATTAATTAACCTGTACGGTGAACGCTGTTAAAAAAAAAACAAAACAAAGAATTGCGATTTTTGTTCATCCCGCAGGACATAAAATGGAATAAAAAGCGATCAAAAAGTCATAAAAACACCAAATTTGTACCAATTAAAATGTCAGTTCATCCCGCAAAAAAATAAGTCCTCACACCTCTCTGTATACGGAAAAATAAAAAATTATGGCTCTCAGAAGACAGCGATGCATAAAAATAGTTTTACACAACAAGAACACTTTTTTTTTTTTTAAAGTGCTTCAACATAAAAAAAAATATATAAATTGGGTATTGTCGTAATCGTATCGACCCACAGAGTAAAGCTAACTTGTCATGGATACTGCACAGTGAGCGCTGTTAAAAAATAAAAATAAAAAACTCCTAGGATTGCAATATTTTCGTCACCCTGCCTTCCAAAAGACGTATTTAAAACTGATCAAGAAGTCTTGTCCCTAAAAATATTATACCAATAAAAACGTCAACTCACCCCGCAAAAAACAAGCCCCTACACAGCTCCTTTCATAGAAAAATAAAAATTTATGGCTCTCCGACTGCGACAATGCAAAAACGTGTCTTCCTTTTTGAATAAAAGTGTTTTTATTGTGTAAAAGCAGTAAAACATGAAAAAAATATACAAATTTGAAATCACTGTAATCGTATCGACCTGCTGAGTAAAGCTAGAATGTAATTTATGCCGCACGGTGACCGCTGTAAAAAATAAAAATAAAAAACACTACCAGGAATGTTGTATTTTGTTCAAAATGCCTCACAAAACCTTAAAAAAATTGATCAAAGCGTCATATGCACCCCATAATGGTATTAGTAAAAATGTCAACTCATCCCACAAAAAACAAGCTCATAATCAGCTCCGTATACAGAAATATAAAAAAGCTATGGTTGTCAGAATAGGACAACATAAAAACGCAATTTTTTATAGACCTATTTCTATTGTGTAAAAGTAATAAAAAAAACTATATAAAATTTATATCATTGTAATTGTACCGACCCCCATAGTAAAGTTATTTATCCTGTTCGGCGAACATTGTAAGTATGAAGCCCAAAAATCAATGGCGGAACTGCGTTTTTTCCCCCAATTTTCATGGCCCAATACTGAAAGAAAACTATGGAACACTTGAGCGCCCCCAAAATGCCCAGTACACCCCTAGATGAGATCCCTGAGGGGTGTTGAATCCAAAATGGTGCGACTTCTGGAAGGTTTTACCTGTTCTGGTACTTTGGGGGCTTTGCAAATGTGACATGGCCCCACCAAAATCTACGTTCCAAAAGCCAAATAGCGTCATGTGCCTAAACAGCAGTTTACACCCACATGTAGGGTATTGCCGAACAAAATTTTGGGTACTTTTTTTCCAGGATTCCTTGTAAAAATGAACCAATTTCAGCTAAAATTGCAGTTTGTTGGAAAAAATAAAATTTTTAATTTTCACAGCTTAACACTAAAAACAAATTGTGAAATACCTGTGAGGTCGATATACTCCCTGCACCCCTGGATATATTTCTTTAGGGGGTGTAGTTTCCAATATGGGTCTTTTTAGGGGTGTTTATTAAATTTTAGCACCTTAGGGCGTCTGCAAACCTGAAATGGTGCCTAAATAAAATCGTAATGAAAATGAGACCCCAGAGTCCAGCAGGTACTCCTCCTACTCTGGAGCTTGTGGCTGAGCCAAAAAGCTAACTAGGCCCACATATGGGATTTCTCTGAAAATGGCACAATCTGGGGAATCAATATTAAGTTGCATTTCCCTGATCACATCTACCGTGTTCTTGTGATAATGGATAAAAATTGAAAATCTGCAAAAAAAAGTGAAGTTTTGAAATTTCACCTCCAAATTGCTTTAATTCCTGTGAAACACCTAATGGGTTAATAAACTTCCTAAATGCTGTTTTGAATACTTTAAGGGGTGTAGTTTCTTAGATGATGTCATTTATGGGGGTATCTAACATACAGGCCAACTACTAAATTTCTAAGCCCCCTAATGACGTAAGTAAAAGAAAGACCTTTAAAAAAAAGATGCCAACCCACAGTAGACATATGGTAGATGCTAGTTATAAGCTATTTTGAGTGGAATAACTATCTGTCTTACACACAGAAATTTTGGAAGTTTGAAAATGGTAAATGTTTCTAATATTTCATGATTCTTTGATATTTTTCACAAATAAACAAGGACTTTTTGGACCAAAATGTCTAACTATCTTAAAGCACAATGTGTCACGAGAAAACCATCTCTGAATCACATGGATAGGTTAAAGTGTCAAAAAGTTATTCTCACGTACAGTGACACATGCCAGATTTAAAAAATGGGGCTCTGTCAGAGAGGCCAAAACTGGCTCCGGCGTTCAGAGGTTAAAGGGGATTTATCGCTTCAACAGTTCGTCTGTTTCATTGTACTTTCGGTTTCTCAGCTCCTCAAATCCAGGGGCGTTTCTTCCACTCCCAACTGGGTGTTTCTTAACTGAAGGGGGGGTGACATCATTCCCCCCTTCACTGTTCATGCTCACTCCCAAGTCAGTGTGTTTGTTTGAGATCAGTGGGAGGGGATAGCACATCCCTGCTCTTCTCCCCCATCTCTGTCTGAGTCCACATGTCACTGTCGTTCCTCTCCCCATGCAGTTTTATTTTGTAAGAGCTATTTGTTTACATACCACAGCCCTACATTCAGTCTAGACAGTCTTCTATGAAGTCAGAGCACTGATCAATTCTCCTCTCACAGCTGGAGGTTTGTTACAGTTGAATCTAGTCTTCTATGAACTCATTAGGCACCGAGCACAATTCTGCTGTTTTCTGATTGTAGAAGCAGCTGCAGGGTTACTGTGCAGCTGCTGACTGTGCAGAGTGAAATGTTGCCGACCCCTTATTCTGAGTGAGAGAGGCAGGAATACGCGCTCCCGTGAATCAACCGGGGGCCAGACAGAATGTAAATTAGTAGAGCCGGCAGCCAATATAATGAAAGAAGGTGGAATCCGTCCTGCACTGGGAACAGTGTTTACAAAAAATGAAGATAAGGGAGACCATAAAAACAAGACAGCTTTGCAAATGACATCCAATTTCAAAGTTGCTTGTTTTCACTGTCCCCTTATTCTGAAGACCATTTAATGTAATGATAAAATCTCTTTAAAAAATATGCACATATTTGGCATGTTTACAGCCATAAGCAACTGCAGACAAATTTATAGCATATTTTATGATGATCAATGTATACAAAAAATAAAAAACTGCGCAGAACTGTATTTGCATATTTAAAAAAAAAAAAAAAAAAAGATCATGAATTAAAAGCTAATATGTGTAAGCACTTGTATAAAAAGACAAGGTCTTATACAGCCACATCAAACAAAAGATTAAAAAAACAATTGCTATCATCCCCAAAGCTAAAATTGTGCTAGTCCTTAAAGGGTTGAAATGATCCCACACAGGACATCCAGTGCAGTAGATTGTAAGGCTATGTCTACACTGCAGTGGACAAAAAACGACCTGAAAACGAATTACTAAAAATGTTCATGAAACTGAGTTTTCTGTCCACTGCCTGTCAAAAGCAGCTGAAAAAACTTCCGTTTTTTGGTGCGTTTTTTTGGAGCGTTTTTTGAAGCGTCTTTGCTCTGCTTTTTAATGTATGCACAAATAAAGCCATTGGATGTAAACTACACCCTACAGGTGGAGTTAACATGTTAAGTAGCCACTTCCTTTAGATCACTGTAGCCATTGTGAGCACATTGTCCTTTGTGTGCTGCTGCTGCTGCGTGCTACTGCTTTATTAAATTTTGCACCAGATTCTTGCACCAAAATCCACATAAACCCACATTATCTTTCCATACAGCAAGATAACTGTATTAGCATCAAAATCTGTAAAGAAAAGAATTTTAGCGCCAAATTCCCCAAAAACCTATTATTGCGCCAAATTCCATAAAAAAAAAATATTTTTAGTGTCAGAAGCGTGATCAGTTTATTAGCGCCAAAATTTTTTAGATATATTGAACTAAGCCCCCAAATCCATCAAAAAACGGATTCTGGCACCGAAATCCGTAAAAAATGTATTTATTTGCGTCAAAAGCTAGATCACTTTATTAACGGCAAAATCTGTAAAGATACGAATTTTTACCCCAAAAGCCATAAAAAATGGATTTTTGCGGCAAAATCCGTAAAAAACGTATTTTTGGCGAGATAACGTTATTAGCGCCAAAATTTGTAAAAAAAAATTATTTTAATGTCAAAAAACATAAAAAAAGAGATTTTTGCGCCAAAATCCGTAAAAAAAACCGAATTTTTGGCGTCAGAGGCAAGATACGTTATTAGCGCCAAAATCTGTAAAAAAAAATGTATTTTAGTGCCAAAAAACGTAAAAAACTTATTTGGGGGAAAATTTCCTTTTTTAAAAACAAGAGAAAACATTTGTTTTTCCCCAGCTTTTTTAAAAAGGAAAAACAAAAATTTTTTGAAAAAAGGAACGTTTTTTTTTCGGCCAAAAAAACAACCAATTTTAACCCCCCTTTTGAAATTGAGCCAAAAAAAACCCAAAAAAAATTGTTTTCCGGGGCTTTTTTTTTTTAAGACAAATAAGAATTCCAGTTGAAAAATTTTTTTTGGTTTAAAGGTAAAAAAATTTTTTTTTTTTAAAAGAAAATTTTTTACAACCCTCAAAGAAAAATTTAAACCCCCAATGTTTGGGGAAAGTTTTCCCCCAAACATGTTTTTGTTAAAATTGGTGCAAATTAAAAACAAAATCCCTTGTTTTAATTTTTTGCTTGTAAAGGTAAAAAAAATTAATCCATTTTTTGGTTTTTTTGTCCCCCCCAAAAAACCAATTTTAATTTTGGTGTTTCGATGTTGGACAACAATTCTAGTTTTTAAAGTTTTCCAGGCAAAGAACACAAAAAGAAAAATTTTTTTAAAAAACCCCTTTGTTTGTAATTAGGCTCCAAAAAAAAAATTAGGGAAACCCCTTTTTTTTTAAGGGCCAAGCAAAAACGCTTAATTAAGATTAAATTTTTGCGTAGAATTAAAATCCCCACCAAGTTTTGCATTTTACAATTTTTTCCCCCGAAAAACCAAAAACATTTTCCTTTTGTTTGGGAAATTTTCCCAAAAAAAATTTATTTTTTTGATTTAAAAAACTCGGTTTAAACAAGAAAACAAACCTTTAAATTTTTTCCCTTGTAAAATTCCCCAAAGTTAAGGGAAAAATAGACTTTTTTTTCTTTGATTGGTGTTTTTTCTATTACCCAAACGGAAAAATTGTTTTTTTGTTTGTAAATTGGTAAAAAAAATTTTTTTTTAAATTGGGTTTGAAAAAAAACCATTTTTTTTAAAACCCCCATAAAAAAAAGAAACCCCCAATAAAAATTTTCAAAAAATTGAAACCCACAAATTGTTTTTACGGTTAAAATTTTGGGAAAATTTCTACCCAAAAAAAAAAATTTTAAAACCCCAATTGGAAAAAAATTTTTAAATTTTTGGGTTTAAAAAGCCTTTTTTTTTACAACAAAAAAACCGGTTTTTCCCCGGGGTTTTGTTTGCAATGGAAAAAAAAAAAACAGCCCTTTTCTTTTAAAAGGGGTTTTCCCCAAAAAAACAAATTTTTTTTAATTTTTAAAAATTTTGGGCCCTTTTTTTTTTTCTTAAAAAAAGGAAAAAAAAATTTTGAGAAACAAAAAAAAGTTAAAAAAACCCCTGATTGTAAAAAGGGAAAAAAAGGGCCCAAAAAACAGATAGGGGGAAAAATTTGGGTGTTTTATAAAAAAAATAATTTAATAAAATTTTGTAATTTGGGTAAAAAATTTTAATATATATTTTTAAAAAAATTTAATTTTTCGGGAAAAAAATAAATTAAATTTTCCCCCCCGGGATTGATTGGAAGTTTGGGCCCACAAAAGACAGAACGGGTTAAAATTCTTTTTTTCTTTAACCAAGGTTTAATTTTAAACCCTTTAAAGTGATTATCCAAAAAAAATTTTAAAATAATTTTGGTTATTTAAAAAATTTTTTTTTGATTTGCCTGAAAAAAGTTAATTAACCCCTAAAAATTTTGAAAAAAATTTGGCCCTAAAAAAAACATTAGTTTTTCCTTAAACAAGGGTTTTTCTCCTTAAAACAGCGTCCTTGAAATTAACCTTTTTAAAAAGGGCTCCGGGAAAAAATAATTTTTTTGGCTTTAAAAAATTTTTGGGGGCAAAACCAAAAAGTTTTAATTAATGAATTTAAAGGGCCCAAAAAATTTGGACCGAAAAATGTAAGTTTTGGGGAAAGGTTTTTTTTCCCCCCCATAAAAAAGAAACGGTTTTGAAAACCTTTGTTGTGAATTTTAAAAGGGAAAAAATTTATAAAGGGCTTGGAAAAAAACTTTTCGTTTGGGGGCCCCAATGAAAAACCCCCTTTTCCCTTTTGGGAAAATTCCTTAAAATTTTGAAAAAAAGGTGGAGATCGCCGCCTTTTTAAAACCAAAAAAAGGGGGGAATTGGTTAAATTTTACTTGGGGGTTGTTTTTTGGGTTTTTTGGTGGTGGTTTAGATCCAACCCAAAAAAACCAAAATTGGAAACATTATGCTTTTGGAAAAGCTGGGGCCCCCCCCCCTGTTTTAAAAACAATTTTGAAAAGGCCCCGCAGAAGTTTTTCCAATAACAGGGAAGGGTTTGAGTAAGGGGGTGGCTTTGTTATGTCCCCGGGGGATCAAAAAACCCCGTTCCAAGGTTCATTTCAATTAGGGCAGGTTAGTTTTAAAAGGGTTTTGGAAAAAAACGCCCGGTGTAAGTTTTACCAAAAAAGTTTGACACCCCCCAAAAGTCCCCCAAAGGGTTCACCTACCAACCAAGTTTTCCAAAATTAACAATTCCATTTTTTTTCAAAATTTCCCCCCATTTTTAATTTTGGTGGCAAGACATGCAGAAGTATAGAAATTGTTTAAATATTTCACAATCACAATAGTCTGTAAATTAGCATATTTGAGGAAAGTAACAGCAATCTTTATGGTAAATTTTAAGTTTAAATTATGAAAAATTTTTTTTCCCCTTTTTCCCAATTTAGAAACCTTTCCACCACCATCCAAAAATTTATGGGCCCTTTTAAATTTCCCCTTTTTAAATTTTAAACTAGGGGCATTGTAATATTTTATACCATTGTAGTCTTTCATTCCCCAGGTTGTCAAAGAAAACCCTTTGGGTTCTGCTACCCTTCCCCAAATGGAAAATGGGTTTTTTAACAATTGAAATAGGGGGACGTCAAAAAATTCCCATTAAATAAAATGAAAAACAGCTTTTAAACAAATTGATGGCAGACCTTGGAAATTTCCAAAATTTACCCAAACAATTACTGTAAAAACCCAAAATTCATTCCCCAATGGACTAGTTTAGGGAAGACTTTAAATTTTTTAAGAAAACCAAAAATGGTCATTAAAACCCAGGCCCCGGACTGGGGGGTCTGGGGCCCCGGGGGAGTTAAATTTTGGGGGGGGCCCACCCTATTTAACAAGAAAATATTACCACCTTCGGACTTTAAATTTGCGCCCATTTTACCCCCATAATACAGTGTGCAAAAAAAAAACTGTTTTGGTACAGTAAAAATATCTTTTTGAGTAAAAACGTCTGCCTATCTCACATTTTATGGGACACGGGGAAAAAATAGCTCCATCCATATCCCCCCCACCCAATAAAAATTTCCCCTTTCCCCCACTTTTCCCCTTTGGGCCCAACCACCTCACCCCCTTTCCCTAAAATAAACACCACAAGAAAAAAAAAAGTTAAAAATGGAGCCCCACATAGGGGTCCAACACCAGCTCAGGTATAACCTACAACACCCCATAATAAGCCCCACATAGTGGTCAAAAACCCGGGCTCAGGAAATAACCTACAACCCCAAACCATAAAAGAGACCCCATAAGGTCAAAAACCACTCAGGTATAACCTAAAATTTACCGCCATATAGAGACCACATATGGTCCCCACCACCCTTCATTTATAACCAAACAAAACCGCCATAAAGAGCCCACAAAGGGGAAAGACACCAGCTCGGGGAAAAACCCTTTACAAAAATTCCCCAATAAGAACCACATAGAGGGTCCTTAAACCAACCACCCCCCTCGGGCCCACCCTCCCCACTTTAAAAACCCCCAAAAAAATTAAAAAAGCAACGACCCAATATAGAAAGTAAAATAACCCCTGACTCCGGGGCCCCCCCTCCCCCGGAGAACGCCCTTTCTATGAGTCGTTCCCTTCTCTTATGAGCCTTGTTTTTTATTCCCTTTTCTTCTGCATCCTTTCCCAAAAACCGCCGTGTTTACTTGCCCCGCCAAACAACTCTTTCCCTGCAGAAATTACACACAAATATCTTAAAAATTCCTAAATTTTTCCCAGCATTCTTTACCTATTCCCCCCTCTGAACAAAACAACCCAGGGGTGGGAGACGGAAAAACCCCCAATTTAACTTAAAAAGGCCAGTAACCTACGGGTTTGGGAAAGGGGGGGGAAAGGGGAAACAAACCCCCCTTGGAGAAAAATTTCTACAATTTAGGGTCGCCCCCCTTAAAATTATATTACCAGGTAGGTAGGAAAGACCCTGGGAAAGGAAATGCAAATGGGAAAGGGCCCCCAGAACAAAATAGCCCCTTTTTAAAGGTTTAGAAAACCCCCTGGAAAAATTTGGGTGGGGCCAAACCCCAGATGGGTTGGGGGGAAACCTAGCCACGGGTGGGTAGGAAAAACCCCCCCCCTGGAAGATAAAAAAGGCCCCCATTAAAGGAAAAGTTAAATAGGCTAAAAAGTTAGGTTGGGGAAACCCCATTTTAAGGTTGGCTGAAAGGTGGGGTTTTTGGGTGAGTTCCCAGTTAGTTGGGCTTTTGGGTATTTAAAGGGTTTCCCCCTTTATATAGGCCAAGCATTTGGGCCCCCCCTTTAAAGGTATATACAGACAGTTGGGGGCTCCTTTAGAAAAGTAAAACGAAATTTTAAGGGGTCCCCTTTAAAGGTAGTAAAATAGGCATTTTAGGGTCTCCTTTAGTGTCAAAAATTTCTCCCCCCCCCCCTTTTAGCTAGGGGGTGGGAGCCAGGGCCCCCTTTAATAGCCAGGGCCCCCTTAATAGCCGGGGCCCCCCCTTTAGGTACCGGGCCCCCCTTTTTATTTAAGTACCCACCTTTTAAGTGGGGCCACCTTTTTAAAGTAGCCAGGGCCCCCTTTAGGTAGCCGGGGCCCCCCTTTTTAAATTTTTGTGGGGGCCCCCTTTTTCCCCCTTAAAAATTTCGGGGCCCCCTTTTAGAAAACCCCCCCGGGGGCCCCCTTTGGGTAGCCGGGGCCCCCCTTTGGGTAAGCCGGGGCCCCCCCTTTTTTTTAGCCGGGGCCCCCCTTTTTTAGTCAGGGCCCCCTTTGTAAACCGGGCCCCCCCTTTTTGGGGGAGCCAGGGCCCCTTAAATCCCCCAGGGCCCCCTTTTAAAGTGGGCCGGGGCCCCCCCTTTTGGTACCAGGGCCCCCTTTGGTAGCCAGGGCCCCTTTTATACCCGGGGCCCCTCTCGGGGTGGGCCGGGGCCCCCTTTTTGGAAAATTCCGGGTCCCCTCTGGTAGCCAGGGCCCCCTTGGAAGTCAGGGCCCCCTTTAGAATAGTTTCCAGGGCCCCCCTTTTGGGGTAGCCAGGGCCCCTTTTTGGGAAAACCAAGGGGCCCCCTTTAGTAGCCGGGGGCCCCCCCTTTTGGTACCCAAAGGGCCCCCTTTAGAGCCGGGGCCCCCTCTCGGGTAGCCCCCAAAGGGCCCCCTTTTAATAGCCCGGGCCCCCCCTTTAAATAGTCAGACCCCCCTTTTTAAAGTACCCAAAGGGCCCTCTTTTGGTAACCACCCCCCCTTTTTAAAATAGCCCAGGGCCCACTCGGGTGGGCCGGGGCCCCCCCTTTGGGTAGCCGGGGGCCCTCTCGGGTTTACCGGGACCCCCCTTTAGTAGCCGGGGCCCCCCTTTCTGATTGGGGCCCAGGGGCCCCCTTTAGTGGGGCCCCTTTTGGCCCCCCTCTAAATAGTCCGGGGCCCCCCTTTGGGGAATTTTAAAAAAAAAACAAAAAACAGAACCATTTTCCCAAACGTCTCCCGCTCCCCCGCTCCCCCCCCGGGGATACCCCCACCCCCTGAATAGGGGGTTGAAAGGGGATGGGGACGTCACCCCGCGCCCCCCAACGTCACCGGTAGGGGCCGGCGCCCGGCAGGCTTAAGGCTTAGCGCCTTCAGCCTGCCAGGGAGATCAGCGGAGCACAGCGCTAGTGGCGCTTGGCACCGCTGACACCGCGCAGCCCCGGGAGTCGTGGACATTAGTCCCCAACTCCCGGGCCGGTCTCTGAGCGCTCGGGATGCGGGGCCAGGGCGTTCAGGGACCGGATGTGGCGGACGGGCCCCGGAGAGCAGTGGCACTGCCTCAGGGGCCCATAGCGGCTCGGGGGGGCCCACCTAGATCCCCCGGTGGCCCAGTCCGAGCCTGATTACATCATATTATATATATATATATATATATATATATATATATATATATATATATATATATTAATATATATATATTATTATTATATATATCATATACATTCAGTAAGCAGGTGACATGTATTCATGCTGACATTTTACCTTTTGGGCGTTTAGGAGTAAAGCTATGGAGAGTGCAAAGTTAGCACTCAAATTTGGTCCCTAAAGCCTAAAAGAGCCCAAAGGCAGCTCAATCACATGACAAACAGGAGTTCTGTTACAGAATTTGTATTGGAGCCCAGGAGCTTTAAAAGGGTGTTCTCACCACATTCCTTAGCTTTAAACATGTAGGTCAAGGTAAATAAAGATTGTTGCCAAATACATTGCTATTTTGATTTTGCTTTCAGAGCTAGAGCACTTCTTATTTCATGCTTGTGTACACAAGCCTCTCTGGTTACCAAGCACCTCTCTCTGCTCTAGCAGCCCTAGCCAAGATGGTGATGTCTCTCCCTGCTGTGTCTAATCCGTAGCACAGGAGCTTGTTAATGTTTCTTTCTAACAAACTTTAACCTTTTAGAGCTCTGTAGTCTTCTGCTGTTAAAACCCCTCCATCACCAAAGTCCCTCTAACAGGCTCAGCAGATATGCCCATCACTGCTGTAGAACCACCCATAGCCTGACCAGGGAATCTGAAGCTGGCTGTGAAGAGCAGGCAATATGAAACAGCCTGTTGAGAAAACCCCTTTAAGTGAAGTCTAAGAGCAAACAAGTCTCAATGGGTTATAACCGGTTATAGCATTGTATTAAATCGCACTGACAACAGTTTGCCAGTTATAAAAAGTACTGACATCTTAGGCTTTACCTGTTTGATCCTATTACTTTTATAGCACTAACCTATTTTGAAACGCTGTACAGAAATTGTTTCCATTCACCTTAGTCCCTGTCTGTAACCGGGCTCTTAATAAAAGTTTTCTATCCCAAACACTGAAACTAGGGTCAATTTCATAAAAAGACAATTCAAAAATCTATACATAAGTGAAGTGGGGGAGGAAATCAACACAAGCACAGTGAGACAATAAATACACACCTAAATACTGTACGATCTTGTTCTTGGTCTAACACTGTAAGGAAACAATATTAATGACTAAGCCACTGAGCTGTCCCCTTACTTGCTCACGCAGATTGTTAAAATCAGGGCAGATGTAGGAGTCACTAGGTCCCGATTTATGATGCAATTTATGAAAAACTATATTCCTATGTCTAAAGGAAAGTTGGAGATCAGAGCGTGTGTAGGGTGGCAATGCTTGCATGACAGATGTGAGAGAACAAGCTAGGAGAGGAGCAGAACACATTACAGATACTTAGCCTTTCCTTGTGAACTGTGCATGTGTGGAAAGGGTAGAGGTAGGTGTGCATGGGGTGTAAGTTTTATTATTAAGAACATGAAGAAAAATATCTATAGAATCAAAAAAGGGCAGTCCGTAGTGTGGTACATAAGAAAAACTAGGTGATATACCTTTCCCATACAGAATAGACTCCCTAGAGAATAGTTAGATCATGCTAAGTTACGGGTGTATTCTAATGACATGAAATGCCTCTAACATAGTCATTAATAGTGAAATAAGCAGCTTAGTAATTAGACTCTATTAAAAAAAAAAGTGTGCTGTTTATATAAAAAATTAGTATGTTTGGGGGGTTTGGCTCAGCCACAGTGTTCTGATGCCTGTCAGTGACTGAGAACTGCTTTAGGGCATATGAAGCTAGCTCTGAAGCAATTCTCTACATCACAGGATTGGGGGCTGTGCTACACCAGGTGCTGTGACCTCAGGCTCTCCCCGTGCTTTTACAGAGCGGTCTGGCAGTGCTTAATACAGTTATTCTGAGGGTACAGTGTCACCACTGTTGCCAATCCCCATGGTCAATCCTACAGCTGCTGCTCTGCTGCTGTTCTGACCGGATGCTGCTGTGTATTGTTTCCACAGCAGCATCAGGAGTGTGCACGTACCAGATATCAAAATCGCACCCCCTGTACTATCCTTAGGGTACATTCACACGGCTGATTTTGATACTGTTTTCGGAGCATTTCCTCGCCCAAAACAACATCAAAAAGTCTACAAAACACCCTTAGTTCATTTTCATTGATGTATGTGTAAAACAGCGGTGTTGTTCACACACAACAAGGTTTTCAGTGCATTCTCCATGCTTCTTTGGACACTGTTTTGGATGCTGAAAAAGAAGTGTCATATCAATTCTTAAAGCATTTTCAACATTGAAAATCCCCATAGGATTCAATGGAGAGCTCAAAAATCGAAAACCTGATGAAAACCTCGTCTGAAAGTGCTGCATTGAGACGCTTTCAGACGAGGGTTTGACGCTGATTTGGACGCTGAAAATTCAGCATGCATATCAGCTGTGTGAACATCCCCTTGGTTTGAAAAGGTTGCATGCCCTTTTTTCAAGTTAAAATGGTCCAGATGCTAAGAAACAAGGAAGGTGAGACAACCCCTTTAAGGTAACTGAATATCTTCTCTTTCTTCATGGTAACGCTACAATCTTTTCACACAGATAATCCTACAAACGTAAATTAGCCCAGGGAAATGTAATACCATTGATATTCAAAAAAAGGAAAAGCAGAGGGGCCACCCACTATAGCATAAACATAATCCGAAAAAAAGAGGGAAAACCCATAAAAAATACAAAACTTTATTCAACAATTGCAAAAATTACAAATATGATACACCAATGTAATGCATAACAATTACCATCACCCAGATAAAAAATGTTAAAAAAGGACACAGGGGTCTAGGGCCATGGGAAGCTACGACAAACAAGCAATGATAGGAATGTAAGTAGTAATGGTACCAACTACCTCCAGGCTGGTGAAACCAGCGAAGAAATAATCGTTCTGAAAAGCAATATTACTATACCGTAATGGAGGTATCCGTTGGATGCGTAACTAAACCGTGGCGACTAGACCCTGTGACCCCCTTCGAAGGCGTCAGTGATCGCGCGTCGGGGTGGCAAGGGGGTCTAGTTGCCAGGTTTAGTTACGCATCCAACGGATACCTCCATTACGGTATAGTAATATTGTTTTTTCAGAACGATTATTTCTTCACTGGTTTCTCCAACCTGGAGGTAATTGGTACCATTACTACTTACATTCCTATCATGCTTGTTTGTCGTGGTTTCCCGTGGCCCTAGACCCCTGTGTCCTTTTTTACATTTTTTATCTGGGTGATGGTAATTGTTATGCATTACATTGGTGTATCATATTTGTAATTTTTGCAATTGTTTTATAAAGTTTTGTATTTTTTATGGGTTTTCCCTCTTTTTTTCGGATTATATATAAATCTTTTCACACAGTGTTAGCTCCATAATTCTGTATTTATTTGTATAATGCTGTGCTATTTCACAGCACTTAACATATTGTCAGTATTTACTAGTATATTAGTCTCTGTCCCTATTTGGGTTCACAATATAAATTATAGATTAATCTATTAGTATGTTATGTTTGTTTTGTTTCTTGAGAGCTGGGAACATAGTAGTACCTGGAGTAAACGCACTCAAACACCGGGAGAACATACAAACTTCTTGCAGATGTTGTCCTTGGTGGGATTTGAACTCAGGACCCCAATGTTGAAAAACAATTGTAAAGCAACCATACATTTGCAGTGATTATTCAATTTGGAGAGAAGTACATTGCAGTTATAACATCTGTAAATTTATGTGATTTCCAGTGCAAAACTTGTAACAGAGATCCCACGAAACAGGAACCAATACTTGTGTGATCTTATGTGGCAGTGAGGCTAATGGACCTTCCTCAGGCACCAAGGGCAGGTTGACACTGTACCACTTATTGCTACATCTGTTCGTGCTTATGTACACTTGTTAATTATCAACCTGCTTTACTTGTTTTTTGTGTATGTTTTAATGTTGTTACATTCTCACTGGTCAATTATAGATATAATCATAAAGTAATGCCTAGTTCTTATCAGAAGCTCCTGGTCTATGAAGTAAGAACTGTCAGAGCCCTTTTCCTGTGCATTGTATGCTATGATTTCACACTTTTCAAGATCCATGTAACAATATATACTGTAAATATCACTATCTAGAGTGGCCACATTGTCGTGCAGTCATTTGATACGCTGCTACATTTCTGCTGCTGCCCTCCCCTTATGTGGCAGAGAGACAATTGGGACCTCTGCAACCCATTGCCATGTTTATTAAGGCCTCTGGGTTGAGCTGTTTCTTCAAATCATTGGAAGCAAATATAAAACAAAATCTGACAGTGTCTTAAAATTTATGACCATAATTTGTATATAATCCAAGTCGAGACCAATGTTCATTATATTTAAAATGATATATAATGTGTTAAATGGTTTCTAACCCACTACTGGGAGTTACATGGCCAGTTAACTGGAAAATAAGCTGTCTCCTTCACGTACACACTTCATGGATTCCTATAAGCACATAGATATCTATATACATTCACTCAGGAATAGCTTTCAAAGCTTTGCTTGCCAGGAATTCAATTATAGGAGTCTTGAGGAATAAACTCTTTATTATCAATATACAGTTTTATCTCCGAAGAACCATAATGGTCCATTCGAAAAGCCTGGACCAGAGATGGAAAAAAATAGAAACAAAATCATTGAAGTGCTAATTAGTGAAGGATTCGCCATTTCTCAGTCCATAAAGAAGAAGCATGAATTGATCTCAAACAATACATCATCATTAAGTGGAACTAACAGATCAAATAACGTGTGACCTAAGGGAGATTTGGCTTCTGCAAGCACGCTCTGCAGCCTGGAAAGTACAAAACAATCAAGTAAATGAGTTCCATTAAGTGGTCTTCTTGGAGGAGCGGGTGAGGAGCAGGTTTAAATGACAACATACCATAAAGTCTCGGTGTCTTGGTGTGGGCAATGACAAAGAACGTTAAGCTGGTCATATATGTAACCATCGTTGTCCCAACCAAACAAATCAAACTAATTTGACTATCAATTTACCATCACTTATTACTATTACAGTTACTCACAAGTATTGTTACTTTATAAATAAAATGTTCCAGATAAAATATTGCCCACTTCGCATTTTTATTACTACAAAGTAGGGAGTGGAGAACATTCATTCACCCAATCTTTTTTTCTTGGTTGATGACCATTGCAATTTTGTGGATAGACCCTGTAGTAAGGAGTTACTGGTCTTTTCTATAGAATATTTGGGGAAACACCAAAACTGATTAGTGTTTGGAGCAGTGGAGTGTCCCCCCATTTTCACTGTACCCTCTCCCAGAGATCTGCTACCTCTGTCTTCTGCACTATTGGTGCCTGACCTGATACCTTTTCCCAGTGGATCCTTAGTATTAAAGCATGTCACATGCCAACAACAATACTCTGTATTGTAAGTAATCAAACACGAGGAGGCAGCATATTGCATGTTCTCTAATGGTCTATTATGAGCACTGCAAGGATAAGGGACTTGGTCAGGCATAGAAAATAAAGCCCAGTTCGCATGGCAATATGGAAAGCACACGGATCCCGTACTGAAATCTGCTTGCTTTCTGCACTAAAATCAGTATGGAAAGCTTCTCGTTATATTTAATTTTTCCAACATGGATTTTGAAATTCACAAAACATATAACATTTTCTGCATGGAAACTGCATTGCTAAACCAGGCGCAGATTAGCCCCACCAAATAGAGATTATATGCATCTAGAGATGCAGTGAAATCTGCTGCACAAAAGTTACAATTTACAGTAGAAATTTGCAAGTTTCTTGTGCATTTCTGCCATGGATACAAGAATAAAAGTCACCTTGTGAACCTTTTTAGCGCACCTTGGGTTATTCAAGATTAGGCCTACAATCGGGTAAGAACATGCTGGAACTGGAATTGAGGATGAGGAAGCTCAAGTGCCTTAATTTTTAGCATTTCACTAAAAGGATTGCTAATAGTAGACTGATTCCACTGGCAGTAAGGGGGCATTGAGGAACATTTAGCAAGGCTCCAAACATTCATATTAGTGGCCTTTCCAAAAGAAAATGTATACGTTTTTATTTTCCTATCGGTGTTTGTAAAATAACTAGAACATTAGTTTAATTGTGCAAATTTATTGTTTGTTTTGTTTAAATAATATTTTTGAATTTTTCATTTTTCTTGCTGCGTCATGAGATTTTGTTATTTCAGCTATGGGATGTGCAATATGGAGTTCAGTAGTTGTAATTGCAACTGTTATGTCCTTGATATTTACAGGTAAAAACTAATTCTATTAATAGCTCCACTGTAATGTTCTCATCACTATGACCTAATCATTGGAAACGGGGCTTTCTCACTTGCAAATTAAAAGGAGTCTGTTTTAAACGTTTCTGACATCATTCAGTAGTTGAGGGTTAAAGTTGTTCAAACCATAGGTAAATGGTCATGTTATGTGCATAACGAAGAAGAACATGTTTCATTGCACACTATTGCTGCAGTCAGAAGTATCCTCTTTGTGGTCCCTCCCTGTGCAGAGATCTGGGCTTTCTACACTGGTTGCTCTTGGATGGATGCTAGAGTTATCACTCAAGAACAGAGGAGATAGAGAGTCATCAGCGCAGAGCCCGGGAGACTGCACAGAATGGGAACTATCCCCATATGACGAGTGTGAATAAAACTTGTTTTCCGCAGTCAGGCAAGTAGCATGACAATTCATCTAGCTTTGATTCAAAGTTTTAATCTCTTGCCTATCTGTCAGCAATTTTGAGGGGTCAAAGCTGATGAGACTCCCTGTAGCCACTCCATTCTTTTCAGTGGTCACATACTATACTTTTGGAATCAGCACTAAATAATACCATGATGCCAATAGTATGGCATGAGAATGAGGTCACTGATTGGATGAAGCAGCCATGTGCTATCCACTTGGCAATGAAGACCGGTACGACTGCTGGAGGTACTACTCTGAATCGGCAGTGGATTAAATAGACACGTACAGTTTTTTGTGGTTTTTTTTGTTATTTTATTCAATAGGCTGCTTTTTTGTTAACCAATTTTTTTAAGTCGGACAACCCCTTTAACAGATCAGATAAGAAATTCAAGGTTTTAGTTGATCTTATGTATGCCCTTCCATAAAGTATCTCCATCATAATAGTAATTTCAGAAATGATGGAGAGCTAAAGCTCTGCTATATGGCTATTGTAGCCTTTTTCAGCAATGTCAGTGCCTCTGATGTCTTGTTGTTTGTGCCTCTGGTTATTGGAGCAATTATCTTTCCAAATCAGTTCCCAAATCTGTTATGTATAAAGTGAATTTTTTTTTTTTCTTTTGAAAGCCTAAGTTCGTGTTCTCTCCACCCAAGTGCATAAAAAATTGCAACAGTATCACCCAAAAAGTGTACAAGGGTGTGGTCTAGCTTAAGTCTTCTCTGAAAGAGAAAACCCCTCTCTAAACCTTATTGCTATCTTCTCTAGCCTAGAAATTACCTGTAAGGTTGCATGAGTGGTCACCTTTCGCCTAATGCTTGATCCTGGCATTAGCCCAGGAGACTAAGCCAAGTGTCAACCAATTAATCTTAAAAAACAAAGTTGGCCACTCCATAAAGAGCTAGGATTGCAAGGGAGGTAATAGCCACACATTCTCCCTTAGATCTCAAGAGGATCCCAAAAGTGCACCACATCCCAAAATCATATGACAAACGACCGTGAATATGTGGTGAAATAAAAAATAAGTTAAATATAGTAAATGTGAATATGCTCCTTTTTAAGGTAGTTATGGACAACTATCAAAATAGATTTCCAGCTCACACAAATGAATGTAATCATAACCAATGTGCAAGTCCAGTTCATGATCCTCTCTTCATAACGGTCTCTAGTGTGCACTGAAACAAATTACTCATCGTATGGGCTTGAGATGTTTTTAATCATGTAGAAATAATTTAGTCATCTCTACTTGAGGACGGCCGGTGTCTATTTAGTTATTTTCCAGAAACGAAAATCTAAATAAGGAACCACATGCCTGACAGCTGCATTTTACTAGACGTAGCTCAATCATGCATATTTTATTTCATTTGCAAAACAGATTAAACATGTGGAAATGTTTGCTGTTTTTTTTTTATATATTATTTGGATGTGACAAAATTCTGCTTTGGTAGTTAAAGCATCATAATACATATGGCAACAGTCTAAGATTGTATAAGATTATCTAGTTAAAGGGCTGATCTCATGAAGAATACTGCTGTCCATAGAGCAAAAGGACATCTGAGAAGGGGATTCCCCACTCAGAACCCCACCTATAAACCAGAAGAAAAAGATGATTTGTACAAGGTGCTCCTATTATGGTGGGCTACAGCTGTCCTTGTATTACAAAGTTGGTTATTTATATGAACAGCTGCCGTATAATACTGCATTTCCTGGCTGGCTGCACTACCCACTGTGAAATCGGCTGTATGGGATGCCAGTAGTTGTACCCGGAATAATAATCTAATTTTCCAGGGGCTGCATTTTTAAAAGGATTGCCTCTAATAAGAGAACCCCCTTTAAAGGGGTTTTGCCACAATCTAATGTTGACATGGGATCCTCCAAAATGGGTATTTAATCACTTTTCTAAATATATGTCATTAAAAAAAGTGAAGCCTGTGAGAGCTATAGCCTAACTTACATGCCCTTAGTTTCCTTACCATTTACATTAGACACGACCAGGAGCTGATCTGGCCGCGCTTGCATTGTTTGCTCTTCTTATCTGATGGCAGGGAACATGAATGAGCTTTGAGGGGACTGGGTAGAAAAGATCTTGTGTCTTTTGTATAGAGAATCCACTGGTTGTAATGTAATTATCTGAGTAAACATACAGACACTCCCTGCTCAGCCCTCCTCTCCTCCCTGCAGCAGTTCGTGAACAAATGAAAGACGCTGCTTGCTGAGAGCTTATCTTCTCTCCTGAGCAGATAAAAGGGAGAAACTTGTACACAATACAGTTATCCCCGTGGATTAGCCAAATAACACGTTTGCTCAAGTACAGAGACTGAGTATCAGGAATGTGCATGGGAGGTGGAGTGATGACATCACAGAGGAGGTACTTGTTTTTTTAAACACGGAAACACAACGCCCCTTTTTTAAGCCTCAACAGGGGAGCATCAGCCTGTTAGGTGAGGAACTCGCTTCTTGGCAAAACCCCTTTAAGGAAGTTTTACCACGCTAGAAAATGATTGTATATCGCTCAGTTATGTCATTATTGTCTGATAGGTGCAGGTCCCGAACAAGCCCCGATAGTCTCAACGCAGACAGTAAAGCCATTCGCACTTGCACAGTTGCCCTCTATTCTGTTCTATGGGAGTTCCAAGCACAGCCAAGCGGGGTGTTCGACTCTGATCGAAACTCCTATAGAACAGAATGAATAACCATGTATAAGCATGACCTTCACCTATCAGACAATGATGGTATATCCTAGCGATATACCATCATTTAGCTCGAGCTATTTCAAGTGGTGTGATTGCAACATCTTTTCCTTATATACCCCTAACCTTGAAAATACACTCAGTGATATGAATGCACAGGAATAATTTTTATCGTTATACCAAAAACCCTGGATAAAAAACTAAATTCTATCCTACAACATGGATACAGTGATGTAACAGTACAGGGATAATGGACACAGTGATATCACTGTATAGAGAGAAAATGTACCCCTTTAGAGCTACATCAAAGGCCTCTCGCCCAGCCAACCAGAGCCCTGCTCTAAACTGCTGAGGGGCAAACATCCTGAAACAGCTGTCCAGATGGAAAACTTTTTGTCATGGAGACACAACTGGCTTGGCTTAAAATCCCCAGTCATGTTTCATAGCTCTTTAATGAGAAGGATGTGAATGTAAGATTAGGTCTACACAGCACAGAAATACCGTTGGATCTTCGGTGGTTTCAGTATTATGAAACCGCCGAGAATCCGGGACACTGTGCTGCATAGACGGCAATGAAAAACCCGTGCTGTAGTCTACACCGTTAAAAATCCGGCAGAAGATGCAACATGTTGTGATTTCCGCTAGAGTTTTGCGGTTTGCCGTTGGTTTCCAGTATGTTCAATTGTACGGGCCGTTGGCAAAAACTAAAACGACTGCGTTTTTTGCACAAATCAGTAACAAAGACCGCGGTCCTGCATAGGACAAAAAGTTGCCTGCTGTGTTGCCCTAGCCTAAGGGATGTCACTATTGATCAGTGGTGCTAGAGATCACACTTTCTTCTCTAGGAGGTTTTGAATAGTACAGAAATAATAAAGTGAAATCAAAGCACAAGGATAACAGGCAGTGATGTCCTCGTATGTGTATAATGAACACAATGGGTCACAATAACTATGGCAAATGTGTTAAAATTCTGGCCCAGTTACCAAAGTAAATGTTCCCCATTGTGTTTATTGTACACATAGGTGGACATGTATGAAAGCTGGCTAGGTCTAAGAATTTGTTCGTTGCCCATAGCAACCAATCAGAGCTCCCCTTTCATATAGTGCACTGAAAAATGAGCGCTCGGATTGGTTGCTATGGGCAACAAAGTGAATTTTAGACCTAGACAACTTTCATACATGTAGACCATACTGTTTATGCCAAAATTTCTGCCGCAGCCATAATAGTAAATGTTCCTCTTCCAGTTTATTTACAAAAAAGGTCAATCAATATAAAATGACATATTTTGCAACTTTATGATACACTTGGGGGGGACATGTATGAATGAGGCTGCACCAGAAATCTGGCGTATTTTCAGCACGACATCTGGCGCAGCCCCAATCGCATTACTGAAATGCCTCCCGTACGCCAGTATCAGGCGCATTACAGAGCAGAAGCGGAACTTTGTAATGCGCCTGATTTCGAGGGGTGTGCTGGAGGCGGGGCGCACTAGAACCGTACAAACTATAGATTTATAGATGTGCTATGGCAAATCTAGGCGCATTACTGCTACAACAGGTAAACCACTTTAAAAGTGGTTTACCTGAGCTAGAAATGTCGTAGTGGCACTAGAATGTGCCTGATTTATGACCCACTATAGAGACGGTTCATAACTCAGGCACATTCTATGCTAATATAATGCGCATGAAATTTGGCATTTAAACACCTAATTTCATACATTTGGCCCTTGGTATTTCTGTTCCTCAACATTTTCATCATCTCTACTTATTGTTAATGACATCTGAAGTCTGAAACCTTCCCTGATTACTTCCCAGTGAAATAGGTGCCCTGTTATAGTTGGATAGTCCATGATCAGAAGAGCAAGTCAGGACTCTCCTGTTCCTGGCTCCTCGCTCCCACTATACAGGTCCTTTAGGATGAAGGCCAAGGTGGCCGAAACTTCGCACATGGAACTATTCTTAGTCTTCTGTAATGCATATTGTCATATAAGGAGAGCTATATAAAACATGTACAACTTCTGAACTTCTGTCAATAAAATTGTTTAGCTACAAATACAAGGAGGTGTTCCATGGATCTCTCGTGTATCAGAACAGCAAGTCGGCCTCTGACGTTAATTTTATAATTCACTGACCACAAGCATAGGTCTTAAAAAGTGTTGAGGTTTCTAAACACAAGGCATGTTGGATTATGTTAACCTTTATTTGCATAAGACTGAAAACCCCACTGAATGCAGATCTATGTCTGGTGTACTACGACAAGTAATTTTTTCGTAAGATCGGCCAAATTCTTCTGACCCAAGCTGTTGGCTAAATAAACATTAAACAGCAGACTTGTTATTGTATTTATAGCCTGAAGTCTTAAGAGACATAAGAAGTTCTCGGCATTGGAGTTTGGATCATATGTTTCAAAAGATGTAAAAACATAGAGATCTGTATTCTGTCAGGGGTAATGTGTCCTCTGGAAACAGAA
Organism: Phyllomedusa bahiana; assembly: GCA_025379985.1. Lineage (NCBI taxonomy): Eukaryota > Metazoa > Chordata > Amphibia > Anura > Hylidae > Phyllomedusa > Phyllomedusa bahiana. The sequence continues at coordinate 98,705 of JAODAL010002278.1, read as the reverse complement.
TCGGCCTAATGTTATGTTATCGTAGATGTTTTTTGCATTTTTTTTGCATTCCTCTGTTTTGACATTTGTGCTAGTTTATTGTAACCATCCAATATTTGCTTTCAAGGGTTGTTTGTTTTAATAAAGCCTTCTTTAAAAACCTTATTAGGCAAAACTTAGACTATAGAAGAGTGGCCTATTGCAAACCTTTAAATGCCTTGTTTCTTTCTCAAGAACAAACGTTTACCAATGAGGTGAAACTTAACGGGGTTATACTGTACACCTTACACAACTGATGACTTCTCCTCATAATAGGACATCAATATGGTCTGACTTCCGTCCAACATCCAATTGAATGGGCAGAGTCAGTGCTGCAGCATTTTTTATGTTTATTTTTTCACATTTCCCCCAAAAATAAAAATGACAGCATCCATTTTTTTTATTTTAGTCCCCCATAGATATTTTTTTTTCTATTCGCCCCCCTTGTGCTTTAGCAAGCAGTAATGTGGCTTTCAGTTTGCAATATGATAATCAATGAATAAAAGGCAACTGGATGCCATCCACCTATCCAGTGTCAAAGGGCCATGAGTCTGAGCTGTTTTGGCATTATCCAATCAGTGTGATATCTAATAAGATTATCCTGCTGCAGTTCTTCTGATATTGTCCAATCAGTGTAGACAGATCCTAATGAGATCATGCTGCTGGAGTCCCTCTTACATTGTTCAATCAGTGTGGACAGAATCTAGTGAGATCCTACTGCTGGAGGCACTCTGACATTGTACAATCAGTGTGAACAATCATGAGATCATGCTGCTGGAGTCCCTCTGAGATCGTCCAATCTGTGTAGACATGGTCTAACGAGATCATACTGCTAGAGTCACTTTTATATAGTGGGTTGCAAAAGTATTCATATCCCTTAAACGGTTCCTCATTCTTAAATATTACAGCCACAAACTTCAATCTATTTTATTGATATTTTATGTGATAAAGCAACACAAAGTAGCAAGTATTTGTGAAGCGTAAAGATGTGTGTTTGGTGCATTTTTTGCAGGACTGCACAGCATTATGTTTATTGCTGTGCAGTTCTGCACACAAAAAAACGTGTGTTTGCTGCTTTTTTGTAAGCCCTAGGTAGGTAGGTTAGTAGGCTCCAGGTAGGCAGTACATAGACCCCAGGTAGGTAGGCAGTACATAAGCCACAGGTAGGTTTGCCACAGGTCAGTAGGTTGGTCCTAGCTAGGTAGGCAGTAGTTAGGCCACAGGTAGATAGACAGGTCCCAGTTAGGTAGGTAGGCTGCAGGTAGGTAGGCTGTAGTTAGATCTACTTAGGTAGGCAGCCCCCAGGTAGGTAGGTAGGTAGACTGTAGGTATCCCCAGGTAGCTAAGTAGGCTGTTGCTAGGCCCCAGCTAGATAGGTAGGCAATAGGTGGGACACAGGCTGTAGGTGGGCCCCAGGTAGTTAGATAGGTAGGCTATAAGTGGGCCCTACATAGGTATGCAGGCTATAGATGGGCCCCAGGTAGCTAGGAAGATAGGTTATAGGTGGGGTCCACATAGGTAGGTAGGCTATAGGTGGAGCCCACATGAGTAGGTAGGCTAAAGGTAGACAGGCTTTAGGTAGGCTATAGGGGGCCACATATAGACAATCAGGGTTTAAGTAGGCTATAGGGGACCCATATAGGTAGGCAGGGTTTAAGTAGGCTATAGGGTTTAGGTAAGCAGGCAGGATTTAGGTAGGGTATAGGGGCCCATATAGGCAGAAAGGCAGGGTTTAGGTAGAGTATAGGGGCCCATATAGGCAGGCATGCAGAGTTAAGGTAGGGTATAGGGCCGATATAGGTAGACAGGCAGTGTTTAGGTAGGGTATAGGTGCCCATATAGATAGGCAGGCAGGGTTTAGGTAGGGTATAAGCGCCCATATAGGTAGGCAGGGTTTAGGTACGGTATATGGGCCCATATAGGTAGGCAGAAAGGCTCCATTGGTGTTACAAAAATAAAAAATAAAAATAAATAACTTACTTGTCTCCACGATCCACCAATGTGATGAGCGACTGGTTAGCTTTTGAGCCCGGCACAGGCATCGCAATGATACGATGTCATTGCACAGCCCACGTCAATACTGTGATCCAGTGCCTGGTAGGCTTAAGTCCTAAGGCCTTAGGTTTACCAGGTGACTTAGCAGAGTGGAGCACCGGCAGCGCTCTGCTCTAAGACTGGGCAGTCCTGCTTTAGAACAGGACATAAGGCCTGGGCGTTCTGAAGAAGGATGCGGCGGGCCCCGCAGTTCTGCCCCTGAACACATGGCCCGCTGGCAGTGAACTGCAGTTACGTTTATTGCCGGCCAGCTCATGGGCTTGAATTGCCGTGGTAGCAGATATAGTAGCAGCTGTTACGAAGCCCACGTCCATAGAGGGCCCAGCCCCATAGCAGCTGTTATGTCTGTTACCCCTTTAGTTCCGCCCCTGAATATTAGTAAAATGCATTTAAGTTTGTGGCTGTAACATTTAAAAATGAGGAACAGTTCAAGGGGTATGAATACTGTGAGGAAAATTCACTCAAAAAATTACTTCATCTCCAACTTCGTATCTGGTCAGATCTCACAGATGACCCCCAGCCCACAGGAAAGCTCAAATCACACGTTAATCAGCCCAGCTAAGACCCATTGTAAATGCTCTTCTATAGGAAGCTAGCACAGCAGGAGATGTGGACACCTCAAAAGAAGCCTCATCTCAAACCCCAAGCTTCAAAGACTTGAATGAAACCAACCCAGACCCAGCGGCCTCGATATTTCATAAAGATTTATGAGAGAATCGTGGATCCGAGGTATACCCCAATTTCATATCTTGAAATATGGAACTCCCCGCACACATAGCCACCATTCCCGGGGCTCTAGGGTGCAGGGGGATGGAGAAATTCAGAACTGGACTTAGGGAGCACCTAGGAAAGGGATACCTCATAATCGGGCGTAGCTTAGGTACAGCCAGTTCTGATGATGCCACCGGCTCGGTTCTGTGCCAACGCCCTGCCGCGTTATGGTCCATTTTTGGTTTTTCAGTCAGAAATTGCATGGCCAGAATGGGAGGAGTTCATAGACCATCCCAGGGGTGTGTGGGGGGCGTGTAGGGGGCTGCCACGTGAGCTGTCCCATTACTGATATAAGCAGGAGCCCCAGATGGGGCCAGCCGTTGCATCCAGGAGGGGGGTACCTACATCATTCCAGAAGCATCCACGCAGCGCAGGGCCTCATCTGCCCCCCATGTGAGCCCAGCCCCAAACCAAGCCAACCACAGGTAACTGGACACATGTTACTGCCTTTGAATTGTAACCATACTTATATTTGCACCTCTGACTTTTACCTGTATATTATCCTCATTTTGTATATATTTGTCTAGTGTGCACTCCAAGGCTAATTAGATCTATAAACTTTAATCTGAGTTAATCTGTCTTGATCATCGGCCTCACACGCCTAGTAATTGGTCTATATTATAAGCTACCCCAAGGCTGGTTCTGGCCTTTGGGTTTATAAGTCGGTAACGGCCCGTTCTTATACTAACTAGAAACTGTTGGCCAGCGGGTCGTTGGTGTGTTCTCTCCCCCCTCCCGGAGTCTCCCTGTCCCGTGTGTGGACAGGGGTCAACGGTGAAACAGTATCTGGCTTACCTTGTGTACCCCTAGGAGGCAGCGCAACGTCACGATACACCCCAAGTCAGGCCGTCGACCCTGACAAATACTTTTACTACTCACTTTATAGTTTGGGCTATTTCGTGCAATTTTAGATCGGCTTTGGTTCATGCCCCTTTAACTCTGACCGGATACCACTTATCAGATTTACTATTTGGTGGATGTGCATGGACATAACTACAGCTACTTTGTGGTCCTGAGGTGGAGAGGGCCCACCCAGGTGCAAAAAACATTCTACTTTTTTATAGTGAATAAAAAGCTGGTGGCCTTCAATTATTTAGTGGTACTATAAGGGCTATCTGATATATTTCACTATTATTTATTTTTTTAATTATGGTTAATTATACTGCTGTTTTCAGCTTCATGTCAGTGGATGGCAGGGCCCTTCTCATTTTGCTGTGTGGCCCTACAAATTCCGGTTATGCACCTGTGGGTGTGATAGATCTTTTTTAATACTTTGTATATGAATTATATCTCCTTGATTATAGAAATAGATAATCTGCTGCCCTGGGATGCAGTTATATGTTATTCTGCCCCATCAAAGCACAATGGCAGTAAATTACATCTGATTATCTAAACTGTTGAATAATGGTTTTCCTATTTCATTTGTTGTGTTTAGTTGTTTAAAAAAAAGGTTCTGAAAAAATTGATTGCAATAGCTAACAAAAACATGTCTTGTGTTTTCCTGGCTTCAGTATATCTACCATAAATGGAACTGAAACCGTTTGGGTGAACAAATCCTTGACAAAAGGGATTTATCATCATTTTCAATCATTTATACTATTTTTCAGAGGAAAACAATCCAGATGAGTTTTAAAAAAGTGAAAAGTATGCCTATTTTACTTTAGCAGAAGATGTTCCTATTAACTTTTCTCATGAAAGTCTCATTAAGGCTATGTATAAACAGGTTGGATATGCTGCAGTTTTCCACAGCAGACCCGCAAAATAAAACCCTCACATGAAAATCCTCACTAATGGGGGCTGTATGAAACTTAAAAGAAGGGTTTGCTTTTTTCCAAAGGTAGGGCTCTTCTTAACCATGTGTTGTGCCTGGCATTGCTGCATTTATAAGAGTCAGATTTTCGTTAATGTAAAATAAAACAAATGGGTATTGACCTCTCTTGCCTCCACCATGCCACTGCTGCCTTAGCTCCAGTGTTTCCCAAAGGCCCTCAAAAATAATGAACCCAGACAGAAATGTCAGATTGAAGCAAAGCTCAGCATGCACTTATGGTCTAATTAGACACCGAATCTAATATGGTGTAAAATGGCTTTGCCTGCTGTCCTGTAGAAAGGCCCTCAAGGGCTACTTTTGTGTTGCGTATCTTTGGGGGAGAAAATCATTGACGTTTTTACAACACTTTAAAGACAATTTTTTTCAGTTTAAAGGGAAGGGCGAAAAAGGGATACATCATTGGACTGAGAAAAGCAGGATAATTTGGGTTTCGCCAAAAGGGGCCCCAATTTTTGGGGGGTTTTTGGGCCCCCCCGTTAGGAGGTGTTTGGGGGGCAGTGGGAACAAAGATGGCAAATCACACAAATTTCTACATGCTCTGGATGGCCCATACGGATCAACAATAGAGAGAATTGTTTGTTGACCAAAATGGGGGCCCTTACACAGTTTCCTTTTTCCATCACTAGATTTCCCCCTCTGTACCTGGACTGGTTTTTAAGGGGCCTTTTTCAAAAGAGAATTTGATGTCGGGCACCAAGTACACAACCACCTTTGCCTTTCTTGATAGTGAACAAGAAACATGGACTGCTGCAGACTGGAATTGTAAACCCCCTTTTTGATATGATGACTGTTAGGGTTTTATGGGAAAGGAGAACTTCCCGGGGAGCTCTTTGCCCTTCCCCCGCCGTCTTTATGCTTCCATGTTTCCAAACTGTATCCCATCTTTTATCCAGGCTAAAAGGTTGACCAAAAAGGAAATAGAGCCTCCCTTTTAATTTTTTTTAAATTTTTCCGAAAAAACTTTTCCTTGGGTCCTTTTGTTGTAATTGCTTACATTTGTAGAGTACTAGATTTACACGACAGAAGGCCATTGAACCAAAAATTTTTAACGGCCGGATCGAGAAAAGGGGTTTTCAGAAAAAGGTTCCCTTTTTTACTGTAACCCTTCCAGCAGCTTCTGGGGGTTGACAGAGCATAACCCCGGGGCGGGCCCTCCTGGTCCCTTTAGCTTTGGCTTTTGAGGAGAAAAGTTGGGGGCAAAAAGTAAAGGGGGCAGGAAGCTGGTGTCGAAGAAAGGGTATTTTTAAACCCCAAAACCTTTTACCTAGCTCAGGGGATCCGGGCTAAATGTTCAAAACGCAATTAAACCCCATTCATTGGGGCCCCGCTCTGGGATTCCGGGCCCGCAAAATTTCAGGGCCCCCAAATTGTACCCCCGCAACCAGGGGAAATGTTTTAATTTAGAGTTTTTAGGTAAAAACTAGGAAGCCGGGGACCAGAAAAAATGTGTTTGGGGGGCCAAAAGGCCCTTTAACCCGTCATTCCCTCCCCCAAAATTCCCCGGGTAAAGACTTTTGATATTTTCCAGAAGTAAAGTCAGCCCGTGGGGTTTAAAGGGAAAACTAAATCTTTGACTCCTACCCCAATTTCAGTTTTCTACCTTAACCAAGGATTACTACTTCCCCCCCTCCCCTTTGGGTTTTCCCTACCCCACCTGGGTCATAAAAAGTTTTTGGAAAATTTTGGGTTTTAGTTTAAATATCAGCTGTCTACACAGCTCGTCTTTTCTCTGCCCGTCTTTCGGCAGCGGCGTAAAAATGCAGTACAACCCTGTTTATAAGGGCCCCTGGCGCTTCCCCGTCTTCTTGCTGTCTTCCCATACAATACAATTGTATGGGCGACGTCAGGAAAATGAGAAGCGACTGCGGTTTTTGCACAAAGCGTGACAAAAAACGCGGTCCTGCATCAGACAAAAAAAACTCCGCTTTCAGGCCGATTTTTGTCCGATGCAGTGTAGACATAGCCTTACTGTTTCAGTATTTTTTGCACAACTTGCTGATCTCTAACAAGGCAAAATTCACAACAGGTGTTTAATCCCTGAATCGTCCAATAAATTTAGGGAACAAATTTAAATTTGGGGATTTAAACAGTCCTCCTCATCATCCTGTTCACATTTTGACATCATGAGACCAAGACAACACCTCACAATTGATCAACAGTACCTCACCATTGTGAGGCTTCAAGCAGGATGCTCTCAGATGGAAGTGGCCATTGTGCTTAAAGTGTCAGAATGTCATCAGCATGTTGCAACAGAGAGACTGGAAGAGTCACAGAAAGGCAAAGATGTTGACGTACTTTGGCTACATCACACGTTGTTGACTGCTTCATTGTAAACAATGCCCTACGATACTGAATGATAAATACCAGACGACTACAGGCACGTTTTAGGGATGTGAGAGGAAACCAAGTGTCATGTCAGATCATTCGTAACCATTTACATCAGCGTGGTGTATGTGCTAGACAATCGGAAAGCATAACTCACATGGCTGATACATAGCGCTCTCCTTGACCTCTCCAGCATAGTTGGCAGCCATCTTTTCTGCCCGTAGTCAATCGACTTTCATCACTGAACAGCACTGACGAACACTTATCTCTTCTCCAGAATAAATGCTCCTTGGCCCATGCAAGACAATGATGCCTGTGCCTGATGGCGTGGTCCTGTTGTCTAGCACACAGACCACGCTGATGTAAGTGGTAACAAATGGTCCAACTTGTTACTTGACTGCCTCTTACCTCCCTTAAATGTGCCTGTAGTTGTGTAGCTTTCATCATCCAGTTCTGCAGGGCATTATTTTCAATGAAGCAATCATCAGTGTGTGATGGAGCCACAGGACATCCACTTTGCCTTCTGTGACTCTTCCAGTCTCTCTGCATCTCTGATACAACCTGCTGTTAATGCACTTTGTAACACTTTATGCTCAGTGGCCACGTCCATCTGAGAGTATCCTGCTTGAAGCTTCATAATGGCAAGATACTGTTGATCAATTGTAAGGTGTTGTCTTGGCCTCATGATGTGAAAATGTGAACAGTATGATGAGGACACGTGCATTCTAAAATTAAGCGATGGTCTCATACACCCATATATCCTGTGGGTGCTGATTTTGAGTGTAGCAAAAGCGTCTCTCCACTATGTTGGTGAATGGGAGACTCGTCACTGTTCTCCCTCAACCCTTACCAACAGCTGGTGAGCGTGGACCACAGTGTCCCCTGCAATATGAGCAATTAGCTGTCAGGGATTCCTATATTAACCCACATAAAGGTATCTTAGCATGTCACATGGTCATCCAACCACACGGTGGCAATATTTCAGTTACAAACCAACACAGCACATGCATATAGGGCATTTATATACAATATTCTATACAAATGCTAAACAATAATGCCGCATATTGGAATACGCTATATTTCAGTACTGTCTAATGCCGTGTGTGTATATGTGTGTGTGTGTGTGTGTGTGTGTATGGTGTTATATATATATATGTATAATATATATATATATATAAATATATATATATATATATATATATATATATATAATGCCAAATAGTATACTATTAAAATACATAGCATGCATTCTATAGTAGAGCTTCCAGCCTCTGTTATCCATTGGTGAATATAATACATTTGCATGTGAGCTTTAACCAGTGTTTTTTAGCGCTAACAATCCAGGCCTGTTACAAAGTATGGCCATTACATCATTTTCCAATTTCTAGCCCAATGTTTTGTAAAATGCTAAACTTCTCTTGCACATTGCAGGGTTCATTCTTGCATTTTCATTGTGTAGATGAAGATACCAAATGTATGACAGTTCAGCTTAGGGCCTGAGACAGGTTTGCATTAGTCAGACATGGAGGGGATAGCTCTCGAAATTTGAACTGTCACAGTATATTTTAAATTAAATCTAATTTTAGTGATTGCAAGAAATATGTTCTGCTTTTTACACTTACTGAAAATGTTTGATCTATTCCAATGAGCTGTATAACTTGGATGTGGCATGTTAGAAGGTTCCAGATTAAAGCTTGGTGGGATTGTTTAATATTGGTGTAACATTTCATCTTCAACAGGGGAAGGAGTATACTGGTGGTTGCTTTTTTTTTCTTTAACCTTGCATCAGCCCTTGATTGCTTTTGGGTTAGTTTTGTGAGAATACCTAATTATTTGCAAAATATTATTGGTAAATATAAAAACAGCTGCTTCTCCTATGTCTACTGATATGTTAGTTTTTCACTGTAGAAGTTATTTTAAAGTTAAAGGGTTTGATCGGTTCCTTTGAAAAACGGACTATAAGCTGCAGAGGGCCAAATTAAAAAAAATATATATAAAAAAAAACAAACCTATGTACTCTGCTCCTATGTTTCAGTGCTGGGTTTCTCCAGTCTTCTATTTACTGTCTTCTACTTCCAGACGGGAACTTCACTGTTGTAGCCGCTGATTAGTTGTCACAGTCACATTCCACTCAATTACATCACCATTTGTAAGTGAATAGCTCCAAACAGTGATGTCATTGAGCAGCATGTGACTGTTGCCGCCAGTCAGCTGCGGCAGCGGTGACGTTCCCGCACGGAAGTAAAACACAGGGGACTGGAGAGACCTGGTGCCAGAACAGAGGAGCAGAAGAAGGGGAGCATATAGGAGTTTTATGTTTTTTTTCATTTGCTCATCTGCAGCTTATGGTCAATTGGACCATCCAATGTACACAAAGCGCCAATAAATCATGTAGAGGAAGTAAATATACACCAACAGCACAAAAAAAATACAACCCTCTAAAATATAACGTTTAATTAATATTATTGTAAAATTTCTAATATATAGTAGTAATCAAAATCTATGCTTACCAGTCTTATAACTGCAAAGTAGATAGGAAGTAATGAGAAAGATTCTTTAGTGCATCTTAGGGTATGTTCACACGGCGTATTGAGTTCATGTGAACATAAGCTTTTAGATACATGTTTGGATCCGTCTGTCGGACCCTAAACGGACCCAAACACGCATCTAATAAATAGCAATGTGATTTACATTGCTTTTTACTAGAAACATGCATCAGCGTTTACACGAGTGATCGCTGATGCGTGTCTCACTCTCTTTCGAAGCCCTATTTTAAACTATAGGGAGGATCCTGCTGCATCCAACACGCATTCAAAAACGCAGCTGCATGTTGGATATGTGTTGGATCTGTTTAGGATCCGATCACTGTAGTGTTTTTGGATCCAATTTTCGGATCCAAAATCGGATCCAAACGCGCCGTGTGAACGGCCCCTTATACTACAGAATCTTGTTTCTTCCCCATTACAATCTGCTCTGCAGTTTCACAAACATAGATGTTATGATTGCTACTATACTGTATATTTTAGGATAATATTGATTAAAAGTTATATTTTACAGGGTTGGATTTCTTTTGAATCGGGCAACCCTTTATTGTCTACCCTTAATAGATCCAAAGTTTATTGTTGTCTAATTTCTTAATACATCTTCAGGCTGAAATCACACACGTTTTTTGAGGCCATTTCGGTGAAGTGTTTTTAGCTAAAGCCAGGAGAGGTTTGAAAAGGAATGAAACATCTGAAGGAATGGTATTCTTGCTGCTGGAACATCTTCTGGCTTATGCCTAAAAAATGCATATTAAACTTTGTGTGTGATTCTAGCCTTGTAGGCTCCGTTTTTGCTTTGTACCTACCAAGTTCCATTTCTCCCACATAGAAATAGAAGTAAAAAATCAAATTCTTACTGCTTACTTTATACATTAATGCATTCAGCTCAACAATACAATAGTATGCTGTAATCTTTTAAGTTCCCTCTAGTGGTGATTACAGGCTGCCAGAATCTTATATTTTAATCTTTATAGGGTTAAGAGCTTCATTTTTTTTTTATTCTAAGCTCCAAATCCCAAGCAGAGAAAAGAGTTAAGATACAATTTTGGTAGGCTGAAGCCAGGCAGCTTAGTGTATATATTTATGCATTGACCTTCATAATAAAGCAGTATGCAGTAAGCTTTTAAGCTCTATGTAGTGGTGACTACAGGCTGCCAAATTTTTTGCTTCTAATTTTATGCCTGTACAGGGAATTTAGAGCTCTGCATCAGAAAAACAGACGACTAAAATATGAAAAAGATATATTGGGAAACTAATCAGCACAGCTTTCTGAATGCAAAAAAAAAGAAGTAGTCATCCAGTTTAATGGGGTTGTCCATTCCAGAAATGGCACCACGCCTGTCTATGGGTTGCTTTGTGACATAGCAATAACATGTCAGTGAATCGGGCTGAACTGCAATGTTACACAAAATCTGTGGTCAAGTGTGACAATGTTTTTAGAAGGAAGCAATAATTTGTTTCTTATCCTGTAAAACCCCTTTAAAGCTTATTTACATGAATAGAATATTATTCAGATAGCGAGTATTGCTTTATGCAAATGAACAAAATGATTATGGATCATTAGTTAAAATTATTGTTTTCATTGTTAATAATTCAACCCTAACACATGAATTTAAAAGGGATTTAAATATATATATGCAGTTTCTAGTTATTACATGCACACAGAAGTCTTCTTAAAGGGGTTTTGCCACGAAGTAAAATTGACGTGGGAAGCTTGCAAATTAAATAATAAACATTTTCACCATTCATCCTTATTAAAAATTTTGCACCATTTTTTGCTTTAGCTGGCCTTTTAGTGAGCCATTGTTTACAGCTCGTCTCCAGGGGATACGACCAGGGCTGCGAGCTCCTCAGTCCTGGTCGCACAAGCCCAGACATAACCTCTCCTCTCAGACAGCTCCTGAGTGTCCAACCCCCAGGTGTTGTCATTCTACTCCTGTCCCCTATACTCCTTATTAATTAGTGAAACAGTGCAAATAAATAAAAAAAGGAACCTCAATTAGCTATGTTTATTGATAAACAAAAAAAAATCCACGGGTTTAGTTCCTGCAGGGATTTGAACCTAGGACCCTTGTGTTGGGAGGTAAAAAGCATTACCTCTAGGCTACAGTGTAGCTACTTCTACCTCTGTAAATAAACAGACCTTTCTTTGACTAGAGAGAGGAAAGGCCTGGTGATGTCATCCTGCTGGGTCACATGATCTGCAATTCAAACAAATCACACACGCATCCTTCTGAGCACACAGAGCTGAAGAGCTGGATGCAGGAGCTGCTATGAAATGAGATCGTGGCAAAACCTCTTTAAATGCTAATCAGTGATCAATTTTCTGCAAACTTAGGTATAGCATATACAGTAGTATCCATAAACATAACTGTGATAATCTGACTGTGGATGTTCCAAATAATCACTATGAGTGCACCGGCTTGTACCTCAGAGAATGGGGAGAAGATCATGCTTTGCAGTTATCCCTGTTCTTTTCTACAGCAGTTCTGAATATAGTCGAATAACTGTGCTTCGTTATATTCGGAACGCCCATAGACATGAACAGAGCTATGCAAGCCCTTTAAGACAATATTTGGCCAAGGAAAATTTTTAATCAGAATTTGCTTTTGATGGTCATACTTCATACAACTTAATCAGCAAATGAGTCCAGCATGATCCAGCATTCACATAGGATATCAAGGGCATAACATACACAGGTAGCAAAAAAAAAAAAAGTCCAGTCACATTATTATGACCACTTATGAAGGAAGTCACAAGCTGGCTTGGTGGGTAAATAAAGTATGTTATAGGCTGTCTGTCCACATAGACTGGCTGCCACATGTCCCATGCCGGTGTCCTGTGTAAATTAGGCGATTTATCAGAGTTGCAGAAAGGGATCATTACCGGTTTTCAGAAATGATCATATGATGACATCAAAGCAAATTTTACTTAGCCCCAAATATTACACCCTACAACATCACCCAACAACTGGGCATGGTAGTAAAACAATTTTAGTATACTCTATTCATAAAACACTCCACCTCCCAACATGACCTGAATTCTGGACATGGTTGAGTCACATTATTCTGGCCAGTTCCCATTTTTGATGTTGGAAGTCTGTAGCGAATAAAGGAGGTCACTTGTCATGAGCTGATTTGGTGGGTTTATAAGGTGTGTGATGGGCTGTCTGCAAACACATCCCTCATTGCTGTAGATTGCAAAAAGGGATTCTGATTGGCCTCCAGGCCGTGGGTTAGATGGATTTCTAAAAACTGCAGTTTGTGAACGGTTTGCATGCTGCTGCAGTGAAAGTGTATCATGAGTGGACAAATGGCACGATTGTGAATAAGCGACAAGGAAACTAGGGAACACCATGTGCTATCGATGTGAGAGGTGAAGGTTGGCTATAAAGATGTGTGAGGATGGAACAATATGCTATAGTGGAGCAGCTCATTGCCAAAATGAACCAAGGGCTACCAGTCACGTGTCTAAAAAAAATAGATTAGTGAACCCTATTGCATATGGGGCTCCAAAGAAGAGATTTCCTTTGTCTTTCTGTCAGTACACCATTTTGTGGCTGTTTCTGTTATAATACCAAACTCACTTTGAAATTTTTGTAATGGGTTAAGGGTAAATTTTTTGGGGGACAAGGTTCTCTTTGCTGTTTACTTGTTATTTTCTCATACATGTGTAAAGCATCACTCTGTATTCTGTACTCTAAAATTCTCATATTTAAACGTGTGATCAATCTTTATTAATTTGCAGTCACAAGTTTGATAACTAATTCAAAATTGGGAATCATAGAAAGTGGCTGAAATATTTTGGATGAGGGTGAGATAGATGAATTACATTACTTAGTTGATGCTTGTTCCTCCAGGAGAGTTTCCAAATTGTGTAATGCCTTCTGTTCTTCGCATATTGGGAATAATGCCAGGATATTGCTTGTTTGGAAAATGTTCAAGTTTTCTAGTGAATACGTGCAGATCTTTCACCACTAGAAAATAATCAAATTTAAACTAGGTGCTTTCAGCTGAGGAACAATCAGCATTTGATCGGATAGGTTAATTCCCTTAAATGTTGAGTTTTGCCTGTTAACCTCTAGCTTTTCGTTTAGTTGTCTTTTACTGTTGGGTTTCTTAAACTGGTTGACTTTCCTCTTCGGATATCTCCTTGAAGATCTGTCATCTGTGAAGAACCTGAGTCGCCACGTGAAATATATGATGAAAGTGATGTTTTCTGGCAAGATAAGTTTTTAACCATACAACACTTACAAACCCAATTAGGCTGTATATCCTGTAGATCCCTTTGGAATTTCTTTGATTTTATCACTTACCTTTTTCTCCAATTCTCTAGACTTTTCTTTCATCTTTCTCTTAAAGGGGTTATATCATCATCAAGGCTACACACAAAACATTACATATCACTTAGTTAAGTTAAATAATATCTGTGTCAGAGAAAATTAACCCTCACATTACGTATTGTCCTTGCCTCTACATCCCACTCCTCCACTCTTTATTTCATCAGCATTTATGGTTAGTGGCTTTTGACTATTTTTACTTTTTTTTTCAACTGACTGGAAGTACAGTTCACACCACTTATATACTTCTAAGCCGCACTCCTGTGGCAGTTAGTATCTGTGTGGAGGTTTGCATTAATACGTACTGGGCATTCTTGACTAGATACAAGAAAAAGCATCAGATGGCCATAACTATTAGTAACAATGGGTATAAGTCGCATGAACCAGGCTATGCACGTAGGAGTGTTGTATAAATACTGTTATATATTTGCAAATTGTGCTATTTTGGCTATATCCTTTTAGTGAGATATCATTGCTATTTTGGCAACCCAGTTGGATTTCAATCCATTTTACTAATTCATCAAGCATTTCACCTTTGGCTTTTTTAATTAGTTGCATTAGGGCTTGTCCTCACAGCACAGGTTTTCAGTCGGATTTACAGACTACTGTCAACCTTTTACATTAAGTTAAATAGAAACTCTGTGCAACAGTCCCCACTGTTCGGATTTTCCGCTGGACAGTTTTTTACACTGCCGGTGGTTTGAAAAACTTAGAACATGTTTATTCTTCTGCCCGGTTTTCGGGCGGAACATGAACATGTGGGTGTGAAGGGGGAGGGCTTGAATCCGCAAACCGCGGACAAAAGCCGCCCCCTGTGTGCCCAAAAAAACCAAATACCAGTCGGTTATTCCCATTTTGCACTATATTGTTCTTATTCCTTTCAATATAAGGGGATACTTGTATTTGCAAACTGTTTGGTATCAATTTCTTCACCAAATAGATAAATCAGATTCCATCAAATTTTTGTGCTTCGTTTCAGCATATTTTTAATAGAAATGTCAAACTCCCAAAACAACCTATAACATCACAACACTTCATGTGCCTAAAAAATCCATCATTGTAGTAAAATACAGAACAAAAATGTATTTAAATGACGACATATACAACAAGTAATCCAGTGCCTATGGTGCAGAAAGTAAACAAACACAAAAAAAGCACGCAAGCCATCAAATACTGTTTATTCAAAAACTTTACTCTGTCAAAAATTCCAATACAAATAGCGCAGCATGTGTTGTAGTCAATAAGGTCTGTCGAGCACCGTTGGAGTCTGTCATTAAATAGACACAGTTCCACCTCTGAAATGGAAGCTCAGTACAGAACCTCTGATGCAGATGTGAACCTGCCGTTAATTAGCAAAGTGGCCTAAAATATAAATGTATAAAATCAGTAATATAACAGTAAATCATCCATAGAGAGCTGTAGCAGAGCCCGCAGACACCACTGTGAAGAGGCTGGCAAGGGTATATTGGCTGTATATGTATTTACAGTTGCCAGCGTCCTATTCAGTGGACCTTATCAGGACTGGGGTTTGGTTAGCTTTGTGAATTACTGAATGGAGTTTGAACTTTTTTATGTAAACATAGATCAGTCATTTCATGATGGAAAGCTATGCAACGTATACCATATGCCATTTCTACATATTTGCTTACTGCCAGTTAATAGAATTCTTCATATGTTTACATCAAGGGACTGAAAACCTTTCTTATTATGTCCAGCATCTACAGGCACAATTCTGATGTACAAACCTTCTTATCAGTATGCCAACAAAAACACGCATTGGGCAACATAACCATAAATATTGTAAGGCTTCCTGTAGCTGAAATGCCTACATTCAAAATGTTGATGGAACATGTTGTTATAATACTTTATAGCAGAAGAATAAAACCATCAGTAGCTGAGTACTGTACTGGTAGGGGTTGCAGACATATGTGAAGCCTTTTTCAGCTGCTATAATCCAGACATACCTTTACTTTGATGGATGGCCACTATAGAACTTGTACTGTTCTGCCTCTGTTGGCTTCTCTCATAGAACACTATGTGCACAAATGTATAGTATTACAGCTTTTGTTTTAACAGCTTTAAGTCGAGTATTTGCAGATGAAACGTCTTTGAGATGATGTGTAATAGATTCCTTTAAGTCTAACGGCGTAATGTTCTTCACCAGGAAATGAGGCTGGGGGTTTGGCAACATTTTATATGTTCCAGACACTTCAGACAGTCATCAAATAATGAGTTAAGGTCATGTACTAGATTAATATATATCTCTTATCATATGTTTTTGAGGGGAAGGAATCTTGTCTTTGAAGTAACTTTAGGAGAAGTAGTTGTAGTGCGATACTTAGTCCCAAAAGAGAAAATTATGATGAAGAAGGAATGTCTATTTGGCGGTGCAGATATATATCCCTGTCAGTGACGGCCCTCACTGTCTTTAATGGGAGTAATGAATGGTGGCTTCCATATATTAAAAGGTCATGACTGCAGAGAAGAAAGTTCATTAGGGGTGCCTCTAGTAATAAGGTCTTTCTGTAAACATTCATAATCTACATTATGGGCACAATCATCTTTACCAGGTAACATGAGATACTTATTGAAGCCACGGAGGATATCTAATGACTAGTATAGTTTAAAGAAACACTACATAAATAAGGAATAACTGATATACAGTGTTATGTCTAGTGCGGGGCCTGAGATGGAGATGCATGACATGAACATCAAAAGACAGAAACCATGCAGTGCCCATTCAGATTCAATAGGCATAATGCATTTACGCAGACTGGGACTGGCTCACAGGGGAAACCTTTGGCGGGCCCTGAGCATAGCAGACCAGGAGTTGCTTTTAAACTGCATTTAAATCCTTGGGAGAGGCAGAAAGGCAGAGAGAACGAGGCAAAAAGCAAAAGGCAGCATATTAGAGACATGTACAGTAATGCACAGTAGCTATAGGGTGGACCATCAGAATTGACTGCACCGGTAGGTCCAAGAATCGACTACACTCATGGGCACTAAGCACCCTAGTCTGACACTGCATTTACCAGTTTTTCCTTGACTGTTTACTTAAATACTGAAATTATAGTTAAGTTATAGCAAAACCTGTAAGATATAATAATGGGACACTATAGCCCCTCATTTTCTTCTACAGTTTCAACCAGTGTAGTGCATTGTCACGGTCCTGCTCATGTCTCTGTTGCGGCCAATATCCCATATGCAAGCATGTATGCACCTGTCCTCACTCCTGCTCCAGTCCTCCTCCTGCACGTGCCGGCTCACCGAGATTTAAAGAGACAGTACATAATTACCTGGACAATGACCTTTCTCCACCTGGCACTTAAGGAACTTGCTGCTTGTGCGTGGGTCAGTTGTTGATGTCTCCACATTGATCCTAACCTCTGATTGCTGTTACCTACATGGATGTCCTGGTTCCTGCGTTTACCTACACTGCTGTTACCTGCCACTATACCAGTCTGCTACCTGCCTGGGACTCTGCTACCTGTCATCGGTTGCTATATACCAGTGACCCATCACCTATCGCCTATTCCACAGTCCTACGTCTGGCACTTCATCTGTCACCACGAGTAGCCACGTCAAGGGTAGTGACCTGGGGGTTTCCCGCAGCTAAGTCTGTCCGGCTTTGCAGCGGGCTCCGGTGAAGAATGGGACCCCTTTGACTCTACTCCCTGGTATGTTTTGCATCTCCATCTCTCATGGTGACCCCAAGGATTCAAATACCCGGCTTCTTATGTTACAGCAATTTTTAAGAACTGTCCTTCAGGGCTCCTGAGCTGCTGGGTCACGCAACCTACCACTCTAAATACTGTAGTTAGCAAGCATATCAGGAATGTTTATTAGTAGGATGTGGTCATGTGATGATAAAGGAGCCCTTGCAAGTGTTTGGCTTCTTGTTATGCCCTTTATTACAGCCCATGTACATGGTTGTTATTTATCTTTGGAGAAGGCTTTTCTTTTATCCATAAGAATAAAAATTTACATTTGATCCAATACATATGAGGTTCATGCATTAAGCATGTCATTTACGTCAGCGGTCCCCAACCTTTTTTCCACCAGGGACCGGTTTGATGCACGACAATTTTTCCATGGCCCAGGTGGGCGGGTGAGGGTTATTGGGGGTGGGTTATTAGCGGGGGCTATGGAGGGGTTGGATGTTTATACTCAAACAAAAAAAAAAAAACAATACATTGTATACTGTGTCCATTTATGGTATAGTATGGGTAACCAGAAATATATAACTGAGACTGATGTCAGCTCTGAGTTTCACTATATAATAATAATGCTGACCCTAAGCTGGATTAATCCATTCCTGCAGTAATATTGGTGACCTCTTGTTGGTCAGCATTATACATTTATATTAGTATACATAGTGTAAACCAGGCTCTGTCATTATAGAGGATATACGCCCCCTGTAATAATAAATTAATAGCCGCCTTTAGTAAAATAATAGATAGCTGCCCCATAGTGATACATAGCTGCCCAGTAGTGATACATATCTGCCCCCAAAGTGACAGTGAAGTACATTGATAGCTGCCCCAGTAGTGAAAATACATGAGAAACTGCCCCGAGTATTTATAGTGATACATAATACTGCCCCCAGTATTGATAGGTGATACATAATAGCTGCCCATTAGTGATAGTGAAACATAAATAGTAGTAATAGCTGCCCCAGTAGTGATAGTGATACATAGCTCGCTGCCCCAGTAGTGATAGTGATACTGTACATAGCTAGCTGCCCCAGTAGTGACTGAGATACATAGATAGCTGCCCCAGTAGTGATAGTGATACATAGCTGCCCCAGTAGTGATAGTGATACATAGCTGCCCAGTAGTAATGATACTTAATAACAGCCCCAATTATGACAGTGATGCATAGGAATAGCATCCCCATATTGACCAGTGATACAAATAGATAGCTGCCCCAGTAGTGATAATACATAGAAGCTGCACCAGTAGAGATACATAGCTTCACAGTATGATAATACAAAAGATAGCTGCCCCAGTAGAGATACATCAGCTACCCCAGTTAGTATAGTGATACATAGAATAGCTTGCCCCAGTAGTGTACAATTATACATATATAACTGCCCAGGAGTACAGTGATACATAGCTGGCCCGAAAGTGATACAATAGCTTCCCATTATTGATAGTATACATAGCTGCCCCAGTAATAATGATACATAGATAGCTGCCACTAGTACAGTGATACATAGCCTCCCCATAAGACAGTGCTCATAGAAGCTCCGCCCATGTAGTGATAGTGACACATAGCTGCCCAGTAGTAATGATACATAGATAGCTTCCTCACATTATTGATACATAGCTGCCATGCTCCAATTATTTGATAGTGATTACAAAGCTGCCCCAGTAGTGATAGTGACACATATCTGCCCCATATTAAGGATACATAGATATCATGCCCCAGTATAGTGATACATAGCTCCCCATAGTGATTAGTGATACATAGCTGCCGCCAGAGTAATGATAACATAGATAGCTGCCTAGTAGTAAATGAATAATAGAAAGCTGCTCCCAGTATTAAAGATCCATCGATAGCTGCCCAGGATAGTAATGCGATATATAGCTGCCCCATAGTAATGGATAGAAAGCTTCCCAGTATTAATGATACTAGCTGCCCCAAGTAGTAATGAAACCATAGCTGGCCCTAGTAGTAATGATAGATAGCTGCCCCTAGTAGTAATGATAGATAGCTGCCCTAAAAAATGATAGATAGCTGTCCAGTTATTTAATGATACATATCTCCCAATTAGTAATTAAGATAGCTGTCCCAGTAGTAATGAAACATAGCTGCCCCCAGTAGTAAAGAAACATAGGATGGGGGTGATGCTGCCCAGTATTGAATACATAGCTGCCCCTGTAGTGATAGTGATACATAGCTGTCCAGTATACTGATACAGAAAGTGCTGCCCCAGTATGATACATGGATAGCCCATAGTATTGATAATACATAGATAGCTGCCCCAGTAGTAATTCTAAATAGCTGGCCCCAGTAGTATGATAGATTGCTGTCGCCAGTAGTAATTGCTACATAGCTGTCCACAGTAATTAATGAAAATAGCTGACCCAGTAGTAATGAAAGATCCTGTCCCATTAGTAAATGAAAGATAGCTGCCCCCAGTAGTAATATACATAGATAGCTGCCCAGTAGTATGAATAAATAGCGGCCCCAGTAGTAATGCACAAATCTTCCCAGTAGAATGATTACGATAGATAGCTGCCCATTAGTAATGATAGATACTGTCCCAGTAGTAATGCTAACAATAGCTGCCCAGAGTAATGCACTATCTGCCCCCAGTAGTAATGCACATATCTGCCCCAGTATAATGCAACATAGCTGCCCCAAAAGTGAGCTACAGAGATAGCTGCCCCAGTAGTGATGCTACAGAGATAGCTGCCCCAGTAGTTCAGTCTACAGAATAGCTGCCCAGTAGTGCTGCTACAGAGATATCAGCCCCAGTAGATGCTGCCCCCCAGAGATACTACCCAGTAGTGCTGCCCCCAGAGATAGCTACCCCATTAGTGCTGCCCCCAGTAGAGCTGCCCCCAGTAGTGCTGCCACAGAGAAAGCTGCCCCCAGAGATAGCTGCCCAGTCGATCGACCCCTGTATTGCTGCCCCAATAGGCAGCTACAGAGAAAGCTTCCCCACAGAAAGCTGACCCAGTAGTGCTGCCCCCAGAAATAGCGGCCCCCCAGAGATTAGCTGCCCCAGTAGTTCTGCCCCAATAGCTGCACCCAGAGATATGCTGCCCCAGTAGTGCTGCCCCAGAGATAGCTGCCCCCCAGTAAGTGCAGCCCCCAGAGATAAGCTGCCCACCGTAGCTGCCCCCAGAGATAGCTGCCCCCAGGATAGCTGCCCCCAGTAGAGCTGCCCCATAGATATCTGCCCCCATTATGTCATCCCCCAGAGATAGCAGCCCAGCCGTCATTGCTGCCCCAGAGATAGCTGCCCCCAGAGATAGCTGCCCCCATATTGGTGCCTTCCCCAGAGATAGCTGCCCCCAAGTAGTGCTGCCCTAGTAGTGCTGCCTCCCAGAGATAGCTAGTCCCCCATTAGTGCTGCCCCCAGAGATAGTTGCCCGCAGTAGTGCGGCCCCCAGTAGTGCTGCCCCCAGAGATAGTTGCCCCCCAGAGATAGCTGCCCCCAGTAGGCAGCCAGGGGAAAAAAGTAATAAGAAGTCACTCACCTTTCCCGGATCCGTCGCCAAGCTCCTCCTCCCACAGCCGACAGCAGCGAGCGCTCGGGGGGTTGTGACGTCCCTGTGAAAGACACTACCTGCGACCTCATCATTGTAAGAAACGGCGCTCTACAACGAATAGTGAAACAGGACAGAGCTGTCCCTGCTTCCTCTATGATGCATCGCACGTGACGCAGTCTGCTAATTCTGCGCGGCCGCTGTAAGTCTGGCCGCGCAGAGAAGATTCCGGACCCGCCGGACCAAAAGTCACCGGGCGGTCGGTACATCTTGTGTAGCCGTCCCGCGGACCGGCAGGGATGGGCTAAGTCCCGGTGCCGTCGCGACCGGTGTTGGGACCCCTGATTTTACATGACTCATTAGTTACAGACAGGTAGTGTCCTATCAAGAATGGGCGAATGATTCTAACGAAGTGGAATTCGTTTAGAATTTCAGTAAAACTTCTAATCGGAACGAAGTTGAACTTTGGGGTACTTCGCGGGAAACGAAGTGTTCTTTTGAATGAAAAAAATGGCTGCGAGCACATGGCGTTACATGGGGCAAAAAGGAATAACTCCTGGGATGAAAATGGCATAGCCTGCATGACATTGCAGAGATGAAGCCAATCAGAGACCGCGTGGAATTCTGTGACGTCATCGCACTATATAAGTCCAGTGCGCGATGCTGAGCTCATACCACTCGCACATGTCTGGATTAGTGAAGTCTGCCACTTGCTGCTTATGAAATCCTCTTACTAAAGAACTCATTTTTAAACAGGATTTTGGGGTGTCTCAGCTTGTCTCAGAGACTGCTTCTCTTAACGTTCTATTTCTGATTGTTGTGTGGTATTGTGGATCTTAAGTCCAGATGTGCGACCAGTGCAGCTGCGATATACATTATTAATAGCTATCTGCTCACAGTCACATTGAGAAAATGCGTCCAAGGTGATCTAAGACCTGTTCCTGTTGTAATCATTGTAAAGAAACAGCGTTGTTTACAATACAAATGAGCCACTTCATTTTTGGCTGCTCATCTTTTTGCACAATTTACTCCAGGTTTAATAAGCTTGTTCTGTTGCTGTGGGTGACTAAAAGAAACCGTCTTTTTTCACCGGCAAAAATACATTTTTTTCCCCTGTAGCATAATTCACAAGCGAAGGTTTAATACAGAGTTTTTCCTCTTGTTGTTTAGCGTAAAATAACACTCCATTGTAAACATGCTACAAAGCTCTTAGTTTTTGGCATTGCTCACTTCTTTGCGCAATTTACATCCAGGTTAATTAACGTTGCTCGGCTGCCTGGGTGACTAAATAAACTGTTTATTTCACCGCCAAAAAATACATTTTTTCCATGAACATAATCACAAGCGAAGGTTAATTCCAAGTTTTCCTCTTGTTGTTGTATGTACAAAATACACGCATTTAACAAGCTAAAAGCTGGTATTTTTTTGGCTGCTCAATACTCTTTGCGCAATATACATCCAAGGGTTAACTAAGTATTTTTCTGCAGTTGTACTCTGTAAAAGAAATTTTGTTTTCACCGCCACAGAAGAAATCTGTTAGCATATATTCATATCCAAGGTTACTTTAACCTTTGTGCTTTTATATCAGTAAAATACACAGTGTATATTAACACGCACATAAAATCAATTTTTCGTTTTTGCTGGCCATTTGTGTTAGCGCAAATTTACCCAATCTTCTTAGTGGGTTCATTGGAGCAAATACAGGTGTGTATTTATCATACACAGATATCTTCACCAAACATTGTCTGTAAATATTAGAACAAACAGAATGTCAGACAGAGAGGAACAGGCTCTTCACCTGCGAGTGGCAGTGGCACAAACATTCCCTGGAGCAGGCCCAGGTCGCATCACAGCAAGGGGACCGTCGCGCAGGGGGTCACTCGTTGAGGCCACAACTGGCCGCTGTCATCTAGCGCCGGTGTACTGACTAGCAACCCAAGGTTTTCTGATTGGTTTGACTAGGTTCACCACTTCCTCTCAGATAGACAATCTGACAACCCCGCCATGGAGGTGTCTGTGGGAACGTCCTACACAACCCTTAGTTGGCATGGCCCGGGAGCGGGTCAGCGGCCCTCACCTGTCCCTCAACCCCCTCTGTCCCATCCGTTTCACTCAGCCAGAGATCTACTATGTGGTCTGGGCTCAGCGCCACTATATAGCGAGGATGAACAATTTGAGGAGGGCGTCAGCTGCTACTGGCACGAAGAAATGGGGCCAATATCTCCTGCTTCTGCAGTAGGCGGCAAAGTAAAAAAAAAAAAAAAAAAAAAAGATGTGGATAGTGCATGGAAGGTCATGTTGTAGGGGTCACCTCTGCATACTAAGAACCGGTGATGAGGACACAGTGTCGATGAAACACAAAAGATGATAAGTAGCGGCACAGGGCTCAGTCGATGGAAAGCGGCTGTTAGTAGTCACGTCCAGTGCGTGAGCGTTGGCGGAGAAATCAGCTACTCGGCCGTGTGCAGTTTCTTTGCTAAGAAACCGGAGGACCCGAATAGGGGAATATGTAGAATCTGTGGGCAGAAAGTAAACCCGGGGCCCGGGGAAGCTAATGTTGGCCCCCCACGGCCCTCCCGTAAAACAAAAGCAGCGTCCCCATCCGGGGGCCCTGGGAGAAACTGGCTCAGTTTTTGGTGTTCCACCCTGCCGCCGCAGCAGGGGCCAGTGGCTCCATGCCTTTGGGCACCCATTTAAAGGCTCCCCCCCCCGCAAAAAGGGAGCTTTTTCCCTCTTTGAAATTTCATCCCCCGGGTTCCAGATGCCCTGCCCCTTTGTATCATGGCGCCGCAGTCGTTCAGCGAGGCGTTTGCAAAGAGAAAACAAAAGCCCCCAAACCACCCAAAGGTCCCGGGAAGTTGGACCGTGCCCCTTTTCCCAATTTTGTTGGTACGGGCAGTCCCTCCCTTTCCAAATGGTGGACTTGCACCATTAGAAAACAAATGGCTTGTGCAGCCGAGATGGAGAGTTCCGTCCCCCCGTAATTTATTTTCCAAAAAAAAGGCAGTACCAGCACTTCATAATTGGGTAAACAAAGGGGGTCAGTCCGGGAACTTATGGTTTGTACCAAGGTGCACGGCACCCGCGGACGCCCTGGGGGCGTAACAACGGCCCAGGGCCGTACATGTTTTTTACGGCCCACTGGGTGATTGTTTTTTCCGCCAGGCACCCCAAACAATTTGGACAATGCCCGGGCCTCCTCCTGCCCCCCAAACCCCCACCCCCAACCAGCCCCCAAACCAAGTACTGCTCCATCATACCCATTGTGTAGGCCCAGGGGTTTTGCCCACGTATTTCCCTTAAACCGGCTTGTCCCGGGAACAAAAGTCACACGGGGGAGGAACTGCCCCGGGCCCCATGAAAAAAGAAATCGAGGGTGTGGTTTTTCCCCGCGCCAACGAAAAAATGGGGAACCCATGGTGAGGACAAGGGGGGAAAACAGGTGCCCGCGCTGCCCCGGGAGGGATGGCCCTTGACCCTGTATGGCGCAGGGTGTTTCAATTTTTTTTGTAAAAAAAGGTTTTTCCTGAAGTTTTCCCAAACCAATCTTCAAAGATTATGAAAAGGGCCCGGGAAAAATTGTGCAGCATTTCATCCTTTCCCCCCCCAAAAGCAGGAACACCCCCCTCGAGTTCAGCGGCAGAACGGCCCCCCCCAACACACCTGATATGCGAGGGTTTTCCCCCTTTTGGTTTTCCCCAGCCCCCACATTTTGGGAAACCGACTGTAGAAAAAAGAAAGGCCTTTTAAACATTTTTTGATATCCAGGCGGACGGGAGTACTCCCCTGTTCCTTTGATGTCAGCCGTGGCAGCTCATGCGTGACCCCCTCCCGTTTTTTGGGCCATTCGAGGGGGGCCCCCATTATTTTTTCCGTCGCCAGGACTACAGGAGGGAAAAATGCCCTTCCATTTCCCTTCATGTCCGGGAACAGATGCTAAAAAAAATCGCCCTGGGCAGGGGCTGGAGCCCGGGGCCCGGACTACATCTCGCGGCCCCCAACGACCCGGGGGGGAAACTGAAATGGAGGAGAGGGAAGGACATTGGAGCAAAGCATTGTCGGGTAAAAGGGAGTGGATTTTTACCCAGGGGGACAAGAGGGGGAGGAGCAGGAGCGGGGAAAGGAGGTAGATGGAGTTGGGGGAAGGGACAGGCGATGCCCCGCAAGCCCCCGGGGCAGTTACAGTGGAAAAGGAGGAGGGACCCCCTCGGAATCATTTGTCCCAAAAGGCCCGCAGTATGTGATTTGCCGGGGCGTGAAAACCGAATAGTCCCCCAACCGGCAGAGGGATATTTTCTGGCTTTCCCCCCTTTTGGCCCCTCGCTCCCCGGTTTAAAAAAAAATGGGGACCCTTTTTCCCCCCAGCTATTAAAGAGGGGGGACAAACCAAAACTATGGGGAAACCCTCCTAGTCAGTTGGTCGCTGCCAAAGTGCGGATTCCCCCCGGGACATTTTTGTGCCCCGGGGGGCCTCACGCCCCACGTACCAGGGCCCGGGGCCGGGCGGGGGGAAAGGGGGGGGGGTTGGAGCAGTCCCAAGCTCCTCAGCAGCAACCTAACCCCCGGGCCCACTGTTTGACAGCTTCCTTCACCCGCCTGGGAGGGGGGGCAGTCGCCAGCAGCAGCAAGCGCCCCCGGCCCTGGAGAAGTCCCTAAACCCAAAGGGTTTGGCCTTTTTGGGACAGCACACTGCCCCCCCCATTTAAGAAAAAACCGGGTGGACTACTGGCAGCCAAACGGAAAGTTTTGGCCGCAACTTGCCGATTTGAAAGTGGAGAACGTCCTCCCCGGGGCCAGAGTGGTGGCATCAGAGCGGGTGTTTCAGTGGGCGGGGTCCATCTTTCCCCCCAAGGGGGAAACCCGCTTGTCCACGGGAAATGTGGAACAACTGACCTTTGTCAAGATGAATCAGGTGTGGATCGGCCAGGATTCCCACACACCAATGCCTTAGGCGTCAGACTACATCAGCCATGACGCCTCACCCAAACTGTGAGAAATGAGTCTGGGTTCAAATTTTCTGCCTCAGCCACTATTCTGATGCCGCCACCCGCCTGATGCCACACATCTGCTGCCAGTTTCTCCATCTGCCACCAACCATCTTTACCAGGGACTGGTATTGCCACCCACCTCCACACTTTGTCATTGTGCCACTCTCTGACCTCATGCTGTTGCTCCTGCCGCCGTCACCTCCACTCTCTGTCATTGTGCCACTCTGTGGCCTACTACTGTTTTGCCACCTCCAGAATGTCATTGTGCCACTGCCTGACCTCATGCTGCTGCTGCTGTCGTGACCTCCACACTGTGTCATTGTGCCACTCTGTGGCCTAATCCTGCTTTTGCCACCTCCAGAATGTCATTGTGCCACTGCCTGACCTCATGCTGCTGCTGCTGTGACCTCCACACTGTGTCATTGTGCCACTCTGTGGCCTACTCCTTTTTTTTCCACTTCCAGAATGTAATTGTGCCACTGCCTGACCTCATGCTGCTGCTGCTGTCGGGACCTCCACACAGTGTCATTGTGCACTCTGTGGCCTACCACTGTTTTGCCACCTCCAGAATGTCATTGTGCCACTGACTGACCTCATGCTGCTGCTGAAGTGACCTCCGCACTCAGTCATTGTGCCACTCTGTGGCCTACTCCTGTTTTTGCCACCTCCAGAATGTCATTGTGCCACTGACTGACCTCATGCTGCTGCTACCTTGACCTCCACTCTCTGTCATTGTGCCACTCTGTGGCCTACTCCTGTTTTTGCCAACTCCAGAATGTCATTGTGCCACTGTCTGACCTCATGCTGCTGCTGCCATGACCTCCACACTGTGTCATTGTGCCACTCTGTGGCCTGCTCCTTTTTTTGCCACTTCCAGAATGTCATTGTGCCACTGTCTGACCTCATGCTGCTGCTGCTGTGGCTGCTGCCGTGACCTCCACACTGTGTCATTGTGCCACTCTCTGACCTCATGCTGTTGCTCCTTCCGCCGTCACCTCCACACTGTATCATTGTGCCACTCTGTGGCCTACTCCTGTTTTAGCCACCTCCAGAATGTCATTGTGCCACTGCCTGACCTCATGCTGCTGATGCCGGGACCTCCACACTGTGTCATTGTGCCACTCTGTGGCCTAGTCCTGTTTTTGCCACCTCCAGAATGTCATTGTGCCACTGTCTGACCTCATGCTGCTGCTGTGGCTGCTGCCGTGACCTCCACACTGTGTCATTGTGCCACTCTGTGACCTAGTCCTGTTTTTGCCACCTCCAGAATGTCATTGTGCCCCTGTCTGACCTCATGCTGCTGTGGCTGCCGCCGTCACCTCCACGCTCTGTCACTGATGTTGCTACCTGAGCCCTCAGCTTGTTTTTTTCCAGCTTTCGCTGGCATGACTTTATCAGGCAACATTCCCGCTTGAGTTTTTTGGTCAGTTTTGCCCTTTTAAGTGCCCAGGGAATTTTATAGTGAAGCGATTCCAAGAGTGACAGCAGTCATATGCGTGTCATACTAAAACACAACATTGTATGAAGACCAAACCAAGCTCCCTCTGCATATTTAAGCACGGCACAACATTCTGCAGCACCCTGCAGGCTCTGTGCAGCCTGGAAATAGCTGTTTTTTAACGCGATTCGTCCCAAAGTAATTCAGACCAAAACAAATTTTGTCGGAAAATTCGGCGAAGTGACCGAATCAAATTTTTTAGAAATTCGCCCAGCTCTAATAATAATCTTTATTTATATAGGGCCAACATATTCTGCAGCACTTAACAAATTCGAGGATAAACGTACAGACATTACACATTAAAAGTACTTACAGATGAGACACAAGGTGAGAGGGCCCTGCTCGCCAGAGATTACAATCTATTAAGGTGTATGGGTGAAAAAAACAGTGAGAAGTGCCAAGTTTACAATGGTCCAACCATGTGACATAAATAGGGGGTGGTTTACATGAAAAATGAATGAACCTGCCACCCTGACAGTACATCTATATACAGATAAGTGCCTGCGAGTGCCCTCGTGTATGCCGGTGCTGCATATGTGAAATCTTGGAGACGGGCATGGGAGGTTCGGATGATTGAGGAATGTAATTTGATATCAGCAGCAGAGCGGAGAGAGCGGATAGGGTGGTAGACAGAGACGAGGGAGGAGATGTAGGGGGGTGCAGCACTGTGGGTGAGTGTGATGAGTTTATCCTGTATCCTGTACTGAATGGGCAACCAGTGCAGTGACTGACACAGGGTAGAGGCATCAGTATAGCAGCTGGACAGAAAGATGAGCCTGCCTGCTGCATTCAAGAGAGATTGAAGAGGGGAGAGTTTGCATAGAAGATGACCGATCAGCAAGGAGTTACAGTAGTCAAGACGAGAAATAATAAGGGCCACAATGAGAGTTTGAGTTGTTTCCACACTGAGAAACAGACGGATTCTGGAGATGTTCTTGAGGTGCAGGTGACAGGAGCAGGCAAGGGATTGGATATATGGGGTGAAGGTCAGATCAGAATCTAGTATAACCCCAAGACAGCGGGCCTGCTGCCTAGGAGTAATGGTGGTACCACACACTGAAACAGAAATAGCAGGGGGGGAGGGGTTGGTTACTAGATGGCGGAAAGACAAGAAGTTCAGTTTTAGTGAGGTTTAGTTTCAGATGGAGAGAGGACATGAGTCAGAGACAGCGGACAGACAGTCACTAGTAGGAGAGTAGGACTGATGTCACGAGAGGAGGTGCATAATTGGGTGTCATCAGCATAGAGATGGTACTGGAAGCCAAATCTACTGATGGTTTGGCCAATGGGGACTGTGTACTATGAAAAGAGGAGAGGATCAAGAACTGATCCCTGAGGAACTCCAACATCAAGAGGTGTGTTTGGCGCATTATGGAACTTAGGCGCATTAGTAATGTGCCAAACATGTATAAAGGCTATAGATAGGCTGGAAATAAGAGAAGTCATTAGAATAGCATGTCAGTGAATAGAAACTATGCGACTCATCCTGCTTGGTGGACCACAGGTCCCAGCAATACCTGTGCTGTGCTGGCTCTTGCTGTATGTAGAATAAAGGGTGAGAGCAGCAAAAATAGATTTAAAATTTACTGTAGTAAAAATTAAAAATTGTAAAATCTGAACAACATCATCAGTGGGTTATTTAATGTATAACTAGTTTTAGATTCTATTACATTTAATTAAATTTTATAGGAGATATTGTCATGAGTAACGCCGCAGACCGCAGTTCGGGCTGCGAGCGCACGTGTCCCCCTGCGCTCGAGCCAAGCGGTGCCGCGGTCCGCATGTCAGGCCTCGGGCTCACTCACGTACCAGTCCTCGCTCTTGCTTCCCCGCGTCTGTCTGCCGGCCGGTGTGCACTCCTAAGGGCGCACGCGCGGCGGCTCTTTCAAATTTAAAGGGACAGCGCGCCAGTAATTGGTTTTGCTGGCTGCTGACCTTATATAAGGGCTCCTCCTCCGGAACTTCCTTGCTGAATCCATAGCGCCCTTTACCTATGCGAGGAAGCCTTATTCTACTCTGGTCTGCCGTTCCTGTGTACCACTCCTGTCTGCTCTCGTCCACCGACCTCGAACCTTCGCTGCCTGCCCTGACTCTCTGGCCTGACCCCAACTAAGATTCCGTCTCGCGGTTCTGTACGTCAGTGCACCTCGGCCAGCACCGCAAGCAAGTTACATCAGGGGTAGTGACCTGGTGGAATCCCACCGCGGCAAGTACATCCCACTTTGCGGCGGGATCTGGTGAAAACTGGGACCCACTTAGACTCTGCTCCCTGGTGTGGCCTGTACCACCACTTGCAGCGGTCCTGTGGATCCATTACCCCGGCTCGTTACAGTTGGATTCGGCAAGGTGCTGTTGCCTAGTGTGGAAAACCTGATGTCCATCGTTGCCCAGCAATCTCAACAGCTGGCGCAACATGCGCAGCAGTTGGACCAGCTGACGGCCATGATGCAGCAGCTTATCGTCTCTCAGCGACAACCTCCGCCACCTCCTCCTGCTGTTCCAGTTCCTGCCATCTCTACTGCCCCTGTGGGACCCAAGCTCCGGCTGTCACTCCCCTCGAAGCACGACGGAGATCCGAAGCTCTGCAGGGGATTTATTACTCAGTGCTCCATGCACGTGGAACTGATGGCCGATCAGTTTCCGTCCGAACGGTCAAAGGTGGCGGTCAGTCTGCTCTCGGGAAAGGCTCTTGCTGGGGCTACACCCCTCTGGAGCAGGAGTGATCCGGTGACGGGCGACCTGCAGGCCTTCCTCAAGGAGTTCCGCTCTGTCTTCGAGGAACCTGCACGGGCTTCTTCAGCTTAGACCGCACTCCTGAGCCTGCACCAAAGGGATTCCTCGGTGGGCGATTATGCCATTGGGTTTTGCACCCTGGCCTCGGAGCTAACCTGGAATGAGGCTGCCCTGTGTGCAACCTTCAAGAAGGGCCTCTCCTGCAGGGTCTAGGTTGCCCTGGTATCAAGGGATCTAGTGGCATCCCTGAGTGAGTTGATCCATCTGGCCATGCGTATACATGTGCGCTAGGTGCTTAGTCGGCTCCGAGAAAATCATCTCTTTGCCAAGTTGGAGAAGTGTCAGTTCCATCAGACCAGTCTGCCATTCCTTGGGTAGATTCTCTACACCAAGGGACTGCAAATCGACCTGGCCAAATTGTCTGCCATCCTGAAGTGGCCTCGTCCAGTTGGCCTTCGGGCTATCCAGCGCTTCCTGGGGTTCGCCAATTATTACCGCCAGTTCATTCCGCATTTTTCTACTCTGGAGGCCCCTATGGTGGCCCTTACGAAGAAGACTGGCAACCCGAAGCAATGGCCACAAGCGGCCGAAGAGGTGTTCACTTGGCTCAAGGCGGCATTTGCCTCTGCCCCAGTCTTGTTGCGCCCGGACATCGAGAAACCTTTCTTCCTGGAGGTCGACGCATCTTCGGTGGGAGCAGGGCGGGGCTTTCTCAGCGGGACCCCAAGGGCGAGACGGTCACCTGTGGGTTTTTCTCGAAAACCTTCTCCCCTGCCAAGAAGAACTACACCATTGGAGACCGCGAGTTGCTGACCATTAAGTTAGCCCTTGAAGAACGGCATCATCTGTTGGAAGGGGCTCGCCAACTGATTACTATCTTTTCGGATCATAAGAGCCTGGCGTACCTTCAGATGGCCCAGCATCTTAACCCCAGGCAGGCCCGCTGGTCCCTCTTCTTCTCGTGGTTCGATTTCATGATCCACTTTTTCCCAGCAGAGAGAAGAACATCAAGGGCGATGCCCTGTCATGAGCCTCTGACATCTTGGGTGAGGAGTCACCTACTGGTCACATCATTCCTCCAGATCATCTGATTTCTGCAGCTCCATTAGACCTCTGACAGGTACCCCTGGGCAAGACTTACTTGCGTCCCACGCTTCGGAGGAGAATCCTGAACTGGGGACATAGCTCTTGGGTGGCCGGCCACCCAGGGATTCGTAAGACCGGGCAGTTGATTGCCCGCTACTATTGGTGGCCGGAAATAGCCAAGGATGTCAAACACTTTGGTGAGTCGTGCCACTCCTGTGCCCGCACCAAGTCTTCTCACCTCAGGCCTGCGGGGTTTCTTCAACCACTACCCATTCCAAGTCTTCCATGGTCCCATATCGCCATGGATTTCATTATGGATCTCCCACCATCAGCCGGTAATACTGGGTCATCTGGGTCATTGTGGCTCGGTTCTCTAAGATGGCACATTTTATACTGCTACCTGGATTGCCCTCTGCGCCTCATCTTGCTTCCCTCTTCTTTTTACATATTTTTCGTTTACATGGCCTCCCCCGACATATCCTGTCTGATCGTGGGGTGCAGTTTGTCTCCAGATTCTGGAAATCCCTTTGTTCCCAGTTCAAAGTAAACCTAGATTCCTCCTCTGCTTACCACCCTCAGACGAACGGGCAAGTGGAGCGAGTCAATCAGATCTTGGAGAACTACTTCTGCCATTTCGTGTCGGCTCGACAGGACGACTGGGCCAGTTTGTTACCCTGGGTAGAGTTTTCCTACAACTCTTTGAATTCAGAGTCGGCTGGGGCCATTTTTTGTGGTTTACGTTCTTGATCCCCGCCCACCCCACCCACTAGCTGCGGCCTCTGACGTCCCTGCTGTGGACACCTTGGTCCGTGACCTCAAGACCATTTGGAGCGACACTCGGCAAGCCCTGCAACAGGCCTGCGCCCAGACTAAACAGCGAGTGGATAAGTACCATAAGGCCATTGTTCGCTCCCGGGGATAAGTTCTGGTTGTCTTCCAGATACATTCGCTTGAAGATCCCCAGCTATAAGTTGGGTCCCCGTTACATTGACCCATTTATGGTCCTCAGAAGGATTAAGCCGGTGTCCTACAAGCTCCAGCTACCCCCCCAAAATGAGGATCCCGAATGCCTTTCACGTATCTCTGCTCAAGCCAGTTGTCTTGAATAGATTTTCTCGTAAGGTGTCTCCTCCTTCTCCGGTGGCTGATACCTCTGATGTTTTTTCCGTTAAGGAAATCTTGGCTATCAGAGGGAAGCGTTATTTCCTTATTGATTGGAAGGGGTTCGGGCCGGAGGAAAGATCTTGGGAGCTGGAGGATAACATCATGGACCAAGGGGTGCTCCAGAGATTTCTTCTGGCAAGAGGGAAGGGGGAGCCGAAGGAGGGGGGGTACGGTCATGAGTAGTGCCACAGCCCGCAGTTCGAGCTGCAGGCACACTCGTCCCCCTCGGGCGCACTCACTTACCAGTCCTCGCTCCTGCTTCCCCACGTCTGTGTGCCGGCTGGTGCGTGTGGCCCCACTCCTTAGGGCACATGCACGCCGGCTCTTTCAAATTTAAAAGGACAGTGCACCGGTAATTGGTTTTGCTGGCTGCTGACCCTATATAAGGGCTCCTCCCCGGAACTTCCTCGCCGAATCCATAGCGCCTATGCGAGGAAACCTTATTCTACTCGGTCCTCCATTCCTGTGTACCAGTTCTGTCTGCTCTCAACCACCAACCTCAAACCTTCGCTGCCTGCCCCGACCCTCTGGCCTGACTCTAACTCTGATTCCATCTCCCAATTCTGTACCTCGTTGCACCTCGGCCGCCTCCGCAAGCAATTCACATCATGGATAGCGACCTAGTGGAATCCCACCGCGGCAAGTCCATCCCGCTTTGCCGTGGGCTCTGGTGAAAACCGGGACCCACTTAGACTCCTCTCCCTGGTGTGGCCTGTACCACTGCTTGCGGAGGTTCAGTGGATCCACTAGCATGGCTCATTACAGATATATTTATATTTTTGGGATATTATATATTTTTATTCGCTGCAAGTAATTGACATGTCACTTATCTCCCCGTTCAAAACGATCGGATTTTACGCCCGGGGAGAGGAGGCGTACTCCATAGTTCTCTATGAGAGCTATGGATTACCATAATTTAAGAGAGCATCTCGCTTGTATTAGAGTGCAAATACGATGCAAAATGCGTGCCGAAATTTACACGTGGGAACATAGACTTCATACCACTACACCTGTTTGACCTCTCTTTCAGCTGCATTTATCATTCTGAAGGCTTCAGTTCTAGAACTCTGCAGTATTCCTTGCTGGTTCTATACAAAGCTCCCTCTAGAGGTTTGAACTGTGGGAAGTGTTTTCTTTGCACCAGGCACTGTTTGTAATGATAAGCTTAATGCCTTCTGATTTGTGATCAGGCTTAAAAGACGAAAAGCTTTATGAGCCACTCAAAGATCCCCAACAACAATACTTTAAAGGGGCTGCCCACTCTTTACAATTCTTATTTGTTAAGAAAAGGCCCATATATATGAAGCAATCCCAGGGTGTCTAGCTAGTCTCATCCCCAGTCATCTCAAATCTGCAGGAAACCTACCACCAAGTGCTCAGTTCTCCTGCAGTACCATCAAAGGTGAAACGGAGTATTACGTTACGCACATTTGGAGCCAATGTGATGTCTGTTTGCATTGCTGGGTCAGCCATTAGAGGGTTGCTCAATGTAGACACTTTCTTTTGCTAGGTGAATGGATCAAACTGACCATATTTAAAGTGTTTGCTGGACGTTAAGTTCAATCAGGAAGCAAGAGAGTAATTATGATACCTGACCCTAGGAGCTAATTTTCCTTGAAGCTTATGCTAAATCAATCCCTGACATCTGAGCAGGCAGGGGAACCCTCCAGTGGGGGCACTGTGCATGATGGTTTTCTGAGAATAGCTGGCCTGAGACTACTTTTAAGAGATAAAAGCAGTCAAAAAGAGACAGAAAGCAAGAGCCAGTATGTATTTTGTGCAGTTATGTATAGTAGCTGTAGGGTGTGCCCCAAGAATTAACTTCACTGATGGGCCCCAAGAATTACTTCACTGATAGGCACTCCCAGTCTGACACTGTATCTGAACCTTTCACCACTTTGACCCTATTATATTCCTGAAAATAACCCTAAAGATATCCCTAAGTTACAACTTACGATCAAACAGAAAGCGAAACAGAAACCCAAAGGCTCCTTATGCACAGCAGAAAACTGTACAAACAATAACTGAGATTCTCTAGAACAACAGAACACTCTCAAAGAGTAAGGATAAAAAGCAATCTAGAGCTCGGAACTGAATTGAAACAATAACATTATTATGCAAATTCTGAAAACAGAACAATCTTTTAGAAAGCACTATTTTTTAAGCTAATTGGTCAAGCTGGAGATAAACAGAGGATGTTTGTGGGATGCTGAGATGAGAAGTATTACTCCCTACATTAACTACTGTACTATGTCCTCCCTTCAAAAGGGAGTCCATTAATATACTATCCTTTCCCTGTTCTTGTGGTCTTCTTTATACCTGGTGATCACTAGAGACAGTTGGGGAGGGATGATTTGGTTTAAGATAAGTATATCTTTGGAGAGTCTGGTTTGGCATCTGTATTAAGGGGAGTCTTGTCTGAGATTTGCAGTTCTTTAACTCCTTAACGAACGCCCACTTTCTTTTGACGTCGGGCATTTCAGGTCGTTCATCTGCAGCGGCGTATTTTGGCGGCGCTGCAGACATCGGAGTTTGCGGCTCCTGGCACCGCAGTAGCGCTAAGGATGGGGCTGTACTACACAGCCCTGTTCCCAGCGCAGTTCCTGCAAGCACCGGGGAGCGGGGGAACCTTAGATTGCTGCAGTTTGTCACCGCAGCGCAATCAAAGGGTTTCCCTGCTCTTTTGGGTGATCGGAACGCCCGGTGACCCGACAGAGCCTGGGGAATTGCTGCACAGTCAGCCCTGGGGACCTAGAGTAGCCCCAGGGCTGTCTGTGTATCAAGCTAGTGATCAGGGCAGCCTGTGTGCTGTCCTGATCACTGTCTGTGTCACACTTACACAGATTATAATGTACTAGCATATATGAATATGCTAATACATTACCAAGTGTAAAAAAAAAAAGTAACACATTTCACCCTTTATGGGATTTAAAAAAAGTAAAAAACATAAAAAGTGTAAAAAAAATAAAAATAAAAATTTAATAAAACTAATTTTGCATACATTACACACACAAAAAAAACCTACACATATTAGATATCCACACGTCCGTAATAACCTGTAGAATTAATCTAACAAGTTTTTAAGTGTGAAATGTGACTGGAGTAAAATGTAAAAAAAAAAACAAAAAAAAAACAAACAAAAGAATAGAAAAAAAATGTAAAAAAAATTCTGCAATTATTTATAAGTTAATTTAAACTATTCCTCCATAAAGTACAACATGTCTAGAATAAAACAAGGCCTCAGACAACTGCGTCAGTGAAAAAATAAAAAAGTTACAACTGTTGAAACGCAAGGAGGCAAAAACTAAAAAAAATTCTGGTCATTAACTACTTTTCAGGCGTTTGGCTTAAGGGGTTAAGAGGTGTGATCTGGGTCTTTTTATTTAGTGAGTCTGTTCTGAAGTCTATATGTATTGGCTGTATTTATTTAGGGTTACTTTATGTGGTTTTGGAGGGTGTATGTATCTCCCTATTAATGTTTGTAGACAGGGGCGAGCTGCAGCAATATCAGGCTTTTATGTTATCTCCTGTGGATATCCCATTACAGTTTAAGATGTATCTAGCTTTTATTGCTACAGTTATATCTTACACATTAATGTTTGATGCTCAATTCTAATCTATTTTTCTTTGATGTTTTAAAATATTCAGCCATTATAAAGCTTTTAAATAATTCACTTAATTTCACTGAATTACACAGCTATAAGATCAAACTTGTCATAAAGTAGGTACTTAAATGCTTTCATTAACCATTTTCATATGATGAGGCATTTCATGTGCTTGTCTGAGATGGGCAGCAAACTTCATGTGAAGGTTACAAAAATTATTCTCATTTTCAATGGCTGTAAATCTTGCAACAAACTGCAATAATCAATATTAAAAGTGAATATTAGAACTTTTGTAAACTATATTAGGGAAAATGCCTCTTTCTCCACTTGCAAGGCTTCTTTCCTCTTTCCCCATCATCTACTCTGAGAAACTGCTAGAATCTGTCCATAGATCACTGAAGTATCAGGTTGCATGATGCCCATAAAAATCAATGGAGAGGGCAGGGGGAAGAGGAAGGATCTATAGAGTGAGACAGAGAAAGAGTTCTAGTAAGTGTTATATTGATTCACTGTTTACACCATACCTCTTTTGGAGGGACATTCCCTACTTTTGACCTGTAGCAAGGCTGGTGGACTCCAATAGAACTAAATGGGGCAGTCAGCCAGCAGTCACATGCAATAACTATACAAAGTGTGGATCAACTAAAAAACTAGTTGGACTCACTGTTGTATGATTAAGTGGATGGACACCAAGGTAGATAATCGGAGAGAAGCACACACAGCATGATTTAGAGATGTCATTGACAATGGTCTTTCAGACCCAAACATTTGAGATTATACTTGGGCTATGTCTATACGACAGTGATTTACTGTCAGATTTTTAAGCGGATTTGGTATTAAGGATCCGCAAAAATCCAACTGTAAATCATCCCCATTGACCTCAATACAAAATTCGAGCTATAGTCTACACAGCTTGGATTTTCAGAGATCAGATTTCAAATCCGTAAACAGGGTCCAAAAACTTAGAACGTGTTCTATAATCCATCATATTTCACTTTAAAACGGCGTATTATAGTAATGTTCAATTGCATGGGACGCCCAAAATCTGAAAACCGCCGCAACAAAAACAGGACTAGAACCGGTACAAACAACGAAAACTGAGTGTAAAATACTGGTCGGATTTTGATTAGAATCCGATGAGTATTTTGTCCTCTGCCGTGTGGATGTCGCCTTAATGATGTGACACTCAAGGAATTGTGATTTTTATGTTTACCCACATTTTGTTTGTATGCTGCTGTAATAAAGTTATATATTTTTTTTGCAAACTTCCTCTGTATGTGCCATTGAAGATAGATGTTTTAGCAAGACAGATGATGACAGGAGCATAACTGATTTGATACCATGACTGAATTTAGTCTGAAAGAACGACAACAGTAAATTAAAATCCTAAAAGCTAACGTTTGCTAACTCTTGCCCTAAACCTATCCATGAACTCTGATTCTTCCACCAAGAACCCTTTTGACCCTATTATATCCCTGATAGTAACCCTGAAGCTATTGCAAAGCTATAACTTAATCTGATAGAGAAAGCAGCTCTAGGACCCAGATAAAACTATACAAACACAAAACTGAGATTCTCAATAACTACAACAAACTCTAAGGCTGCGTTCCCACAGCACAGACCAAATACTGGTCGGGAAATCCTGACCGGTATTTGGTCTTTTTTTGGCACGCAGGGGGGACAGCTTTTGTCTGCGGTTTGCGGATTGAAGCCGGTACCCTTCGCACCCACATGTTCATGTTCCACCCGAAAACCGGACGGAAGAATGATGAAGTTTTTCGGAACGCCGGTGGTGTAAAAAAAAGTCCGGCTGAAAATCTGTCCAGTGGGGACTGCTGCGCTGATTTTCTATTTAACTCAGTGTAAAAGGTTGACAGATGGTATACAGAAGGCTTTCAAATCTGAAAACTGTCTGTAAAACCGACGGAAAACCTGTGCAGTGGGGACAAGTCCTAACAGTGCAAGGCTAGGCTGGACAAGAAGCCATCTAAAGTTCAGAACTAAATAGAAAACACTTCGAATATCACTAGATAAACTCTCAAAACAGAATAATTTCCCAAAAAGCTTTGGATCACAGAACTACTGTAGACAGAACACATTAAAAATACTGTAAACTGGACACAAGAAGAAACACATGATACAAAGGAAAATAAGTCTACTGTCAACAAACCCTAATTTTGCCAAACCAGAAACCTTTATAGAAAGACAAGGAATTAGCCAGTTCACTCAATGAGCAAAGGCTGCACAACATATGGGAAATTGAACATGAGCAGTTACTGTAAAAATATTACAAGCAAACACACAAAGACAGAACTAGCATGGGAAATTCTTGTTAATCTGTAGATTATAACATGACCCAAAATCACTCTCTCTCTTAACACTCATTAAATACCCCTCTTTTGGCTGTAACAAAAGCATTTGCATTAATTTAATACATTGCTCCCGAAAGTAATAAACAAAAAAGAAATGGAGTTCTATCTCAAAAAAAGATTACAACATTTTATTAATATACTACAAAAAAAATCACAAAAAAATGATTAAAACAGAAAAAAGAGGAAAACCAATACAAAGAGATACAACAGTGACAAAGAGGTAAAGTGCCAATATTACATACATGTAAAAATAGCCAGGTATGTAGGTGTATCTGAGCCCCAATAGTAAAGCCTAGAACTATATCCTGACATACGTAATCATTAGTCATAAAGTTACTGGTTTAAGTATATAAGATATCATTCCATATATAGAGAGATCCTCTCACATAGTGTTCACCACATAAAGTGCCCCCAACGAACTATACTAGGCCTATACATAAGTAAAGAATCAAACCCAAAATTTTATGGAACATAAGTAATGCATAATTTACCCATATTTGAAAGGGGAGGTGGATATCGCTGAGATCCCGTCCCGACACGTTTCGCCAGAAAGGCTCCCGAAAGTGTCTTGCTGCTTTCTAATTATAAGTGAGACACACAGTTGCATGTAATGTCGTGATTTAATCCAATTTGTTCCTTTAAAAGGATTTTCTCACCATGCAGTTTCACAGCCACAGCCAGCTTTAGAATCACACTTCCTGGTCAGACTGTGGGCGGATCTATAGCAGTGATTGACACATCAGCTCTGCTGTTCCTAGCTGTACCTGTTATAGTCTGAACAAGTGTAAAATATTTCTAAAGTATATTACACCAGGTTGCATGGCTCTAAAAGGTGTTTACTAAGGTAAATGAGAAGCTTTCAAAGTCTGTTGCTAAAGATAAGACTTTGAAGGAGGTGACTCACCATAGTTGGAGTGAGTGATGGAAGCTGCGAGTAATGAGAGATAAGAGAGAGCAGGAAGAGGGGGGGGAGAGAGATGGTTGCAATCATATACATGTGTGTGCTCTAAGTGGAGATAATTTTCTTTATCTCCTGACTAAAGAAAAATCAACAAAGCAATGTATTGAAATAAAGTCTTCAATTATCTGTCTCTACACGTTAAAAGCAAATCATTGTAGAAAATCAGTGAGAAAACTCCTTTATTATCATTTTAATCAAAGACTTTTTGCTTTAGTGCGTATGTAAAAAATAATAGTAAAGTGTATACTTGACCGTAGCAAGAAGGGAGTGGGAAAGGCAGTCTGCCGAAGGTGAAACACCGTCTCTGCAGGCCCCAGGAGAATTGACAAGTCTCCCAGCACCATCCACAGCAGGAGCAGCTGAGAGTGAAGCTAGCTCTGTTCCTGACCATTGAACCCTTAGATGCTGTGTTCAGTATCTATCCACCACACATGGACATGCCTCCTCGCCAACATTTTCAGGACCATTAGCATGACTATGTTTGGTTTTCTCTGGGGCTATAAATGGGTGCGTGAAATATACTGACACGTGTCTAGATCTTTCAGCATGACAATGATCCCAAGCACACCGCCAGGGCAACGAAGGAGTGGCTTCGTAAGAAGCATTTAAAGGTCCTGGAGTGGCCTAGCCAGTCTCTAGATCTCAACCCCAAAGAAAACCTTTGGAGGGAGTTGAAAGTCCGTGTTACCCAGCGACAGCCCCAACATATCACTGCTCTAGAGGAGATCTGCATGGAGGAATGGGCCAGCATACCAGCAACAGTGTGTGCCAACCTTGTGAAGACTAAGGCCTCGTTCACACGGCTTATTTGGGCACGGATTGGCACCGTACTCCGCGCCGGATTTGCGCTGCAGTACGGCGCCAATCCGTCGCAGTCATTACGGTAATCCACTGCTCTCATAGAGAACAGTGGATTCCGTCGCTCCTCCCCGCTCGGCGAATCCGCCGGATGGGGAGAAACTGACATGCACATTATTTACGGCGCGTACGCGCCGTAAACAATGCATTGTCTATGGGGCCGGGAGCGGCGCCCCCGCTGCGCTCCGGCCCCGCCCCTGTCCCGCCCCTTATTCACGGCGGATTTGTGAGCTCAATACGGCTCACAAATCCGTCGGGAATAAGCCGTGTGAACACGGCCTTACAGAAAATGTTTGACCTCTGTCATTGCCAACAAAGGATATAGAACAAAGTATTGAGATGAACTTTTGTTATTGACCAAATACTTATTTTCCATCATAATTTGCAAATAAATTCTTTCCAAATCAGACAATGTGATTTTCGGGATATGTTTTCTCATTTTGTCTCTCATAGTTGAGGTCAACCTATGATGTCAATTACAGGCCTCTCATCTTTTTAAGTGGGAGAACTTGCACAATTGGTGGCCGACTAAGTACTTTTTTCCGACTGTAGTTATGTAGGTAGGTAGGTAGATAGATAGATAGAAAGATAGATAGATCGATAGATAGATAGATAAATAGACAGACATAACATAAGTAGAAAGATCGATAGATAGATAAATAAATAGAATTCATTTATCTATCTGTCTGTCTTGTCTTCTGGTTACATGCAACCTTAAAATATGCTATTATTTAAGGAGTGGGGAAAGGACAGTATATTCTGGTAATTAAGCACTGCAACAGTATCCTGCAGAGATGACTGCTCAGCGTTGCGTTCGTTTGCCATGTGCTGCAAGTGTTCTGTAATTCTCTTCTTAACAACAGCAAGAAGGAAAAAATCTTCCCTGCTATAAACAGTGGCTAATCTGTCCAAACTTTCTAACATTCCTCACTTGCAAATCGCTCTGGAAACACAAAATATTATATTTAATTTACTTCTGCCTCTAAGGGAACAAAGTAAACCCCTATGTATGCATGACTGTATTTTAATATTTCATGACAACACTGAGCGGCACGATAAAGGTAAAACGTGACTCCAATACCAACAGCTTCACTCCATGAAATCCGCTGTCCCTGATGACATTAAAATTAATTTTCTTCCTCACTTTTTAATTGCTGGTAGTTTGTTGGCTGCAAAATCCTTCTTGTTTCTGAATGGCTCTTAAAGGAATATGCTGGATGAGAACAGAAGTTGTAATGTGATGTTATAAATCTGCAATGTACCGGAATGGTCCCAGATAACTAATTCAATGAGTCTGTATAAGACATATTTCTTTAATGATCATTATTTATGTGGATCCGTCACATTCTACAATAGAATGTTAGTTGTAACGAAAGTCAATAAACTTCTGTCCCAAATGCATCCTTGCAAATGTTTCGAAGACACAAATAGAAAAACATTAGCCAGTAGCTCCAATTTCTGGCACACGGGTCCAAATCCTTTGTTGCCTGCTTTACTGTCACAGTTAGATGATAAAAACACGGCTGCCCACAGTCACCACTAGATGGAGCTTAATGCTTACGGATTTAGACAGCAACTATTTGACTCATTAGGAGCTGTATATTACAGTGAAGACTACAGTCAAACAGAATTGTCCAATATTTCTTAGAAAAGGATGCACTGATGCACGGCTGTCACCCAGCCCATATCCAGGACACTATGAGCGACATGTCCCATTAGGGCTGCACCTTTTTTTGGTGTATTTGGCCCAAAAAAAACTGTTGGCGCCCTATTCTCTATATAAATGGACTGTAAAACACTAAAACTAGGTGCATTACACACCAGGCATGACACATTGTAATGCACCTAAAGTAGGCGCATCAGATATACTAGCAATGATATGTTATGCGCCTAAGTTATGATGATATGCGCCTAGATTATGCGCATCAATTTTACTAGGCAAGGTAGACCACACGCTAGATTTTTGACAGGTTATTTAATTAAGGCGCATTATGCACACATGTAATGCGCCTTAAAACTGGCGTGTCGGCACCTCTTTTCTGACATGTCGCCCATAGTTTTCCTGCAGAACATCGAGTGACAGCATATGAGATCAGGTGAAGGGATGGAGTGAGACGGTGGAAAGATGATGAATTCAGTTTTCTCCACATTTAGTTTTAGGAGACAGGAGGAGAGGAAGTAGGATATGGACGATAATCTGGGATCTGGGAGAGCAGAGAGTTAATGTCTGGGCCGGAGATGTAGAGTTGGGTGTCGTCAGCATACAGGTGGTATTGAAAGCCGTGTGATGCTATGAGCTGAACCAGACCAAGAGTGTAAATAGAGAAGAGTAGTGGGCCCAGGACTGACCCCTGGGGGACACCAACAGAGAGCGGGCGAGAGGAGGAGGTGGAGCGAGAATGAGAGACGCTGAATGTCCGATCAGTGAGGTACGAGGAGATCCAGGAGATGGCCGAGTCTGTGATGCCGAGGGAGGAGAGGATTTGTAGCAGGAGGGAATGGTCGACAGTGTCAAAGGCAGAGGACAGGTCTAAGAGGAGAAGCACAGAATAGTAGCGTGACGCTTTGACAGTTACTAGGTCATTGGTGACTTTGGTTAGGGCGGTTTTGGTAGAGTGGTGGGATCGGAAACCAGATTGCAGTGGGTCAAGAAGAGTTGGAGGTGAGGACAGTTGAAGATAGACGTGCTGCTGAAGGAGTTTAGAGGCAAATGGAAGCAGTGAGATGGGACGATAGTTGGACAAACAGAAGGGGTCAAGAGATGGTTTCTTTAGGATGGGTGTGATGGTCGTGTGTTTAAAGGAAGAAGGGAAGATACCAGACGTTAGCGATAGGTTGAAAAGATGGATGAGAGCTGGGATGATAACCGTACCAAGGTCAGGGATGAGGTGGGATGGATGATTACAGGTAGTGATGTTGGATTTGAACAATAGAGAGGAGAGCTTATCTTGCACAACAGTGGAGGATCCGGTTAATGGGGAAGAGCATTGTGCAGGTATAGAGGTGGACAGTCCTGACTGTACAGGTATAGAGATGGGGACTGTGCATATATTATACAGTATAGGTGGATGGTGGGGACTGTGCAGGAAAAGAGATAGTTGGTGGGGACTGTGCAAGTACAGAGGTGAGCAGTGGGGACTGTGCAGGTATAGAGGTGGGAGGTGGGGACTGTGCAGGTATAGAGGTGGGAGGTGGGGACTGTGCAGGTATATAGGTGGGAGGTGGGGACTGTGCAGGTATATAGGTGGGAGGTGGGGACTGTGCAGGTATAGGGGTCGGCGGTGAGGACAGTGGGGTGCAGCTTTCCCTGATGAGGTAGATCTGGTTTAGGAAGTGAGTAGAGAAATCATCTGCTGAGTGGAAAGATGGGGGATTGGGTGCTGGGGGCGGAGGGGAGAGTTGAAGGTGTTGAACAGTTGTCTAGCATTGTGAAGCAGAGAGGATATGACATTGATAAAGTAATTCTGTTTGGCAGCGGTGAGCGCAGACTTAGATGTGAGGAGTGATGGATTGTTTGACGCGAGGTCATCGGAGGAGCAAGTTTTCTTCCAGCAAAGTTCAGCAATTCTGGACACTCGCCTCAGCAGTTTAGTCCGATCTGT
Source organism: Phyllomedusa bahiana (assembly GCA_025379985.1). Taxonomy (NCBI): domain Eukaryota; kingdom Metazoa; phylum Chordata; class Amphibia; order Anura; family Hylidae; genus Phyllomedusa; species Phyllomedusa bahiana. The sequence goes on along the minus strand of JAODAL010002278.1, from coordinate 54,736 downwards.
GTTCCAGGGTTGTCAGGTATTGCAGTAAAGGAGGCAGTTATGGTCCACCAGGCACTGCTGCTCTTTCTATTTGCTCATCCGTGGGGCTGATCGGACTCCCAGCAAACATTCATTGATTGCCTTACCTAAGGAAGCTGCTATTGCAATTTTCAGATATACCAAATACAACCTGTGGACCAGCGTTGAGCTGTTTACAGAAAAAAGACACCGTATTCATATTAGAGATGGGCGAATTTCTCAAAATTCGGTTCGCTCATTTCGCCGAATTTCCCGACAAAAAATAACTTCGTTCCGAATTACTTCGGGACGAATCACCTTAAAAAACAGCTATTTCCAGGCTGCACAGAGCCTGCAGGGTGCTGTAGAATGTTGTGCCATGCTTAAATATGCAGAGGAAGCTTGGTTTGGTCTTCATACAATGTTGTTTTTTAGTATGACACGCACATGACTGCCGCCGCTCTTAGAATCGCTTCACTATAAAATTCCCTGGGCACTTAAGAGGGCAAAACTGACCAAAAAACTGAAACGGGTATGTTGCCTGATAATGTGATGGCAGCGAAAGCTGGAAAAAAAACAAGCTGAGAGCTCAGATGGCAACATTAGTGACAAAGTGTGGAGGTGATGGCGGCAGCCACAGCAGCATGAGGTCAGACAGTGGCACAATGACATTCTGGAGGTGGCAAAAACAGGAATAGGCCACAGAGTGGCACAATAACACAGTGTCTAGGTCATGGCAGCAGCCACAGCAGCAGCATGAGGTCAAACAGTGGCACAATGACATTCTGGAGGTGGCAAAAACAGGAGTAGACCACAGAGTGGCACAATGACAGAGAGTGGAGTTGATGGCGGCAGCAGCATTAGGTCAGACAGTGGCACAATGACATTCTGGAGGTGGCAAAAACAGGAGTAGGCCACAGAGTGGCACAATGACAGAGAGTGGAAGTGACGGCGGCAGCAGCATGAGGTCAGACAGTGGCACAATCACATTCTGGAGGTGGCAAAAACAGGAGTAGGCCACAGAGTGGCACAATGACAGAGAGTGGAGGTGACGGCGGCAGCAGCATGAGGTCAGACAGTGGCACAATGACATTCTGGAGGTGGCTAAAACAGGAATAGGCCACAGAGTGGCACAATGACACAGTGTCTAGGTCACGGCAGCAGCCACAGCAGCAGTATGAGGTCAGACAGTGGCACAATGACATTCTGGAGGTGGTAAAAACAGTAATAGGCCACAGAGTGGCACAGTGACAGAGAGTTAAGGTGACGGTGGCAGCAGCATGAGGTCAGACAGTGGCACAATGACATTCTGGAGGTGGAAAAAACTGGAGTAGTCCACAGAGTGGCACAATGACATTCTGGAGGTCGCAAAAACAGGAGTAGGCCACAGAGTGACACAATGACAGAGAGTGGAGGTCACGGCAGCAGCAGCATGAGGTCAGACAGTGGCACAATCACATTCTGGAGGTGGCAAAAACAGGAGTAGGCCACATAGTGGCCCAATGACACAGTGTCTAGGTCACGGCAGCATTCAACTTATTATAGGCTTAAACAATGATTGCGGTTTAGCAGCGGCATATGCAGGTTCCCACCTGCCTAATCCCTATTTACTGTCAGCCAGCTGTTGGCAGGTCAGCTCTGAGCTATACTGAGAGACACCGAGAGCACGAGATACCGGCGTCCGTATGATCTTACCAGGACTTGGGACTCGGAACTCAGGACTGTATCGTGGATTGCAGGTTTTTTTGAGATATGCGTCACTAAGACTTTCCTCTTTTAAAAGAATTGCAATAATACACTCTATGTGTTGCTGCTTTAATAGATATGGAATAAATGTTATTGGATAAAAATATCCCGTGAGCAGATGGCATAATTGTAAGACGGTAAATAGGGCACGGCAGCAGCCACAGCAGCAGTATGAGGTCAAACAGTGGCACAATGACATTCTGGAGGTGGCAAAACAGTAGTAGGCCACAGAGTGGCACAATGACAGAGAGTGGAGGTGACGGCGGCAGCAGCATGAGGTCAGAGAGTGGCACAATGACATTCGGGAGGTGGCAAAAAACTGGAGTAGGCCACAGAGTGGCACAATGACAGACAGTGGAGGTGACGGCGGCAGGAGCAACAGCATGAGGTCAGAGAGTGGCACAATGACACAGTTGGAGGGTCACGGCAGCAGCCACGAAAGCAGCATGAGGTCGGGACAGTGGCACAATGAAGAGTGTGGAGGTGGGTGGCAATACAGTCCTGGTAAAGATGGTTGGTGGCAGATGCAGAAACTGTCAGCAGATGTGTGGCATCGGGCGGGTGGCGGCTGCAGAATCGGGGCTGAGGCGGGTAGTTTGAACCCGATTATTTCTCACAATTTGGGTGATGCGTCATGGCTGATGTAGTCTGCGCCTTAAGGCTTTTGGTTTTTGGAAATCCTGCCCTATCCACTAATGATTCATCTTGACAATGGTCAGTCGTTCCACATTTCCGGTGGACAAGCGGGTTCTCCTTGGGGTAATGATGGCCCCCTCCGCACTGAACACCCGCTCTTATGCCACACTACTGGCCGGGCAGGACAGCTTCTCCACTGCAAATCGGCAAGTTGCGGCCACACATCAGTTTAGCTGCCCAGTAGTCCAGCGGATTTTTCTAACTGGGGTGGCAGAGTGCTGTCCCCCGTAGGCCACCAACCCGTTGGTTAAAGGGGCTGCTCCAGGTCTGCTGTGCTTGGTGACTGCCCTCCTCACTAGGTGGGTGAAGGAAGCTGCTAAACGTGACTCCAGACTTAAGTTGTGCTTTATGTGCTGGTACTGTCCTAAAACCCCCACCTTCCCCCAGCAGCCGTGGCAGGAGTGCGTGAGCGCTGAGGAACCCCCCCGCGCAGACCCGTCAGAGGAGGGATGATGCAGCACCCTAGGCAGCAGCCAATGACTACGGAGGATTTCCTATAGTATTTGAGTTTGTCCTCCCTCTCAATAGCTGGAAAAAAGGCCCCAATTTGGACCGGTAGCGAGGGTTTCCCAAAAGGGTGGAGAGCCCGAAGTTTCCCCTGTGCCGGATGCTGACTATTCAGCTGTCACTAGCCAGGCAAATCAGCATGCTGCGGGGCCATCTGCACAAGTGACTCCGAGGGGCTCCCTGCCTCCATCTCCACTGTATACTCCCGGTGTTTGGGGTCATCGCCTGTTTTCCCTAATCTCCATCCACCCCCTCCAGCTGCTCCGCCCCTTCTCTTATACCTGGGTAAAAAATCCCCTCATTTACCAACAAGTTTGCTCCAATGTCTCCTCCTCCCTTCCTCCATCTCGCCCCCCAGGACTCATGGGCCCCGCGAGATGTGTCACAGTTCCAGTCCCCTCCCCGACAGATTTTCAGCATCTGTTCCAGGACATAAAGCAGTGGAAATGGTTATTTCTCCCGTAGCCCTGGCGATGACAAATAACGTGGCCTCCCAAAAGGCCCCCAAAAAAAGGCGGTGTCAGCATGCCCTGCCCTGGCTGACATCAAAGTTAACGGGGAAGAAACCTGTCCGCCTGGATCATCAAAAAATGTTAAGGGCCTTTTTTTATTCTACATCGGTCCAACATGTGCAGGTGGAATTCCAGGGGTGGAAAACATCGTATCAGGTGTGTTGGGGGGGGGCCGTTCTGCCTGCAATGGAGGGGGTGTTCCGGCTTTGTGGAATGGATGAAGTGCAGCCCCCCCCCCCTTTCCTGGCCTTTTCAGAAACTTTTGAAGATCGGTGGAAGGGTTCAGGAAAAACCTTTTCACAACCAGATTTTCCCCGTGGCCCTGCAGGGTGCATGGACCCTCCCTCCTCGGTGCAGTCGGACACCTGTTCCTCCCAAATTTTCCATCACCATGGTTCCATTTGCTTGGCGCGGAGAAAAAGCCCACATCGATTTTTGCTGCATGGGGAGCAGTTCCCCCCCCCTGTGTGATTCGTTCCCCGAGGCAAGCGGTGTAAAAATTGGTGAACCGCTGTATAACATGGGGTATGATGGACGTTTGTGGTGGTGGAGGGGGGTGGGGGTGGAGGGGGAGGCGGACATTGGCTAGGACCCGCAGTTTGACAATGGGGAGAAAGCGGCGTCTCCTGTAAGTTGTTGGTGTGCTGGGCCCGGAAAACAATTACCCAGGGGGCCATAAAAGGCTTTTCCGTCCCTAAACCGTGTTACAGCTCCAGACGTCGGCTTTTTGGCCCCTTGGAAAAAAACGATAAGCTCAAGGTGCCCCCCCTTTGTTCTACATATTTATAAAAGTGCGGTACTCCCTTTTTTTGGAAAAAATAAATTACGGCTTGGAACTCTCCATCTGGCGGCACAAGCCATTGTTCTTGAAGTGAAAAGTCCACCATTTGGAAAGGGAGGGAGCATACAACAATTTGGAAAAGGGACACGGTCAGTTTCTGCCCCTTAGGTGGTTGGAGCATACTGTTGTCTCTTTGCATGCCTCGGAACGTGTGGGGGCCATGGTAACGAGGAGCAGGAGCATCTGGCGGGAGATGATGTCAAAGGATACAGCTCCCTTCTGAGAGGTGGGGGGCCCTTTGGTGGCTGCAATGGCATGCGTGCCAGGGCGCTCGCTGCGGCAGCAGGAGGAACCACATTGACCCCAAGTTTCCCCGGCCCCACCGGATGGTGACACTGCATGGTTGACGCGACCCGTGGTGAAAACGTTACTCCCGGGCCCACGCTCACTTTGCCAAGATTTTCATATCCCATATTCGGCCCTGGTGTTTAGCAAAAAACTCCCACACCGGAGTATCGGTTTTTACCCCCAACGCTCCGCATGAGTGACTATGCCGGTGCCCGCTGAGCCCCTGTGCCGTACTTTCTTGGGACGGGAAAGGGGTTTTTTTCCCCCGGGGCCGCTTGGCCCCCGCCCTAAACCTGCTGCTATCCTGCTGACCCCGGCCCAAAACCCCACTTGCTGGCTGCGCGCTGCCTGAGCGAAAGCTGACCCCCTTTCTTGAGTTATGAAGCCCTTGCTCACCCGGCCCCAAGTGCAGTGGGGTACATCATCATCTATTTGTTTTTCATGTCACTGTGACTCATCACGGTCTTGGTATGCGAGGCTGACCCCTAAAACATGACCTCCCATGCCACTTAACACCCTATATTTTGCCCCTACTGCAAGAAGCAGGGGATTTTGGGCCCCCATTTTTCGCTGCCAAGTAGGTGACTGCCCCCCTAAAATTTGTTCTCCTCGCTTATAGTGGGCTGAGCCCAGACTACATAGTAGATTCTGGCAAAGGGGAAAGGGATGGGACAGAGGGGGGTTGGGGCAGTTGGGGCGTTTACCTGCTCCGGGCCAGCCAACAAAGGGGTTGTGTTGACTTTCCCCAAAAAAACTCTTGGTGGGGTTGTCAGATGTCTTTGGGAGGAAAGGGGGATGACCTAGTAACCCAAAAAGAACCTTGGGTTGTGAAACACACACGGCCCCGCTAGAGTAGGGGGAGGGGGGGGCCTCCCCGAGGGGGACCCCTGCTGCGATGCCCCCTTGCTGTCTGGACCTGGGCCTGGAATTTTGTGCCCTTCCCACCGCGGGTAAGAGCCTGCCCCCTCTCTGTCTGACAATGTTTGTTCTAAAATGTCGACACTGTTTGATGAAGAATCTGTTTTGATAAATAACACCTGTTTTTGACTCCCAAAAGAACCCCGTAACAAGGTTTGGGGAACCCTTGGAAAAAAATTGCGCTCCCCAAATGGGCAGGAAAAATTGACTTGTATTTTCGTTTAAAAAAATCTGTGATTTTACTGAATTTGAAAACACAAACAGGGTTTAAATTTAACCCTTTTGGTTTAATTATGCACGTTTTTTTCGGGGGTAAAAACAAAGTTTTTTTTTATGAGTAAAAAGCAGAACAACGCTTAATTAACCCCCGGATGTAAAATTTCGCCAAACAATTTAGCAAAACCCCAAAATACAGCTTTGTAGCGTGTTTCAATGGGGTTTTTTACGTACACAACAAAAGAAAAAATTGTAATTACCTTCGCTTTTGAAATTTTGCTACAGGAAAAAATGTCTTTTTTTTGGGGGTGAAAAGACGGTTTCTTTTAGTCACCCCCCCCAGAAAACAAGCTTTAAATTAACCCCTGGATGTAAATTGCGCAAAAAAATTGAGCAGCAAAAATGAAGTGGGATTTGTATTGTAAAAAAGGGTTTTTTAAATAATACAACAGGAACAGGTTGATCCCCCTTGGATATTTTAATGTGTTGTGAGCAGATAGATTAAAAAGTATATGCAGTGCATGGACAACACTGGATTCAGATCCAATACCAAAAAATTTAGAAATAGAAAGTTAAGAAAGCAGTCTTGAGACAAATGAGCACCCCAAAATCGCGGGATAAAAAGGTTCTTCAGTAAAAGCTATCAGCCGCGGGCACCTTCCTGATCAAATACGTGAGAGGAGTGTGAGCCCCGGCGTGCGCCCCGGACTTTTATAGTGCGGGTTTACGTCCAGTTCCCCCCGGTTCTGATTGGCTTTATCTTGCACATGTCTTTAGGTACGCCCTTCTTCTCCAGAGTTCTTTGCCAATGTAAAGCAGAGCTGCAGCCATTTTATCAATCAAAAGCACACTTCGTTCCCGCGAAGTACCCCAAAGTTCAACTTCGTTCAGATCCGAAGTTTTCCTGAAATTCTAAACAAATTCCACTTCGTTAGAATCAATTCGCCAATCTCTAATTCTTATCTGACAAGAGTAAGAAGAGATGGAAATGATTTGCACTTTATTAGCTCTCAATAGATCCAGGTTTCTGACTTAATGGTTGCCTTAAAGACAAGATGTAAAATAATTCCCGCTGATCAGGTAGTATCTATGTATTTGTCACTTTGATTTATGAATGTCGATCCAGGAAGGATCCGCTCATTGTGTACATAGCTGCAGGAGAGACGCCAATGCACAGAAACCACCTGATTGCTTTCTATGGTAACAGCCGCATAGCAACATAAATGCACTGAGGGTTTGTGGAGGTGACTGGGAGAGGGATTTCTGCGCTATAACTCTAAACAGAAATCTCTGAGATCCGAGAGAACGTGCTCGTCTGTGCTCACATGCTGAGTTCAGAGCCGTTCTATGACTGATGTCACTTAAAATTAAAGGGGTTTTGACACAAAGTAAAATTGACTTGGGAAGTTTGTAAATAAAAAATAATAAACATTTTCACCATTCATCATTATTATAAATTCTGCACCGTTTTTGTTTTAGCTGCTTCTTTAGTGATCCATTGTGTACAGCTCGTCTCCAGGGGATACGACCAGGGCTGAGAGAGTCCTAGCTGCACATGCTCAGACATCACCTCTCCTCTCAAGCAGCTACTTAGGGGGAAATGTTTGAACGGGCTTTTTGCCTGAGGCGTATACTGCGCCTCACTGTGCCAGCTCCGTTGTCGGACGCATTAATGCGATGTTAGGCGCAAGCTTCGCCACTTTGTAATGCACCTAACATGAAGGAGTGTGCAGTGGGCGCGCGGTGGGCACTGGGGCGGGACGCACCAGATTCGAAAAAACTCATGTATGAATGCCGGTCGGCAAAGTGAGGTGCATTACAGCCCCGACAGGCAGACCTAGTTCAATGTGGTCTACCTGAGTCGGAGGAGGCGCAGTGAAGCTAGAACTTATTTTAATGGGACAAAATGTACAGTTACAACAGTACAATAATAAAAAGGATTTGTCAATAAAAGTAATTAATTAATAAAGAGAAACATCCAAGTTGTATAAAAAAGATTTCAATGATCATTTAAAAATAATGTAAATATATATAATATCTCAAAAGAAATATCAGCTATAAATGTTTTTAAAATTCCAATAAACAAACTAATTTTACATTAACTAAGCCACTGATGATGTTGTACTGATGTTATTTTTTTTTATTTTTAATGCCAACAATTTGAGATGTATTTTTGCTTCTTTCACCTTTTATTCTATTTAGTATATACAGCAAGAGCCAGCACAGCACAGGTATTGCTGGGACCTATGGTCCTCCAAGCAGGATTTCTATTCACTGACATGCTTAATGATTTTTCCCTGATTTCCAGGCTGTCTAGAAACTTAATACATGTTAGGTGCATTCCTTCTGCGCCTAAGTTCCGCAATGCGGGGAACTTTGAACTTAATTTATGAGTGCACTTCGGGCACGGCCATGCATCAGGCGCAGTTTTCATGGAAAAAAAACGTGAAAACGGCCACCTCGATGCGCCGATCTTCATACATGTCGCCCTTGGTGTTCAAACCCAGGGTGCTTTCATTCTACTCCCGTCCTCTGTGCTCCTTAGTACTTAGTCAAACAGTGCAAATAAATAAAAATAGAAACCTCAATGAAGTCTGTGCATTGATAAAGAAAAAAAAACCACAGGTTTGGTTCCTGCAGGGATTTGAACTGAGGACCCTTGTGCCTGGAGGCAAAAGTTTTACCTCTGAACTACAATGTAGCTACTTACAGTTCCATACATAAACAGACCTTCTTTGACTAGAGAGAGGAAAGCTATGGTGATGTCATCCTGCTGGGTCAAATGATCTGCAATTCAAACAAATCACACACGCCCCCTTCTGAGCACACAGAGCTGAAGAGCTGGATGCATAAGGTATGAAATGAGATCGTGGCAAAACCCCTTTAACACTTCAATCAGAAAGGGGTATTTTTGTAAAACAAGAAAATGTGGAAAATATTTTTTTATTGAATTTTTGCCAGAATTTCTTCCATTTTTTTATTTCAGCAGTCCTGTGCCATTAAAATTTACATATAAAATCTTATTATTTTCTAGCTGGGATAATAAAGAAATAAAACTCCTGAATGACTTGGCTGACTAGCCTCACTTTACTGTTGGTGCTGGTTATCTTCATGTAGTCTGGTTACAAAGTACAGAACAAGACTAACCCATTATCCTCTCATGTATTGCTCTTGTCATTGCCCTTTCCCTCTAGTTTAATCTTCATCTACCCCTGTCCAGAAAGCAATAGAGTGATCATTATGCAATTACATACTATTTGTAACCAGACTGTAGTAGTATAATTTTAGCCATAGAAAGCAGTAGAAGAACGAAGAAGTCAGGCGATACCCTTTAGAGGCTATCTGATCATATTATACTATCAAAAATACTCAGCCTCTGAAAGGTATCATCTGATTTCTTAGCTCTACTGCTATCTATGGCTAAAATTATACTACGGTAGTCTGGTTACAAATAGTAGGTAGTAGGTAATGACATAATGCTCTGGGCAGGGAGAATTAAAGAATATAGTACAGCGATAAGGCAATGATAAGAGCAATACATGAGAGAATAATGGGTTAGTCTTTTTCTGCACTGGGGAGGTTTCCAGCTTTTTTCACACTTATCAGGTCATGCTCATAACACTTACACCTCTTTTAGGTCTTTAGCTGGTCTGGAAGCAGAGGCGTAACTAACGGGGTAGCAGGGGTAGCAGTTGCTATGGGGCCCCTGCGCTTAGGGGGGCCCCGCGGCAGCTGCTACCGCGTCCGCTACCCCGGTAATGCCGCTCCTGGACCCACCGGCAGTGAACTCAACAGTTCACTGTGGCGGGCGGGGAGCAGCGGGGCCCAGCGCATACTCCCTCTGAACGCCCGGGCCCCCCGGCCCGAGCTTTCAGAGGCAGCGCTGCTCGGTAGTAGCAGGACGGAGCGCCGATCGCTCCGCTCTGTTACTTCCCCCTGCCGGTCCTCTGTGGTCACGTGGGCAGCGCGGTGACGTCACATCACCGCCGCCCTAGGCAGCTGCATATGGCTGCAGTAGAGCAAGCGAGCGAGCGCGCATCGGGGGAGCGTGGAGCTGAGGTGAGTAAGTTGTTTCTATTATCTACCCCATATGCCTGCCTATAGCCCCCATATGCCTGCCTATAGCCCCCATATTCCCGCCTCATAGCCCCCCATATGCCTGCCTATAGCCCCCATATGCCTGCCTATAGCCCCCCATATGCCTGTCTATTGCTCCGCATATGCCTGGCTATAGCCCCCCATATGCCTGCCTATAGCTCCCATATGCCTGCCTATAGCCCCCCACATGCCTGCCTATAGCCCCCCATATGCCTGCCTATACCCCCATATGCCTGCCTATAGCCCCCCATATGCCTGCCTATGGCCCCCATATGCCTGCCTATACCCCCATATGCCTGCCTATAGCCCCCCATATGCCTGCCTATAGCCCCCATATGCCTGCCTATAGCCCCCATATGCCTGCCTATACCCCCATATGCCTGCCTATACCCCCATATGCCTGCCTATAGCCCCCATATGCCTGCCTATAGCCCCCATATGCCTGCCTATACCCCCCATATGCCTGCCTATAGCCCCATATGCCTGCCTATACCCCCCCATTATGCCTGCCTATACCCCCATTCCTGCCTATAGCCCCCATATGCTGCCTATAGCCCCCATATGCCTACCTATAGTCCCCCATATGCCTGCCTATAGCCCCCATATGCCTGCCTATACCCCCATATGCCTGCCTATACCCCCCTTTGCCTGCCTATACCCCCATATGCCTGCCTATAACCCCCCATATGCCTGCCTATAGCCCCCATATGCCTGCCTATAGCCCCCCATATGCCTGCCTATAGCCCCCTATATGCCTGCCTATACCCCCCCATTATGCCTGCCATATACCCCCATATGCCTGCCTATAGCCCCCATATGCCTGCCTATAGCCCCCCCATATGCCTGCCTATACCCCCCATTACCTACCAATACCCCCATAATGCCTGCCTATACCCCCCATATGCCTGCCTATACCCCCCCTATGCCTGCCTATACCCCCCCATATGCCTGCCTATAGCCCCCATATGCCTGCCTATACCCCCATATGCCTGCCTATAGCCCCCATATGCCTGCCTATAGCCCCCATATGCCTGCCTATAGCCCCCATATGCCTGCCTATACCCCCCATATGCCTACCTAAAGCCCCACATATGCCTGCCTAGACCCCCCAGATGCCTGCCTATAGCCCCCATATGCCTGCCTATAGCCCCCATAATCCAGCCTATAGCCCCCCATATGCCTGCCTATACCCCCCATATGCCTGCCTATCCCCCCCTATGCCTACCTATAGCCCCCATATGCCTGCCTATAGCCCCCATATGCCTGCCTATAGCCCAATGCCTGCCTATAGCCCCCCATATGCCTGCCTATAGCCCCCATATGCCTGCCTATACCCCCATATGCCTGCCTATAGCCCCCCATATGCCTTCATATACCCCCCATATGCCTGCCTATAGCCCCCCATATGCCTATAGCCCACATATGCCTGCCTATAGCCCCCATATGCCTACCTATACCCCCCATATGCCTACCTATACCCCCATATGCCTGCCTATAGCCCCCATATGCCTGCCTATAGCTCCCATATGCCTGCCTATAGCCCCCCATATGCCTGCCTATAGCCCCCATATGCCTGCCATATAGCCCCCATATGCCTGCCTATAGCCCCCCATATGCTTGCCTATACCCCCAATGCCTGCCTATACCCCCATATGCCTGCCTATACCCCCATATGCCTGCCTGCCTATACGGCCCCCTATATGCCTGCCTGCCTATACAGCCCCTATATGCCTGCCTGCCTATACAGCCCCCATATGCCTGCCTGTACAGCCCCCATATGCCTGCCTATACACCCCTATATGCCTGCCGTATACCCCACAAGCCTGCCTGTATACCCCCACAAGCTGCCGGTCTACTTATATGGGGCCCTTTTAGCTACCTAAACCTACCTATATGGCCCCTATAGCCCACCTAACCCCTGTCTACCTGTATGGCTCCTTATAGCTACCTAAACCCTGCCTGCCTATATGGCACTCTATTGGCTACCTAAACCTTTCCTATTAGGGGCCCCATATATCCTATCTAAGCCCTGCCTGCCTAAATGCACCCCATATAGCCTGGGGGGCAGGTGCTGGAAAAGTCAGGATTCTAAGATATTTGTGTCTAAATCTGCAGGGACCAGTGGTAGGGAGATGTCATCAAGATGGCGGACTGGAACTGGATGCAGAACAAAGGGAAAGTCAACGACTGGTCAGAAACGTACCTGCGAGTCAAAGATGTAACTCATGTAATCACTTATAGTCGCACAGCCTGTACACTGCTGTCTACCACATTGGTCACGTATGGGGTTTAACGTCTGCAAGCTGTGTACACTGCTGCTACCACTATATGCACTGTAGATTATATAGTCCTGCAGAGCCTGTGTACACTGTGTCTACCACTATATGGTCACTGTATGGAGGTAATATACAGTCTGCAGAGCCTGTGTACATTGTGTGTCTACCACTAATATGTTCACTGTATGGAGGAATATACAGTCTGCAGAGCCTGTGTACATGAGTGTCTACCACTATATGTCACTGTATGGTGGTTATATAACGTCTGCAGAGCCTTGTGTACACTAGTATATACCACTTTATGGTCAACTTAATTATTATATATTCTTATTATTAGACAATATTGGTCTTTGTGTACTGATGAGTAATAGTGTACGGGTCTTCTTCAGTCAGTATGTGGTGGTACTTTGTGGTCGTGTTCTCGGTGGTATAATCGGTTCCTTATGTAAATGCGTTATTGGTAATTTTGGTTTTGGTATAGTGGATATGATTGGTAGCAGTATGATGGTGATATGTATGGTGAGGTATTTGACGCTTGTATTATCTACATTATCTAACACAATGTCCTGGTACTGGGTCGTGGTCAGGAGGGGGGGGGGGGGCCCATCCAAAAGTTTGCTATGGGGCCCTGGCTTCTCTAGTTACGCCCCTGTCTGGAAGAGAAATGTCAAGCAATCCTTATGGCTGTGCTTTCAGATCTCACTAAGGAGAAATCAGAGACTAAACTCAGTTTATTGTTGGTGCTGCTTATCTAAATGTAGTATGGTTACAAATAGTAAGTAATTACTTTTTGTTCTCTCTATTGTTTTCTGGACAGGGATAGATAAAAATTAGACTGGAGCGACAGAGCAATCACAAGTGCAATACGTGGGAGGATAATGGGTTAGTCTTTTTCTGCACTGGAGAGGTTTCCAACTTATAAGGTCCAACATCTGTCCTTAGTTGGCCTGGAAGAGAAACAGCAAGCGATCCTCACTGCCGCTATCAGAGCTCACAGAGGGAAAGTCTGAGAGTCAAACCAGTAAGTTATTTACAGAGGAGAACACTATAAAATTACATATATATTATATATTATTATATATATTAACTATATATATATATATATATATATATATATATATATTATATATATATATATTTATATATATATATATATATATATATTTTATATATATATATATAAACAAACCACCCAATTAAAAATAAATAAATAAAAAAATCCATATATAACATATTGCATATTGACAATATATGAAAATATTTTTTGATGGTGGTGTTGCTTTAATATTAGTGTTACGTACCATTGTTATTGTCTTTCTAGGCATACTCTATGTAAGATGCTAGTGGTCCAGTGAGTGGCCAGGCAGACAAGCCTCAGTTTACTGTTGGTGTTGCTTATCTGAATGTAATCTGGTTACAAATAGTAGGTAATGACATAATGTTTGCTATGTTGTTCTCTGGATAGATAAAAATTAAACTGATGCAAGAGGGCAATGACAAGAGCAATACATGTGAGAATAATGGCCAAGTCTATTTCTGCATCAGGGAGGTTTCCAGCTTTCTTCATACTCATCCATAGACAAGTGGAATTTACCCATTGGATTCTTATCAGATTCTACCATTGAAAATCAAGGACAATGCGGTTTTCAAGTGGATTTTAGGTTGGTTTTTTTGGGGGACGGATTCCACATTCAGAAAACGTGTCCCAGTCTATGAGGTTTTGGAGGAAGATCCGATAAATGAATGCTTTGGATGCATTTTTTATGTGGAATACGGCGAAAAATTTAACCGAATATGCATTGTATGGACTGCAACGTATATTTTCTATTGAGGACAAAGGCGATGATTTATTTTCTGTTTAAGACAAGAATTTCAAGTTGGAATCCGCATGAATTCCGACTTGAAGTGCTTGTCGTATGGATGGACCATTATCAGGTCCTGCTGATAACACTTACACCTCTCACAAGTCCTTAGTTGGCCCAGAAGGGAAATGTCAAGCGATCCTCAATGCTGCTATCAGAAGTCAGAGAGACAAACCAGAAAGTTATGTACTGTACCTAGGAGAACTTTAACCCCTTAAAGGGGTTTTGCCACGATCTAATGTTGATGTGGGATCTCCAAAATGGGTATTTAATCACTTTTCTAAATATATGTGATTAAAAAAGTGTAGCCTGTGAGAACTGCAGCATTGATTAGTCCCCCTTAGTTTCCTGTTTGTTTACATTAGCTAGGACCAGGAGCTGGTCTGGCCAAGCTTGCATTGTTTGCTCTTCTTATCTGATGGCAGGGCACATGAACGAGCTTTGAAGGGAGGGGGAGAACAAAGCCTGTGTCTGCTGTATAGAGAATCCACTGGTTGTAGTGTACTTATCTGAGTAAACAAGTAGATGCTCCCTGCTCAGCCCCCCTCCCCCCCCCAGGAGTTCGTGAACGCTGCCTTTTGGATCTTATCTTCTCTCCTGAGCAGATAAGAGGGAGAACACTAAACCTGTAGAGCTTGTGCACAATACAGTTATCCTCTGTAGTTTAGCCAAACAATGTTTGCTCAACTACAGAGACTGAATATCAGCCTCGGGAGCGTGCATGGGAGGTGAAGCAATGATATCACAGAGGAGGCACTTGTTTTTTTAAACACAGAAACACAACGCCCCTTTTTTCAAGGCTCAAGAGAACAGTTCAGTCTGTTAAGTGAGGAAATCACTTCTTGGCAAAACCCCCTATAAGGACCTTGTGTTTTTTTCTTTTATTCACACATCCGCTTTTTCCTCCTCTCCTTCCCAAAGCCATAACTTTTTTATTTTGCCACCTACCTAGACATACGAGGGCTTTTATATTGCGGGACAAGATGTACTTTCTAATGGTGTCATTCACCATACCATAGAATATAATGGGAAACTCCCAAAAATTCCAAGTGGGAAAATGTGAAAAAAACGTACTTTTGCCATGTGTTTTTTGTTTTAGGGCGTTCACTCTCTGGTAAATTACGTGTTATCTGTATTCTACAGATTGATATGCATCCGCCAATACCAAACATGTAGGGTTTTCCTTATGTTTTGGTACCGTAAAAAAAATTCCAAACATTTTCTATTTTTCAAATTTGCGCCGGAGCGCCATTTTCTGTGACCAATAACTTTTTTGTACTAACACTTATGGAGGGAGTGAGTGAGGGGCATTTTTTGCAGGCTGAAGTGCACTTTTTATTGGTACTAGATTTGAATATATGGGACCTTTTTGATCAATTTTCTTTTTAGAGGACGGAAAATGACCAAAAAAACCACAATATTGCCGTTTGGAATTTTATTTTCTTCTATGGTGTTCAGCGTATGGATAAATTATGTTTTATTTTAATAGATCTGACTTTTTCGCACTCGGCGATACCGAATGTGGGGAACTTTTTTTTATTTTTTTATTTTTTTTATTTGTAAAATAGCGAAAGGGGGATTTTAAACTTTTAATACTTTTTTTATTTTTTTTATAGATTAAAACTTTTTTTTTTTACTTTAACTTTGAGTCCTCGCAGAGCGCTTCACCACTAGTGGGCGCGATCATTTATACAGCCTAATGCATTGGAGCCGGAAGCAGAGAATTTGAAAACATGGTGGCGATGGAAGCCTTCACAAGCCTTCCAGCTGCCATGTTCAGCGATTGGGATACAGCGATCTCACCGCTGATGTCCCGATCACAGTGAGGAATAGTGCGCGGCACCGTTCCTCATGGATTTAGACATCGTGCCATCCTTGCCACTGCACCTAAAGGGTTAAACAACTTGCGGGGGGGTAGTGTCGCCCCACCCCACCCCCCCACCCCGTGCTGTATCCGCCAGGTGTAAGCCGCCAATAGCCGCTAACACCTGACGGCTTTGTAGCGGGATCGCGCCGCGGTTCCACTACAAAGCCCCTTAGCGACCCTGGGACATACTTATACTTCCAGGGTCGTTAAGGGATTAAATGATTCTATAGAAAAAAAATAACTACCCAATTTAAAAAAAAAATAAAAAGCCATGTAGCAGTTGCATATTACTTGACAATATCTAATTTTTTTATGGTAATGTTCTATTAATATTAGTATTATGTACCATTGTTATGTACCTGCTAGACCTGTTTTATATCAGATCCCAGTGTGGTTCCTGTTACCTGGAGGTAATCACTTGCATCATCCAACAAGTATTATACAGCACTATAACTTTAGCCAAACATGCTGCAATGGCACAAAAGGGGACCTGCTCCTCTGATTTGCCTGTTGTAGTAATGTCTTGTATTTCCATGAATTAAAGTTTAAAACATCCTTGGGGTAATATTCTCCAACTGTTTTTGTTTGGGTTAAAACATCATTAAAATGAATTGTTCCAATTTGTTTTTGGACATTCAAAACCCAAGTTTTTCCCTGTATTGGAGTTAAAGGGGTTTTGCCACCAAGTAAAATTGATGTGGGAAGCTTGCAAATGAAATAACAAACAATTTCACTATTCTCATTTTTAAAAAATTCTGCATGCTTTTGCTTTAGTGTCCTTTAGGATCCATTGTTTACAGCTCGTCTCCAGGGGATACGCCGGGTGAGAGTGCTCACCCCTGGTCAGACATTTCAGACATCACCTCTCCCTCAGCAGCTACGATGTTCAACCCCGGTGCTGTCATTACTCCCGCCTGTGCCCTTAGTAAATTATAAAACATGCAAATAAATAAAAAAAAAAACCTAAAATGGGGTCTGTGCATTGATAAAGAGAAAAAAAGAAAAAAACGGTTTTGGGTTGCAGCGGGGATTTAAAACCTGGCCCTTGTGCCTGGGGGAAAAACTTTACTTCTCAGCACTAACAAGCTTAACATAAAAAACCTTTTTTTGGGACTAAGGGGGAAAAGGGGCCGGTATGTCATCCTGCTGGGTCACATGATATGAAATTCAAAAAAATCCACCCCCCCTTTGAGCACCAGAGCTGAAGAGCTAGAACAGGGGGTATAAAATGAGATCGTGGCAAAACCCCTTTGAGGTGTTTCAACTGGTCTGACAGACTTAAAAGGGTTGTTCACTTCCTAACAAAACCAGACAGCCAGCTCCTGTGATCAAATTAAAATTTTTAAAAAAGTAAACGTACCTTTTTCAATCCCCGGTTCCATTGCTGCACTCCTCGGCTCTACTGTTGTCATTCTGCTATTTCTAAATGGGGACATCCCTGCTCTGCTTGGATTAGCTGTAGTCATCACACGCCTCTTCTTACACCCCCATTTGGAAGTGAACAACTCTGAAGAGTGATGTAATTAGAGACATTGGAATCAGGGACCAGAGGAAGGTGAGTACTTTTTTTTTATTCTAACCCCTTCCCGACACATGGTCATAACAATGTGGCTCTTCATTTTTTTACTCTGTGTTCCAAAAAAAACCAAAATTTTTTTTTTTTCCATTCATAGGCAAATGAGAATTTTTTTTTTTTTTTTTTGTGGGATAAGATTTTCTTTTTCATGGTGCCATTGACGATTGCATAAAGTGTACTGGGAAACCGAAAACAAGTTTTAAGTGGGATGAAATGTGAAAAAAAAGTACTTGCTCCGCGTTTACGGTGGCAGAGGCGTTCGCTCTGCGGTATAAATGATGTGTTATCTGTATTGTGCTGGGCAACATGATTCGTTGTTTCAACGTGTAGAGTTTTCATGTTTTAGTAGTTTGATCAAATAAAGGGCATTTTCCTTTTTTTTAACTTTAGCAGGGGCCTTTCTGGACCAATAACTTTTTCACCTATGGACCTGAATGAGGGGGCATTTTTTTGCTGGCTGAAGAGTTCTTTTATTGGTACCATTTTTGGATAGACACAACTTTTTGATAATTTTTTATTTAAAATTTTTTGGGGATGTGAAATAACCTAAAAAACTGCAATTTTGGTGTTTTTTTCTTCCACAGTGTTCAGTGTACTGAGTAAATAATGTTATATTTTAATAGATCAGACTTTTACGTATGTGGCGGTACCAATTATGTGTCACTTTTTTATTCTTTTATTAGTAAAATGGCAAAAAGGAGTGTTTTGAACTTTAATTTTTTTTTTATACTTTTAAATCTTATTTTATTTTACTTTGACATTTAGTTCAACTAGGGTACTTGGTGACTAGGGGGTGTGATTGCTTATACACCTTTGTGCATTATGTTAATAATGCAGAAGGGTGTACTAAGATGGCGGTTCTATTACTTCCTGCTATTACATGATAACTATGAAAGGCTTCATTAGGGTATGTTCATACGGCTTATTTAGGGGGCGCATTTTGCTGCGTATTTTGTGGCGTACTGCACTTAATACGCGAGGAATTGCGGCCCATAATTACGGTAATCCATAGCTCTCATAGAGCTATGGATTGTATGCGCTCTCATAGAGCTATGGATTGTATGCGCGGGGAGATAAGTGACGTGTCAATTGCTTGCGGCGAGTCATGCATGTTTATGGGGCCGGCGGGCTGCAGCCCCCCCCCCCCCCCGCGCTCGCAAGTGCGTACTGATCAGCACGGGCTTCCAAAACACACGATGTACTGCGGCGCGTACTGTACTGCACCGCAGTACATCGTGTGAACATACCCTTAGGTTTCCAGCTGCCATGGTAATTGATCAGCACTAGTGATGAGCGATTGTGTCAACTATCGTTATCGAGTCGATAGTTGATATCGGCAATTATCATGATGATATCCGATAGCCAATAATAGATTATCGCCGATGAACATTAAAGTCTATGGGAGAGGAACAACACCTTCATTCTTAAACCAAACAGGGCTGGAGAAGCTGGAATTAACATCCACAACAGTAAACTGGATACGTGTTACATCTTAGGCAACACACTTAGGTTATAAAAGCCACAGAAAAAAAGTCACAGACCATTTACTATCCCTGTCTGTACACAGATGACCCTAAACTGCATCACCACAAATAAAAAGTGCCAAAGGCAGTATATTGACCATCTTTTACTTGCACTGTACATTGAATATCCCAGCTGGAACGCAGCATTGAGCCCAAACCTGCATGACCCCCAGAATTTAAAAAGTGCCTAGGAAAGGAGTCTTTTCAAGCACCATTTCAGTTGAACTGGACATTGACTTTATCTGTCCTAGGCCACAGCATGAGCCCCAAACCTGCATGACCCCCACATTAAAAAAGTGTCGGAAAAAGGAGTCTTTGAACCACCATTTTAGTTGAACAGGACATTGACTATCCCTGTCCTGGACCGCAGCATGCAGGTTGCATTAACCACTGAAGAACAGATTGGCGATGCTGTTCGTTACTGAGATTCACAGGGCCCTGACCCAGCGATGACAGGTCCTGACGGTCCTGTAACCAACAATCCGCTGGCTTGCGTGTTGTCGCCAGCACTGGAAGGAGCACCTTCTCTCGTACCTCTACCTTCATGTCTTACACCGCTCTTTGCTCGCTTACCACCTGCATTTCTCTCCATGTTCAGAAAGATAAAAAATTTAAGAAGGTATGGAAGAGTTTTTGACAGTCTCTTATTGAAAGACGGCAAATCACAGCTATTCTTAAATCCCTCTAATTTCCTACAGCCAACTAGGATTAGAAACTGAAATGTTTCTAGCGAATACCTGTGAAATGCGGTCTGGTGGAAGAACCGTACGACCAACTCAACAGTGTTCTTCCTTCAGTCCCAGGGATTTACAACTGCACAGTAGGACTAGGAATTGATAGTTTTCAACAAACTATCATACAAGTGCGCTATCTGCGCCAAACTGAGATTCAACGAACGCAATAAAAATATTCAAAAGTTACACGGATGAGAAATTGCGTTTTTTGCAGCAATGACAAACAAGAACAGTTACTAGAAAATTTCTGTATCCAAATGTAAGTACATGGTGGCTCTTTGAACAAAACTGGGCTGCGCCAAAGTGAAAAACAGCTATTTAAAAGTTATACGGATAAGAAAAGGTGGGTTTTGCACCAATGAAATACACCTGCAGTTACTAGAAAATTTCTGTATCCTAATGTAAGTACAAGGTGGCTCTTTGAACAAAACTGGGCTGCGCCAAAGTGAAAAACAGCTATTTAAAAGTTATACGGATAAGAAAAGGTGGTTTTTGCACCAATGAAATACACCAACAGTTACTACAAAATTTCTGTATTCAAATTTAAGTACAAGGTGGCTCTTTGAAAAAAATTGTGATGCACAAAATAAAAGGTACAATTTCACCTCAGGTGCGAGTGTTGCTGGCCAAAAAGTGGTAAAAAAAAATGCCATTTCAATGCAGGTTCAAAGCAGAGTCTGGGCTGCACAATATTAGCACCCTCCTTTCCAAAGCCTGTCTGTCTGTCCGCCCCCCCCCCCCCTCCCTCCCAACGGCTGGACAGCGCTAGATGCTTCTTTAAAAGTATCTGTCTAACTAAATAAGAACGAAATTCTCTAATCTACCTATGTTCTAATGTTCACAGCTAAAAGCATAGTTGTCTGTATGAATAAAGAGAAAAACTGTGTCTCTGAGCTGAGCTGTATTGAGAGACACGCAGCACACGTCTTGCTCTAGTGTTAGACACTGAAAGACTGATGCTGAACAGGAAACGCTGTTCTATGCAAAACGAGGTCATGTGATTTTTCCAGCCAATGACAACCATCACAGTCATAACATCACACACCCAGCTCAGTCTGCTCTCTGCTCTAAGCTGATTTGCTGGCCACCAAACTGACAGGAAGCGCCGAAAATGGCGATAGTGTCAGATTCTCACCTAAAATATCACGTGATCGGAAATTTACGATCAGCCTAAAAATCGTGCCGATTTCAACTTTGTCGATTATAATCGCCATCCCTAATCAGCACCATACGATCTTGTCGTGGGAGCGGAGGGACAGTGCGCAGCACCATTCATCATTTATTTAGACTCCACAGCCGTGATCATTGCGGTTAAACAGCAGGGGTCAGTCCATGCTGCTAGCGGTGGGTGCCAGCTGTAATAATCAGTGAGCCCACTCCATACCCCCTTACTGGTGGTATGACTTATCAGTATGGGAAATGTTGCAAAGGGATTTATGGAGCCCCAGGTGGGTAGGATGCCCGAGTTGTGCGCTGCCTAAGCAGACACCTGCCCCGAAAAGGGCGACCCTGCACTCGAACCTTTTCCTGAGTTATTTCTAGCAAAATGGATGCCAAATGGATGAAAGACAAAAAACGGACAACAAACAGAAAACAAATAGAGAAGGGTTAGGCGAGCCGAGGTCACACCAGGAGAATACGCAGTACTAAAGGAGCAAGCAGGAGAGTTACCAGAAAGACACGCAAAGTTCCAGAGCCAAAGAAATCCAACCAGCAAAATCCAAACAGCAAAGCACAAACCAAATAGCTAGGACACAGAAGCAATCACAAGCAGAGCCAGGCAGACAGGAAAAGGTTCCAACGCCAGGTATTGGTCCACATACTTAGTCCCCAAAGTACCAAGCAGAAGGGCTGGGACAAGGTATTCTGGTGCCCTAGGCAAATAAAGCATGTAGCGCCCCACCCCTCCGCTCTTAATGTAAAATTCAGCCCACTCTATTTCTGTTTGCACCCCCTTCCTGCCTGGGATGAAGTGGAGCCCTAGGTGGTCTCCTACCTTCGCCTACCCATCGCCCCGGCCCTGCCAAGCAGAACCCTGGATGAGGCTGCAACAGACAGCCCTTAAAGGACCAGTAGCACAGTGCTAACACCAAGAGCTGGCTGTTAGATTTTATGATGCAGTGGACAACCCTTTTGTTCTGTCCTCTCTATGTGTACGGAGCATAAGTTGACAGGCAGCGATTGACAAGGAGCGATGTCTGTATTTCAACTTTATTGCATAGGATAGTGTAAAACTGTGGAACATACAAAACATAACAGCATGCATAAACACAATAATGTACATGTGCACAATATACATTACTGATGAGTGGTGTGCAGACATATAAACAAGCTGCCTGCAACAAGCATGGTCACAACAACTAACTGTAAACAGCTATTGGCATAGAATACAACACTATACAATGTGTCACCCTGAATGCCAGTTTAACGTTACCGGCGATGCTAACTGTAGGTTCTGGATGGGAGAGAATGGTGGACACGTCTTCCCTTTACATGTGTCTGAAGAAAATGGCAGTTGATGAAGATGACTCTATGATGTCAGCAGGTCATGAGATATGGCTATTGCAGCTTTATTGGGACAAAGTTAACATAATATGTGCTAATTAGAAATGTGCTCAAACAGCCACTAGATGGAGCTATTGCAACTGAAACACGGAAATACAGTATACGAATACTAAGAACACAGGAAACTTAGCCAAGGCGTATAGCTGAGGCATAATAACTTTAACCTACTGGTCCCAGTCACCTTTAGTCAGCTAGTCTCCACGCGCTAGCTCAGAGACAACTAAAAGCTGGTGAAAAAGGCAACATACTAGTTACAGATTCCCCACAAATAGTGATACTATAGTCAATGAAATTTAGAATCCATTGAATAAGGATTCTCCCCACATTCCCCATA
This sequence comes from Phyllomedusa bahiana, assembly GCA_025379985.1. NCBI lineage: Eukaryota > Metazoa > Chordata > Amphibia > Anura > Hylidae > Phyllomedusa > Phyllomedusa bahiana. Next base: position 32,180 of record JAODAL010002278.1, on the reverse strand, counting down.
TACTTCAATACAGATCCATATTACATATCACACCAGTTGGTTATTCACTGTAAAACAGACCAATGACCGATATTTGTCAATGGGAATTTGTAGCACTTTACAGTTAGGTCTCCTGGGAGGAGGAAGGGCAATTTAGAGAACGGTTGCAGCACAAGAGAAGCTTTGGAACCCACAAACATTTTATAGAAAAGTTGGACAAACCAGCTCATTTTGATTATGTAAATGGGAACCTGCTGACATCATATGTTGGGGAAAAAAAGTCTCAGACATGTTGAATTTTAACATTCAAACCTTCTGGTCTTAAAAGGGTTTTCTCACCATGAAGTTTCACAGCCACGTGCAGCTTTAGAATCACACATGCTGTTTAGGCTGTGGGTGGGTCTATAGCAGTGATTGACACATCAGCTCTGCTATTCTTAACTATTCCTGTTACACTGACATTAAGGGCAACATGTATGAAAACCATCTAGGTCTAAAATTCACTTTGTAGCTTAGAGCAACCAATCAGAGCGCCCCTTTAATTTCATATAGTGCTCTGGAAAAATGAAAGGGGCGCTCTGATTGGTTGCTATGGGCTACAAAGCTAATTTTAGACCTAGACAGTTTTCAGACATGTGGCCCCAAGTGCAAGAGAATTTTATAGTGTAGTACTCGGGTTGCAGGGCTCTAAAGAGTGTTTACTTATCTCTAGTAATGGACTTTAAATGCCTCTCATTTAGCTAAGACTCTGCAGGAGGTGACTCAGCATGGTCGGAGTAAATGACTGACAGCAGCTAAGAGCAATGAAAAATAATCATAGAATCTTGTGTGCTCTAAGAGGAGATACAATCTTCTTTAGCTCCTGACCAAAGAAAAGTATCAACAAAGCAAAATATTTACAAAAAGTCTTCAATTACCTTTCCCTACATAGTAAAAGCTAATCATTGTAGTAAGAAAACCCCTTTAACCTCCTAAGCCCCAGGCCTGAAAAGACGTTAAAGGGGATTTCGCTTCGTCGTTAGCCTGTTTCCTTGCTCTCCAGCCTCTCGTTCAAAAATTCGGGGGCGTTTTTTTCCCTTCCCAGCGGGGTGTCTCAAAAACCGAAGGGATGACATCACCCCCCCTTTACTGTTTTTTCTGGTCTGGTATCCCCCCCCCCCCTCCACATTCACTTTTTCTCTCCCTAGCAGAGTTGTAAGATGTTTACATACCAAGGCTTGCTTTTCAGACAGTTAAACCCAATCTTGTTAAACTCCCCCAGGGCTTGCAAGTAAAATGTTGGGCCCTCTAATGCCCCTTCTATGTTTAGCCAGTCACACAATTGTGTGTTTTCTGATTTAAACCCCTGCAGTTTTTTATTCTGTTTCTTCTGGCTGTGCAGAGTGAAAATTTTTGGCCCCTTGCTTTGAGTGAGAGCAAAATTTTACAAGCCCAGGGAATACAGCGACCGGGGCGAAACAAATGTAAATTTGGCTCTCAGCTAGTGAAATGCAAGGGGGAGGGATCCGACCAGGACTGGAATCAGGAAAACAAAAACAGCAGAAAAGGGAAAAATTGAAACAGACAGTTTGCTAAAGACTCCCAATTGCAAAATTGTTGTATTCACTGTCCCTTATTCGAAGACCATTTAAAAAGAAATGATAAAACCCCTTTAATGCTGGCTAAATTTTTATTTTTTTTAACTCCTTGCTTTTTAACATTTCGTAACTTTTTTTAATGACGCAGTTTTATGAGGACTTTTTTGGGGGAAAAAGGTGGCGGCATAATTTGTGTTTAAAATAAATTACTACAGAACTCTTTTTAAATTTTTTTTCAGATTAGATTTTCTACGGGTTTTATTACGGTGTGTAGATCCCCCTTAAAAGTGGGGTTTTTTTTGTGTGTGTTTTTGTTTGCACAGTATTTTTTTTTTTTAAATATTTATTTTTTTTTTTTAAATTATACCTTTTTTTGCTTTTCCTCTTTTTTTTTTTTTTTTTTTTCCCGTAAAGGAAAAAAACTTTTTGTAAAAATATTTTTTTGAACTTAGTAATGTTTTACCATATTCATACATTTAACCGGCCCACTTTATTAGGTACACCATGTAGTAACGGGTTGGCCCCCCTTTTGCCTTCAAAAACTGCCTAAATTTTTCTTGTGGCTTAAAATTCCACAAGGTGTTGCAACGATGCTAAATTTGGGTCCCAAAGGGGGCCAAAAGGTGCCAAAAAAATTTTTTCCCCACCCAAAGGAAAACCACCACCCCCACCCTAACCGTTGATACAAGGCAGGTGGTTCCAGGGTTTAATGTTGTTGACGCCAAATTCTGACCCTCCCATCCGAATGTCGCGGGCGAAATCGGGGAATCATCAGACCAGGAAAAACGTTTTTACAATCTTTTTAATTGTCCAATTTCGGTGAGCTTGGGAAAATTTTGGACCCTTTTCTTTTCCTGTTCTTAGCTGAAAGGAGTGGCCCCGGTTTGTGGTCTTCTGTTGCTGTAGCCCATCTGCCTCAAAGTTCCCCCGTACTGTGGGGTTCAGGAGAGCTCTTTGCCCACCTTGGTTGTAAAAGGGTGGCTATTTTTTGGGCACTGTTGCCTTTTTTATCAGGGTCGAAAACCCGGGTTTCCCATTGTCCCTTTTACCCCCTGGCTCAAAGGGGATTTCCCCCCACAGGACTGCCCCTTACTGGTGTTTTTTCTTTTTTGGAATTTTTCTGTAAAAAACCTTTTGAGATTTGGGTTTTGCGTGGGAAAAACCCGGAGATCAGAAATTTCTGAAATTACTCCCGGACCCGCCCTTTGGCATAAAAACCATGCCAGTTCAAAGGGACTCAAATCACCTTTTTCCCCATACTGATTTCTCGGTTTGAATCAGGAGATTTTTCTTTAACCCTGACTACATGCCTAAATGCCTAAGTTGCCGCCATGTGATTGGGGTGATTAAAAATTAAGTGTTAACCCAGCAGTTGGAAGGTGTACCTAATAAAGTGGCCGGTTTTGGGTATATGCTAATAAATTACAATCTGTGTCAGTATGGGCCCCAAAGGGGCGTCAGGGCAGCACACAGGGAGTCCCGACTGGGAGGGCGTTTTCACAGACCCCTCTGGGGGGTACTAAAAGGGCCCCGGGGTGGGCTGTACAGACATTTCCCGGGCTCCCTTTTTTCACCAGGAGTCCGATACCTGAAAGGAGCAGGAGAATGCTCTTTGATTATGCTACTGCCTGTCCGGGGGCCCCTGCGAACCTTGCCCCCGGGGCGAAAGGGACACCCGGTTCCAACCCCGGTTTCCCCCGGGGGCACCGATGCCCCAAAAAAATGTCGGGGCAGCGGGCGCGCTCACTCAGCCGGCGGATCCCTCCCCCACTTACTCAGCGCGCTCCTGCTCAGCCCCTTTCTCCGGCGCAGGGCCCCCGTCCCTAGGGCGCGCGGGGCCGGCTCTGTGAAATTTAAAGGGGCCAGCCACCGGTTATTAGATATTGTCATCGCTGCCCTTTTTTAAAGCCTGCCCCTTCCTGAATCTTGTGCCGGTCTTTAGTGCCATTTGCCTATAGAGAAAGCGTTCCTTGAGCCCCCGTCTTCTTACCGTGTACCATACCATCTAAGCTTCCTTCCCGACCACGAACCTCTGCCCCTGTCCCTGACCTACTGCCTGTCCCCGAACCTACGTCTAGCGAATCTATACCCGCGTTACCCTTGGACTGCCACAGCAAGCAAGTCCACGCCAGTGGAAGCGACCTTGTATTTCCCGCCGCAGCAAGTCCATCCCCTTTGCGGTGGACCTGGTGAAACCGGGTGCTACTTAGAGATTCCTGCTCCCTGGTGTGCTTACCGCCATCGCTAGCGGTGGTCCAGGCGGATCCACTAACCACAGTCCGTGACACCGCCACAGAACCACGACAAAACAAAATGTTAAGCCTGAGGATCAGAAGGTTTCCCGACCACTTCCTGTCGGGCTTACAAGAAACTGTTCTAGGAACAGAACTGTTAAGTACAGCTCTGTTCCTAGCGCTGCTGCAGAGATGGGAGCCACAAAACTCCACATTACCCCCCTTATCGAAAAAAAAAAACGTCCGATTCAGGAAGATATGCAGCGCAAACTCCCCGCAGTCTGTAGTTGGTGGCCAGTCGTTAAGGAGTAAAATGAGATGAGCACCCGCTATAGGCGCTTGGCTGCACGCTTACTTACTTCTTGAAAACGCATGTGTCCTCAGCTGAGGCCAGGGCATAAAGGGAGTTAGAGGAAAAACCATTTACCTGACAACTATTGAAAGTGTATGGGCACCTTTAATAGAAGGAATACATAAAAATAAGCTGGTAGCAACAGGTTACTGGCCACAGTGATAGCACAGGTAGAGTAGGTTTGTGGATAGAAACAAGGGAAAAGATGATGCTTATGTGATGTAGGGAGTCAGGAGAATTTTACGATCTATCAATGAAGAAACTTGACTTCTGACCAAGGCAAGTAAATATTCTTTATTTCTTTATAAAGGGAGATCACAGCTTAGAAAATGGATGCTCAATGCGATCTGATCAATGACACAAGTTTACAAGTTATAATAGCTTAAATGACGTGATTTCCTAAAGGCATGGATCACTGTTGACTGTCTCTGAACTATATGTTGATATACAGTTGAAACCAGAAGTTTCCATACACTATATAAAAAGCCCCATCTACAGGTTTTTTCTCAATAATCTTACATGAATCAGAATAAACCTTTTCCCGTTTTTAGGTCAATAGGAACGGATATTAATTATTATTTTGCGAAATGCCAGAATAATGAGAGAGAATTTTTTAAGGCATTTTTATTACTTTCTGCAAAGTTAAAAGTTTCCATCCATTTCATGAGTATTTAGTAGCATTGCCCCTTAAACTGTATGACTTGGGTTCAAACATCTTGGAATCCTTCCACATGCTTCTCACAATATTTGGTATAAATTTTGGCCCCTTCCTCTGACAGAACTGTGTAACTGAGCCATGTTTGGAGGTTCGCCTTGCTGGCACCTGCCCTTTTCAGCTTTGCCATAACTTTTCAATAGGATTGAGATCAGGCTTTGTGATGGCCGCTCCACATAAATTTGACTTTGGTTATCCTTATGGCCACTGTTGAACCAGTTTTGGGCAGTAGCTTCGGTCATTGTCCATTTGGAAGACCCATTTCCGCTCAAGCTTTAACTTCCTGGCTGATGTCTTGAGATGTTGCTTCAGTATCGCCACATAATCTTCTTTTCTCATGATTAGTGATGAGCGATTACGTCGACTATCGTCATCGGGTCGATAGTCGATATCGTCAATTATCAAGACAATTTCCGATAGTCGATAATAGATTATCGCCGATGACCATTAAAGTCTATGGGAGAGGAACAACACCACCTTCATTCTTACCACCCCAAACATGCTGGAGAAGCTGGATTAACATCCACAACCAGTCAAATGGATACGTGCTTACATCTAAGGCAAACACCTTAGGTTAAAAACCACAGAAAAAAAATCACAGACCATTCCACTATCCGCCCGGTCTTGACCACAGCATGACCCTTCAAACCTGCATGACCCACAAAATAAAAGTGCCAGAAGGCAGTATTATTTGAACCATCATTTTACTTGAACTGGACATTGACTATGCCCTGTCCCTGGAACGCATGCATGACCCCAAACCTGCAATCATGTACACCAGATTACAAAGCTGCCGGAAAAAGGAGTCTTTCAACCACCATTTTAGTTGGACTGGACATAGACTATACCACGTCCTGGACCGCAGTAGACCATTAAACTCTGTCTGACCCACAGATTAAGAAGTTGCCGAAAAGGGAGCTCTTTTGAACCCCATTTTTAGTTGAATTGGACATTGACAATACCATGTTCCGGTACCACAGTATGACCATAAAACCTGGTCTGACCACACAATTAAAAAGTGCACTGAAAAAGGAGTCTTTCAAACCACATATTAGTTTGAACTGGACATTGACTATATCTGACCCTGGGCCACAGCATGAGCCCCAAACCTGATGACCACCAAATTTAAAAAAGTGCCGGAAAAAGTAATCTTTGAACACCATTTTTAGTTTGAACTGGACATTGGCTATACCTGTCCTGGGTAACCTACATCTGTTCAAGTCTCCTGTACCTCCCTAGTACAATTCAAGAGAGGAATATTTGTATCAGCATTTTGTGACATGCCAGTTTTTTTAGTAGTTTTAATTCTAGTAAACACATTTTTAAAATAGGATGGAATCTCACCAAAATACTTGTCTCTGTTTTTAAATGTATTAAATAGGGTTGTCACCACACTACAGGATTTCTAGCTATGTTAAAGAGCTAGCAAAAACAAGTCATTTTGCAATATGTGGTCCATTAACAGTGTCCTACTATTCCTGTTTCTGATCAGCACCATCACCCATGAAAGCCACTCTTGACAAAGTAAGAACAAATGTCTGGTAGAAACCAACCATTTTTTTAATCAATAGGACCTGTAGTATAGCTGCAATTCACAGTAAACAAGCCCCCAAAAATTCAAAACAATCCCTTAGCCACTTTTGACTATTGTAAAAGAACAAATAGTATAGCTGCATGTTCACAGCAACAATTCCCCAAATATCAAAACATTGACCCTTGAGCACTCTTGACAATTGTGAATGAACAAATGACTGTTAGAAACCACAATTTTTTTATAATTAAGTGACCTGTAGTTATTGCTGCATTTTCAAAGCAGCATGACCAAAAAATTATAAAAAATGACTCTCAGCCACTGTTAAAATTGCGAGGGAAAATGCCACATAGAAGCCACATGTTCTGTTTCCAAAGGGACCATGATTATAGCTGTATCCCTCACAGCAACATGACCCCAAAACCATAGACAATGTGAAAAATACCAAAAATGAAGTGATGAAAATGGAATACCGGTTTTGTCATAAACCTTGGTGTCTTTTACAGTCTCCTCACAGCAAAACCAGCAAAATGACTATTGGGAACGTGAGAATAAAATTTCTGTTAGAAGAGAATGTGAAATGTAGACCGCAACTAATCGGTGACCTTGGGCAATTGGAGCACAACATCATCAGAGGAACCATGGCCTGATTCATCTTGATGAAAGATCCAACGGAACCACATATCTGTGGAAAGCCGGATGCGTTTGTCTGCAATGAATCCTCCACTGTGCTGAAAGGCCGCTCATATAATACACCTCGGCTGCTGGCAGGAACAAAACCTCAATGGGCGTGGGCGAGCGAGCTCAGGCCATTCACCATTTTGGATACCCAGAAGTCAATTGGGTCCGGAACACATCCAAAAACATCTGTGTTGAGTGACGCAGATAGTTGTGCACAAGATCTTAAGCTGGTCTCCTGTGTTTGTATTGTGTGTGCCCTGCATTCCATTGCTTGGTGAGGTGGTAAAAAAAATATTGCCAGAGGTCACCCATTAGGCCTTCTGTCTGTCCACCATTGCTAGCTGCTGCTGCCGCTATGTGCTACTTGGCACTCTACTGCTGTCAACGTCGCTGACTTTGTTCCGAGACCGTGACATTTGGAAGAACATGAACGCAGACGACGAAACAGATGGTCTCCAGTTGAACAATCAGCAAGGTCTCCATTTCCTGCATTTTACTCTCTATTTGGGTGGATGGAAGAAGTGATTAGTTTTGTTTGTACCGGGGATCCAGAGGGTGGTAACCCAGTAACTTGTTCATTTTGAGGCCTTAATGCATGTTCCATGTGGAGGAAATAGAGCATCCAAGCACCTCATGTAAGAGATGGAGCCTTTATTTCCCAATCTCCGGTCGAGGCACTACAAACTGATCTTCCTCATCTCATCCTCCGCCTCAAATTTTGCGCCAACCTCTTTCCAGGGCAGGATCGTTGGTAATTCTGTGACCAGGATACCCTCCTCCTCCACTTCCTCCGGCACAGGTCAACACAGCAATGAATTGCCTCAGATGATGCACCCTGAGAGCTGAGCGCTGCCTAGCACTTAGCCGGGACCCCTGACCACTGCTAATGAAGACCGATAAAATTGAGAAACTTCGGGCCTTGTGGATTCGACGGAAAGCCCGTGTCCGCAACTGTGTCCGTCTCCTCCTCCATTGTCTGGTGGGACCATGATGTTTTCAGACTGTTCCAACCGATTGTTCCACGACTAAGATCACCACAATGCTCATGCTGACAAGGCATTGTCCGCACGACCATTTGGTGGGCTTCTTCAAAACTGGCAAGGATGGGCAGAAGTCTCTTTCACCTGCCTCCACCTCGCGGTGCTCAACACCCCGAGGTCCACACGCGCTGCCTTGTCAGGCCATGTTGTCACTTTTACTGCGTAATGGGCATTTGCGCTGCTATCCCCACAATCGCTGAAGCATGTGGAGCAGAATTCCACATGTTGCCACGTCAACAATGAGAAACGGGTTGACAGGAGCGGACGCAGGGACGCTGCAAACGCAGCCAGGGCGGACGAGCAGGTGGCATAATGGCGGAAGTGCAAACTCAGACCTTGACCTTTCCTCAGCAAGCAGTACAGAACCCGGTAGTGCTTTAGAATTCTGGACAGACAGGTTCAGACATGCCAGGCAGGTATGTGCTCCAGCCAACCCTAACTTAAGGGCTGCCAGCAGATTTTTCGACCGTTATCGCACACCCTCCTGCCTGGCACAAGTTCTTGTCACCCAGCCCGGCTCTGGTCTCGATTGCGAGATCCATCCACAGAGCTCCTGACCTGTGTGTGGGACGGTCTCCAAGACAGAATTAAAGTCAACACGGCCTGGTTTCTCTGGGCACGTGATGCCACCAGAGGACCTGGGGGAAAGGAACCCTGCACCATCCGCTGTGGTTTTGAAAAGCGTGTGCCCGAGCCTGAAGCCACCATCACTCACCATAACCTCCCACACCAGCTCACCCAGAGAGCTGTCACAGAATTATACTTTGCCTTGGCAGTTGGCCTTACTAGTCCATGTGAGTGTCAGATGGACTTTTACAGACAACAGATGCAGACAACCACCTTGAAATTTATATTGACACGTGCTGGGCCAGGGCAGGGACGGCATTTTCTGTGCAAATAAATGCCTGCTCGGCAATCGGTATTGGGGCAGCAAGGGCCATGATGTGGCGGAAAACCCATCTGTCCACCAGCACGGAAAGGCAACATTTCCAAGCCAAAAGCCTGGCAATGTAACATTCAGCTTCTGGTCTTTGGGATGGTTTTGGGTTTAAGTGTTTTCTTTTGCTCCCAAACCTGGAAGATAGAAGGCTGGCTGCTAGACTTGGCCACTGTACGGCGTGCAGTCGTCAAGAACTGGTGGAAGGAGAATGGTGTAGGATTGGGACACTGGTGGTGCTGGTGGTACTCGGGGTTGGAGGCTGAAGAGCGTGAGGCTTGATTCCTGAACATGACTCAAGAGACAAGCCAGCTGTGGAATGCTTGGTGTGGCGGAGGAGGAGGAGGCGAACAGAGGTGTGGACAGTGTTGGAAGTCCGGCATCGTGTGGCCTTATTTTGGCCTAGTGTATGAGCCCTCAAATTCAACTCATGCATTAGCTGCATGTGGACTAACATGATGGTGGTGTGAAACACCTAAGATCTTGCCTCTACTGATGCTTTACGGCAAAGGCGGCATATGACATCGCTGGTGATCAGAGGCTTGCCCAAAAAAAGGCACAGGCTTAGTGAGGTCCTGACCTTTTCGATGGCGATAAGTGAGGGCGCGCGGTGTTTCCCTGATCGTGCTGCGGAATCATCTCAGCGGACTTCTGCGACCGCCCTCTCCATTTTTGAGGCGCGGAACCCGTAACTGACACTACCCCCATCGTCTTTCCTCCCTCGTCCAGTGCTGAAGCAGCTCGCAAGCAAATCGCTGAAAAGACCATGTTGGATCCCAATGTCTCAATCATCATCAACAAGGAGACTTTGTCGTCCTGACATTCAGCATCCAGAATCTGCTGGGCTACAAGCAAGAGCACTGCAAGGCGTTGCCGACCGCCCCCGGAATTTTTGCCGTTTGACCGGCTTCCTTCTCCTCCTCTATGGCATCAGTAACTGGGCATCAGAGCAAACAACTCATCCTCGTTGAACTCTTGATCATTTACCCCTTAACGACTTAAGAACGTATTCCCATACTTCCAGGTGGATTTGGGGGTTAACGCAACCTGGGACGTATGGATATTTCCTGAGGATCGCGCGAACTTCTAAGCAGATTCGCGCGATCGTCGCGGGGTGTCAGCTGATATGAACGCTGACATCCCGCATCGTCGGCTCCTCGAACCCCGGATCGCTCCGGGGTGGCGTTAAAACCCCTGTAATTATCGCGACGATCGGGTCACAATAACTATAGAGACGCCGGAGATCGCTTCTAATCTCCTGCGTCTGTCGGCGGCAGCAGCGCACGGATCGGTCGAACCGTTGGCGGCATCCTGCCTCCTTTACAGACACAAACGGAGAGGCAGAGAATGCCTCCGGGTTGTCTGTGACGTCACGATGCCCGGACCGAGCCCTGTGGCATGGCCCGGCAATCGTGACGAACATTTGACCTAGGAACCAGTCATAGCAACCAAGCTAAGCAAACGGATCTCCTATTGAAAGAGAGATCTAAAGATCTCTCATTCAAATCTCCCTATGGGAAAAGTAATATAAAGAATTGTAAAAAGTGAAAAAAAGTAAAAAAAAGTGAAAAACAGTAAAACACAAACACGAAAAATAAAATAAAAATACGTACAGCCGCCCTTCCCCCTTTTACAAACCCCAATCTCCCCCAAAAAAGAATCCCAAAAATAATTAACGTACCCATATTTGGTATCCGCCGTCATCGTAAAGACCTGCCTATAAATCTGGTCATGTTATATTAATCCGTACGGTGACGCCCATAAAAAAAAAAAAAACATACACAGAAATTAAGATTATTGTTCATATCCCGCGCCACAGAAAATGGAATAAAAAGCGATCAAAAACTCCTAGAAACCCAAAGTTGTACAATTAAATACATCAGTTCATCCGCAAGAAAAAAATCCTTATACAGCCTGTATACAGAAAAATAAAAAATGTATAGCACTCAGAGATAGCGAAATCATAAATATTGTATTACACACTAAAAACACTTTTTCTTTTTTTTTTTTAAAAGTGCTCTCAACATAAAAAACCTATAGAAATAAGGTATCGCCATAATCGTAACGACCCAAAGAGTAAAAGCTAACATATCACTGATACTGCAACGTGAGCCCTGTTAAAATTAAAAATAAAAAACACACTAGGATTGCAGTAGTTTTTCTTTCACCCTGGCCTCCAAAAAAAATATGGGAATTTAAAGCGATCCAAAAAGCCTTGCCCCCAAAAATGATACTAATAAAAACGTCACTCATCGCAAAAAACAAGTCCCCTACACAGCTCAAGACACAGAAAAATTTTTTAAAAGTTATGGCTCAGACTATGGCGATGCAAAAACGTATTTTCCTGGTTGAATAAAAGTTTTTTTATGTATAAAATCAGAAAATACAAAATAAATATACACAATTGGTATCGGTGGTAATCATATTGACCTGCTGAGTAAAGCTACCAATGTCATATATACCGTAAAGTGACCGCTATAAAACAACTAAAAATAAAAACCCTAACCAAGATTGCTGTATTATGTTCAAAACATCTCATCATAGCATCCATATGCACCCCATAATGGTACCAATAAAAACTTTCGAACTCATCCCCACAAAACAGCCATACAACAACTCTGCACACAGCAAAATAAAAAAAAGTTATGGCTGTCAGAATAGACAACAAAAAAACGCAATTTTTTTATAACACGGATTTATCTACTGTGTAAAAGAATAAAACAGAAAAAACTATATAAAATCTATATCATTGTAATTGACCGACCCCCATAGTAAAAGTTATCACATCATTACACTGCACGGCGAATGCAGTACAATTTAACCTCCAAAAACTATGACCGAACTGCCGTTTTTCCTCCCATTTCAATTGCCAATGCTAAAAAACAAAACTATTGAACACCTGTGCATCCAAAAGCACAGTACACCCTAATGAGATCCCTGATGGGTGTTGAAACCAAAATGGGTTGACTTCTGGAAGGTTCGCCTGTTCTGCTACTATGGGGGCTTTGCATAAGCGACTTGGCCCCACCAAAATCTGCGTTTCCAAAAGCCAAATAGCGCTCCCTCCCTATAACGCCCTGCCATGCCCCAACACAAGTTTACCCCACAATTAGGGTATTGCCAGAACTTGGAAGAAATTGCATAACAAAGTATTAGGGTCTTTTTTCCAGGATTCCTTGTATATATGAAAGAACATTTAAGCTAAAATTGCAATTAATGAAAAAAAAATTTTTTGTAATTTTCACGAAGCCTTATGCTAAAAAAAATTTGAGAATAACCTGTGGTCTATATACGCAAAGCACCCTGGATATATTCATTAAGGGGTGTAGTTTCCAATAGCAGTCTATTTAGGGTGTTTATAAGTTTTTTAGCACCTTAAGGGGTTTTTTTTTTCGTCCCCAAAACTGAAATGGATGGCGCCTCAATAAAATCGTATTGAAAATGAGACCCCCAGAGTATCTTAGGTGCTCCTCATTCTGGGGCTATATGGGTGAGCCAAATAATGCACTAGGGCCACATATGTATCACTAAAAACGCGGCAGACTGGGGGAATTGATATTAAGTTGCATTTACCTTCAACATTACCGTATTCCAGAGAATCATGGATAAATATTGAAAATCAGCAAAAAAGTGAATTTTAAAATATCACACCTCCACTTTGCTTTACACTTTCTGTGAAATATCTGAGGGTTATCAACTTCCTAAATATGTTGTAAATACGTAAGGGGTCATAGTTTCTCAATGGCGTCACTTATGGGGGTATCCTAACATGCAGGCCCCTGCAAAGCGCACGTCAGAACTGATTGGTGCCCTAAAAAAAAGTATATTGCAAATTTCTAAATGTGAGAAATTACTACTAAATTTCTAAGCCCTCTAAGTCGTAAAAAAAAAAAAAGACATTTAAAAAATGATGCCAACCTATAGATGGACATATGTAGATAGCTAGTTCTAACTAAATTTTGTGGTGAATAATTATCTGTCTTGCACGCAGAATTTTGCAACTTTCAAAATCGCAAATTTTTCCAAATTTACATGAAATTTTGATATTTTTCACAAACAACACAGGATTGTTATGGATAAAAATTTCTTACAACTTAAAGCACAATGTGTCCACGAAAAAACAATCTCCTGAATCACATGAAGAGGTAACATGTCCACAAAAAGTTATTCTCACAATAAATTGACACAACAGATTCAAAATAGGGCTGTGTCAGGAAGGTCAAAATAGGCTGTTCCTTAAGGGTTAACATGCCTTCTGACCCCACCCGCATTGTCATCTAAGAGGTCTTCAGAAAATGGATTATCTATAGTGGTGGGTACATGAGTTTGACATTGGGCTGCCTTCGCTTCATGTTGGACGGATGCCGACGATGCTTGATGACGACAGTTTGTGGCCGTGCACTGGGAGAACCAGGAGGTAAGAACTGCAGATGCAGGTTGCATAACCACTGAAGAACAGATTGGCGACGCCATGGTACGTTACTGAGATTCACAGGGCCCTGACCCAGCGATGACAGGACCTGACAACCAACGATCCACTGGCATGCGGTTGTCGCCAGCACTGGAAGGCGCACCTACCCGTCTCTCGTACCTCTACCACACCATGTCCTACACCCCTCTTTGCTCAGCTACCACCTGCATTTCGCCTCCATGTTCAGAAAGATAAAAATTTACAGAAAGTAATGGAGAAGTTTTGACATGTCTCTTATTAAAGACTGCAAATCAACAGGCTATTCTTAAATTCCCTCTATTTCTACGCCAACTAGGATTAGAAACTGAAAGTTTCTAGCGAATACCTTAAAATGGGGTCTGGGGGAAGAACCGTAAGACAAAATCAAAAGTGTTCTCCTTTCAGTCCCAGGGATTTATAAAAATGCCCAGTAGGACTAGGAATTGATAAAATTTTCAAAAAAACTATCATACAAGTGCGATCTGCGCCAAAATGAGATTAAAAGAGCGCAAAAAATTAAATTAAAAGTTACCGGGGTTTAAAAAATTTCGTTTTTTGCAGCAATGGGGCAAAAGAAAAATTTTTTAGAAAATTTTTTTATTTAGGGAAATTTTCGTACAAAGTGGCCCAATTTTAAAAAAACTAGGGCCGGGACCAAAGTGAATAAAGCTATTTAAAAGTTATACGGGTAACCCAACCCGTGGTTTTTTTCACCCAAAGAAATACACCAACAGTTTTAAATTTCAAAATTTTTTTATTCAAAATTTTAAATACAAGGTGGGGTTTTTAAAAAAAAACTGGGGGGAAACCAAAAATAAAAAAAAAAACCATTTTAAAGGGATAAAAGGGTAATAATAGGGGGTTTTTTTCACCTAGAAAAATAAAAAACCCAATTACTTGCAAATTTTTTTGTATGGTAATTATAAGGGACAAAAAATGGGGCTTTTAAAAAAACGGCTGGCCCCAAAATGAAAAACGTTTAATTTAAAATTTTGTACTGATAAAAAATAGGTGGGTTTTTTCACCTATTTAAAACAAAACCAAATTTCTAGCAAATTCTTTTTTTGGTAATAACCCCTAAAGATGGGTCTTTCAACAAAAAATGGGCTGCGCCCAAAAAAAACCAATTTAAATTTTTTGGGAAAAAAACGGTTTTTAACCCTTAAATTGTGGGGACCAAAAAAAAAAACGGATTTTTTAAAAAAGGGTTTTAAAAATTGGCCAAAAAAAACCTTTAAAAGGACCATAAACCTTTGGTTTTTCACCTAGAAAAAAAAATTCTGAAAATTTTTTTATTTAATACTCAAATGGGTCTTTAAAAAAAAAATTTTGGGCTGGCCAAGGCAAAAAGTTTTAAAGGGAAAAAAAACCTTTTTTTACCCCAAAAATTCAAAAATTTGTACCAGTAATAAAAAGGGGTCTTTTGCCAAAACCAATAAATTTCAAATTAAAACACCCAAAAACACCTTACTAGAAAAGATTTGTATCCTAATATAAGTACAGGCTGCCAAAAATAACAAGCTAAATTTAAACCCCCAAAAACTTTGGGCCAAAAAAATGTTTAAAAAAACCATTTCAATGCAGGGGGCAAAACAGAGTCCCGGGCTGCACAATAAAAAAAACTCTCCTTTCAAAAACCGCCACCTGCTGTCTGTGTTTTCCCCCCCCCCCCCCCTCCTCCTTAGGGGTTCCCAAACTTTGGCCCCCCGTTCACCTCCAAAAATTCCAAAAAGGTCATTATGGAAAAAAAAATTTCGTCAGCCCACAAAGGGCAATTCCCAAAAATTGGGGCCCGTGTGCATTTGCAAACATTAATCTGGTTTTATATGTTTTTTGGAGTAATGGCTTCTTTCCCGGGAGATGACCTTTCAGCCCATGTTGTACAGTACTCGTTTCACTGTGGGTTAAGGAAAAATTTCCAGGTTCCGCCAATATCTTCACAAAAGGGCTTTTGCTTTTGTTCTTGGGTTGGGTATCACATGTGGAAAAAGAAATTCATTTGAGACACCGAAAACCCTTCCCCCGAGGGGATGATGGTTGGGCTTTTCCCCTCTTTTTTTGTTTTTTGCGTATCCCTTGTTTGTAAAGGGTGAAAGACCCCCATCCCGGTTTTCTGGAAATTTTTACCCCAAAAAAAGAAACCAGACTTGTTTCAAGGGCCACAAATTTTTTTTCCTGAATCTTTTTTGGGTGAATTTGTTTTAGAAATTTTCCCCCTGATTTTTAAACACAGAAGCAGTGTGTTTTGGTGTGCCCAAAAAAAACATCACGCTGTGTCTTGATTAACTCAGATGTTTCCAAAAAACTATAAAAAGTTCCCAAAAACATGACCTCAAACAATGGGGTGCCAAAATTTTTTTAAAGGCAGAGTAATTTCCTTTGTGTAATTTAAAATTTTGAAATTTTTCAGAAAAAATAAAAATGCCTTTAAAAAATTTTTCCTTTTCTCATTTTTCTGGCATTTGGCCAAAAATTAATAATTTGGTTCCTAATTGACCTTTAAAAAGGGGAAGGTTTTTTTCTGATTTTATGTCCGAGGTGAGAAAAAAAACCCGGGAGATGGGGGTTTTTTATTAATGTTGGAAAATTCTGGTTTTTAAATGGCATTCCCAAACAGGATAATAATCACAGTAAGATATAAATAAAACAGGTACATTTTTAACAGGAAGCTATTGTGGTCAGCTTAACAGCTTCCTTAACCAGTCCACATACAATATCCACCTCCAAACTTCCTCTTGGTCACGTATCTCTCCACTTTGTAAAATAAACACTTCTAACACAAGCAAGAAAGTAGAAGAGGTCGCAGAGAAACCGCTAGTCACAGGATCCTGGACAAGTATACGCTGCCATTATACAAGCACCGATACAACCTACAATACCACCATATAGAGACCACATAGAGGTCAGACACCAGCTTAGGTATAACCTACAACACCCCCAATAGAACCACATAGAGGGCAGACACCAGCTCAGGTATAACCTACAACAGCCACATTAGAGACCCCCATAGTGGTCAGACACCAGCTCAGGTATAACCTACAAACACTGCCATATAGAGACCACATAGAGGTCAGACACCAGCTCAGGTATAACCTACAACACTGCCACATAGAGACCACATAGAGGTCAGACACCAACTCAGGTATAACCTACAACACCACCATATAGAGACTACATAGAGGTCAGACACCAGCTCAGGTATAGCCTAAAACACTGCCATATAGAGACCACATAGAGGTCAGACACCAGCTCAGGTATAGCCTACAACACTGCCATATAGAGCTCAGGTTGCATCACATGAATGTGACTAAAACAGTGATCCAACAAAGAAGAAAAATAGCCACTGACACCAGAGACTCACAGGAGACATCATCTCTGATGGAAGTTTTCTCTTGTTCTTTTCTTCTCTATCTGATGAGTTGTTTTCTCTGTCCCACCTCTTTTACCAATCTCCCCCATCTATAGGCGCAACAAATGAAACAGCTGCCCCCTTTGGTGCATATGCAAGTAATAGTGCCCCAAAGAGCGAAAGTGCCCCCAAGGCTCCCATTTGTACCACCAGTAGGTACGTACACACCCCATATAGTAGGCAGTTTTCCTTAATTAGGCAGGGAGATAGGTAGACACTCCTTTTAGGTAGGTTAGACCCTGAAAATGAAAACAAAAAAAGTCAGATAAGTAGGTAAATATGTGGTCTTCCATTAAATAGCTATACCAAGAAGGTAGATAAGTATATAGGCCTCCCATAGTAGTTATATAGTATATAGGTACCCTCAGAAGGTAGGTAAATAGGCCCCCTCTGTAAGTTTACAGATTCATTCAGTAGGTGATGAGATATATAATCCCCAATATACTCTCAGGGGGTATATAGCCCCCTCAGTAGACAGATACCTATAAAGGTCCCCACAGTAGATAGGGGAGGGTATTATAATTCCCACAATTAGGACCCCTGTATAGTAGTAGATAAGTAGACATGGGCCCTCTCTCACAGTAATTTGGTAGGATCAGACAGGTCTTCCCCCGTTAGTTAGGTAGGTAGTCAGGACCTACCCCCGTTATTTAGATAGGTAGACAGCGCCTTCCCCAAGTGCTTGGTAGGTACACAGCGCCTCCCCCAGGTGTTAGGTAGGTACACAGGGCCTTCCCCAGGTGTAAGGTAGGTAGACAGGGCCTCCTCCAGCTGTTAGGTAGGTACACAGGGCCTCCTCCAGGTGTAAAGTAGGTAGACAGGGCCTCCCCAGGTGTTAGGTAGGTAGTACGGACATCCTCCCAGTAGTTAGATAGGTGGACAGGGACTCCCCAGGTGTTAATTAGGTAGACAGAGCCTCTCCAGATGTTAGGTAGGCCTCCAATGGGGCTGAAGATCCCAGCTGTTCTGCCTGAGCTGCTGCCTGCAATGTGCAGGCTGTGAGTGCTCTATATGACCAAGCGATGCAGCTGTGTGGTAAGGGGGGGTCTGAGGGCCCCCTTGTTCAGGGGTCTGGTTGAAAGTGTGACTGTTGCGGCCCCTGTAACTACGCCACATGGTCGTCCTAGACCATGGTGGCCCATCGGGCCTCTGCCTGATTGGGCAGATCATCAGTCTGGGCCTATTTAATTTTTGCTAAATACTTGGTAAAATCTTCTTTAAATGTTAAAACATGTCAAAAAGTCATATAGTCCGTGTATGGATTAACAATTTTTTCCATATTGAGCTATGCTTTGAGCAAGACGGCCCAGCCATTTATAGTATTATGGGCCTCTGGGAAAAGCATTGCATTGTTCCCTGTCCAAGCACAGGACATCACACCAGGCCCCCTTCTAATCACCCTCATGCACACCTAGTCATGCCCAGTTTCCTCCAGCACATCAGGGTCCAAACAATAGCTAATTTTAACCAGGACTGAAAAGTATGGAGGCCTGGAAAGGCACAGAGAGGTGAGATTGCTTGTGTAGAGAAGGTCCTATCTGAGCTGATTGTTGATGAATGGGTGGGTCCTCACAGTTTTGATCAAAATTATGTGCTAAGTGTAGAGATGGGCGAATTTCCCAAAATTCGGTTCGTTCACTTCGCCGGATTTCTCGGCAAAAAATAACTTCGTTCCAAATTTACTTGTGACGTAATCACATCGTTAATAAAACAGCATATTTTCAGGCGGCACAGAAGCCTGCAGGGTGCTGTTGATCGTTGTGCATGCATAAATATGAGAGGGGAGCTTGGTTTGGTCTTCATACAATGTTGTGTTTTAGTATGGACACGCACATGACATGCGCCGCTCTTTGAATCGCTCACTTTAAAATTCCTCTGGGCACTTAAGAGGGCAAAAACTGACAAAAACGAATGATAGCGGGACTGTTGCATGATAAATCATGCAGAGAAAGCATGGAAAAAACATAGCTGAGGCTCAGCTGTGGCTAAATTAGTGACAAGTATGGAGGTCTATGGAAGGTGACGCGAACAGCACAGCAGCATGAGGTCAGACCGTGGCACAATGAACATTCTGGGAGGTGGCAAAAACAGGAAATCGAGGCCACAGAGTGGCACAATGAAACAGTGGTGGAGGTCACAGCTGCAGCCACAGCTGCAGCATGAGGTCAGACAGTGACACAATGATAACAGTGTGGAGGGTCACTGCAGGCAGCAGCCATCAGTAGCAGCATGAGGTCAGCCAGTGGCACCATCACACAGTGTGTAGGGTCACGGCATGCAGCCACTGCAGCCCGCATGAGGTCGACAGTCGGCACAATGACAGAGTGTGTATGTCACAGCAGCAGCCATTGCAGCAGAATGAGGTCAGACAGTGGCACAATGACACAGGGTGTAGGTCACTCGCAGCAGCCACAGCATCAGCTTGGAGGTCAGACAGTGGCACAATGACATTATGGGGTGGCAAACAACAGGAATAAGCCACAGAGTGGGACAATCGACACGAGTGTGTAGGTCACGGCAGCGGCCACAGCAGCAGCATGAGGTAGACAGTGGCATCAATGACACAGTGTGTAGGTCAACGACAGCAGCAGCATGAGGTCAGACAGTGGCACAATGACATTCTGGAGGGTGGTAAAAACAGTAGTAGGCCACTGAAGTGGCAACATGACAGAGAAGTGTAGGTGACGGGTGGGGGCGCAGCAGCTGAGGTCAGAACAGTGGCACAATGACATTCGGAGGTGGCATAAAACAGGAGTAGGCCACAGAGTGGGAAATGACTCTAGTGTGGGAGGTCACGGAAGCAGTCACAGCAGCAGCATGAGATCAGACAGTGGCTCATCAATGACACAGTGTGTAGGTCTCGGCAGCAGCCACAGCAGAGCATGAGGTCAGTACATGTGGCATAATGAAAACATTTTTTTTTTTTTTTTTCTGGGATGTGGCAAAAACAGTAGTAGTCCACCGAGTGGGACAATGACACAGTGTGGGGTCACGAGCAGCAGCCACAGCAGCAGAATGAGGTCAGCAGTGGCACTCAATGACATTTGTGGAGGGGCAAAACAGGAGTAGGCCACAGACGTGGGACAATGACACAGTGTGGATGGTCTCAGCAGCCAGCTCACAGCCGCAGATGAGGTCAGCAGGGACACAATGAACTACAGTGTGTAGGTCACGCAGCAGCCACGAGCGAGCAGCATGAGGTCAGACAGTGGCAACAATGACAAGAGAGTTGGATGGTGACGGCGGCCAGCAGCATTGAGGTAGACAGTGGCACATATGACATTTGGGAGGTGGCATAAACAGGAATAGGCCACAGAGAGTGGACAAGACAAGTGTTAGGGTCACAAGGCAAGCAGCTCAAGCAAGCAGCATGGAGGTCAGAATGTGGCACTATCACATCTTGGAGGTATGGCAAAAACTGGAGTAGGCACAGTAGTGCACAAATGACAGAGAGTGGAGGTGATGGCGGAGGAGACAGCATGAGGTCAGAGAGTGGCACAATGGACCAGTGTGGATGGTTCACCGGCAGCTGACACAAGCAGCAGCATGAGGTTCAGACAGCGGCACAATGACAGAGTGTGCGAGGTGGATGGCAATACCAGTCCTGGTAAAGATGGTTGGTGGCAGATGGAGAATCTGTCAGCAGACTGTGTGGCATCAGGAGGGGGTGGCGAACATCAGTAATAGTGTGCTGAGGCAGGTAGTTAACCCAGGACTCATTTTGCTCACTGTTTGGGTAGGTGAGGCGTCATGGCTGATGTAGTCTGAGCCTAAGGCGGCATTGGTGTGTGGAATATACTGTCCGATCCAGCCTTGATTCATCTTGACAACGGTCAGTCGTTCCACCATTTCCCAGTGGACTAAGGCGGTTTCTTCCTTGGGGTAACGATGGCCCACCGCCGCAAAAACCTGAACACCGCTACTGATGCCACACTACTTGGGGGGGGGGGGGCCGGAAGGACAGCTTCTCACTGCAAAACTCTGCAAGTTGCAGCCACACATCCAGTTTGGAGTGCCCAGTAGTTCCAGCGGATCATTTAACTGGGGTGGCAGAGGCTGTCCAAGTAGGCCACACCTGAGGTTCAGGGTATGCTCAGGTACTGCTGCTGCTGCTGCTGGCGACTGCCCGCCTCCATAGGCGGGGTGAAGAGATGCTGCTCATCAGTGACTCCGGAATTGGTTGCTGCTGTTGGAGATGGTACTGCTCTGACCCCCCCCCCACTTCCACCACGCAAACGCGGAGGCCCAGTGTACCGTGGCTGACGAGTGACTGAACCCCCCGGTCAGACCTGTCAGAGGAGGGACGATGCCGCACATAGGCAGCGGCCAAATTGATTACGGAGGATTTCTCTATTAGTATTTGAGTTTGTCCTCCACTCCTCAATAGATGGAGAAAAGGCTCCCATTTTGGACCAGTAGCGAGGTCCAAGTAGGGAGGAGAGCCCGAACAGAAGTCCTCCCTGTGCCAGATGCTGACTATTCTGGCGTCACTAGCCAGGCAAATCAGAATGCTTGCGGGGCCATCTGCACAGGTGACTCCGAGGGGCTCACTGCCTCCATCTCCACTGTATACTGACACGGTGCTTGCGGGTCATCTGCCTCGATTCCTCTCTCCATTCTACTCCTCTCCACACGTGCGCCTGCTTCCTCTCTTGTACTGGGTAGAAAATCCACTCATTTCACAGACCATGCTTACTGCTCCAATGTTCTCTCCTCCTCCCTCACTCCTACCATTTCAGTCCCCAGTGGACGCCTGTGACGCGAGATGTAGTCGCCACGTCTCCAGTCCCCTGCCCTAGATCAAGATTTTTCAGCATCTTTACGGACATGATGCAGTGGGATTGACGTTATTCATCCCGTTAGTCTGGCGACTGACAAATTCACGTGGCCTCCACGAATGGCCCTCAACAAACGGCAGGTGTCTCGCATGAGCTGCCACTTGCTGACTTTCAATGTTACTAGGGGAGTATCCTGTCCGCCTGGCAATCATCAAAATCGTTAATGTGCCCTTTCTCTGTTCATACAGTCAGGGTCACAACATGGTGCAGGCTGGAATTCCAATGGGTGGAAACATCGCCATTTCGAGTGTGTTTGGGAGAGGACGTTCTTCCGCTTGCAACTCGAGGGGGTGTTCCCTGCTTTGTAGGGCATGGATGAAGTGCAATTGCACAGGTTTCCTGGCCATTTTCAGAATCCTTCTGAAAGATCGGTGGGAAGAATTCAGGAACTTTCACAACCAGATTGAACACACTCGTGCGCATGCAGGGCGCATGGAACATCCCTCCTTCGGTGCAGCGCGGACCACATCGTTCCTCCCATTGTCCGTCACCCATGTTTCCGACTTGCCGTTGGCGCGGAGAAAGCTACACACATCGATTTTCTTGCTGCTGAGCGGGCAGTTCCTCCCCTGTGGGACTTCGTTCGCGAGGCAAAGCAGGCTGTAGAACTGCGAGACACGCTGTGCTAATCACTTGTGGTTATGATGGTGAAGTAACTTGTGGAGGCTGAGATGGTGGTGGTGGTGGAGGAGGAGGAGGCAGTCATTGGCGCAAGGAGCCGAGTTGGACAACGTGGAAGGAGAAACGCTCGGGAGTATCCTGTCCACTGTTGTTGGTTTAATAGACCATCATATTTCGTGGCCCCGCATTGTGCCATGGGCAGGAAGCAACATCACCCAGTGGCGTAAAGGACATGTACTGGCCGTGACGCGTAGTTCCAGCTCAGACATCCGCGCGGCCGTGCCCTTGGAACAAACCGATAAGCTCATGGGACTGGCCCACCTTCTGTTCTAATATTTATGAAGTGTGGTACTGCCTTTTTGGGAAAAGAAATTACGGCTTGGAACTCTCCATCTCGGACTGGCACAAGCAATTAGTTATTGAACGGTGCAGCAGAGTCCACAAATTTGGGAAAGGGCTAGGCCTGCAGTACCAACAACTTGGACAGGATAAACGTGTCAGCTTCTGCAACCTTAGGATAGGGTTGGACGCATGCTGTTGTCTCTTGCCAACGCCGTCGCATGAACGACTGATGCGCGCCTTGCAGTAGCGAGGAGCTGGAGCCTTGTGACCGTGGAGATGATGTCAAAGAGAAACAGCTCCCTTCTGCAGAGGTGGTGGAGCCTTGATCGGCTGCATTGGCCATGCGGGCCACGGGCGCTGCTGTGCTGCTGTTGCTTGAGCGGAGGATGGGACCACCAACATCTGAGCCTCGATTTTCTCCCAGGCTCCGGATGGTGAGCTGCATGTGTTGAGCAGGGCGTGGTGCCAACGTTAGTTCCCTAGCACGCACCTCACTTTCTGCTTTACAGATTCTACATATACCCATATTCGCTCCTCCGAGTGTCTTAGCAAGAACTGCCACACCAGCAGAGTATCATATTTTACCGCCAACGCTCCGCTCATGAGTGAATCAACCGCCGCGGCCTCGCTGAGCCCTGTGCCGCTTACTTTCTTGGACGCGAAGCGGGTTTTTTACCACGTGGCACACGCTTGGCTCCAGACCTCACACTGACTGCGATCCTGATAGACTCCACGGGCCACACGACCAATTGCTGGCTCGGCGCCGCTGCCTGATGCGTAAGCTGACGCCATCTTCTCTGGCACGATGTTGAAGCCCTTGCCTCACCGGCTCCAGGAAGGGCGGTTGGCTACATCATCTTCTATTTGTGTTTCTCGTGCACTCTGTCTCATCACGGTATTGTATGCACGAGGCTGACCCACTCACAACATGCCTCCAATGCACTATCAACATCATTGACTTTGCCCGCCTACTGCAAGTGCAGGGGAATATTGGCCCCATTTCTTCGCTGCCAGGATGTCGTCTGACTGCCTCCATCATTGTTCATACTCAGCTACATAGTGGCGCTGAGCCAGACTACATAGTAGATCTTAGCTGAGGGAACGGATGGGACAGAGGCGGGTTGAGGACGGTGAGGGCCCTGACACGCTCCCGGCCATGCCAACTAAGGTTGTTGTCTGACGTTCCCACCGACTCTTGCTGGGGTTGTCAGATGTCATATCGGGAGGAAGTGGATGACCTAGTCAACATTCAGACACTGGAGTTGATAGTTCAGCACACGGTCGGCTAGATGACAGCGGCAGTTTTGGCCTCACCGACGTGACCCTGTGGACGTCCACATTGCTGCATGTGCTGTACGACTGGGGCCTGTCCAGGAATATTTGTACCTCTGCACTTGCGGGCGAAGAGCCTGCCACCTCTCAGTCTGACATATCGATTGTTCTAAAACTGTACAAGACCCACTGTTTGATGAAGATATCTGTTATGATAATACACCCTTGTATTTACTCCAAATGCACACACTAAGAAGCTTGGGTAACCCTTGGTTATTAAAATGCGCTCACAACATGGGCAGGAAAAATTGGTCTTGTATGTGAGTTTATAAATCTGTGTATTTTACTGAATGTAAAGGTTATTTATCCCTTCGCGTTATGATGTATGCTACAGGATATCTTCTGTGGCTGTGAACAAGAAAGGTTCTTTTACTTAGTAGCAATGGCAGAAAATACTTAGTTAACCCTTGGATGTAAATTGCGCCAACAGAATTGAGCACACAAACTATAGCTTTGCTAGTGTGTTACAATTGCGGTGTTTTTTACGCCACACAACAAGAGATAAATTGTAATTAACTTTGCTTAGTGAGATTAGGCTGCAGAGTAATGTATATATTTTTGGCGGTGAAAATGGCGGTTTCTAGAAGTCACCACGCTGAATAACAACGCTAATTAACACCTGGATTCTGTAAATCTGCGCAAAGAATAGAGGCACACCACAAACTACTAGCTTTTGTAGTGTGTTACAATGGTGTTTTTTACGCCAACACTAGAGATAAAATTATAATTACCTTGCTTGGGAAATTTGGTACAGGAAAAAATGTATATATTTTGGCGGTGAAAATGACGGTTTTCTTGGCGTGAGTCACCACAGCTGAACAAAACGCTTAATTAACCCTTGGATGTAAAATTGCGCCAAAGAATTCGAGGCTCCAACCGACAACACTATAGCTTTGTAGAGTGTTACAATGCAGTTGTTTTTATCGCCACCACAAACAAACGAAATTGCTAATTAACCTTTGCTTGTGAATTAGGACTACAGGAATATTGTATATATTTTGGCGTGTTGAAATGACGGTTTCTTGGAGGTCACCACAGCCTGAAGAACAACGCTTAATTAACCCCTGGATGTAAATGCGCCAAAGAATTGAGCACCCCAAACTACTAGCTTTGTAGCGTGTTACATTGCGGTGTTTTTTACGCACACAACAAGAGATAAAATTGTACTTAACTTATGCTTGTGAATTAGGCTACAGGAAAAATGTTTATATATTTTGGGGTGAAAATGACGGGATTCTTGGAGTCACCACAGTGAAAAAACACGCTTTTATTAACCCATGTGTAAATTGCGCAAGAAATTGAGCAGCAAAAATGAGAGTGGTATTATGTATTGTAAACATAACCGCTGTGTCTTTAAATGAATACAACCAGGAACTGGCTTAGATCCCCCTTGGCTAATTCAATGTGCTGTGAGCAGATAGGATTAAATGTATATGCTAGCTGCAATGGACGCCACTGGATTTCAGATCCAATACCCAAAAAAATAGAAATAGAAACGTAAGAGAAGCATAGTCTCTAAGACAAGCTGAGGACACCCACAAAAAAATCGCTGTATAAAATCAGTCTTCTGTAACAATCAGATGCGGCCAGCTCACCTTCCCTCCTGATCAGTTGAGGTGAGATAGGAGTGTCTCTGAGCTCTCAGCGTGGCGCCCGGACTTTTAGTGCTGGTGAGTCACAGAATCCGCGGTCTCTGTTGGTTCATCTTGCACATGTATGCAGGCTTTGCCCTTCTTCTCCTGAGTTCTTTGCCCCATGTAACGCCATAGTGCTTGCAGCGCCATTTTATCAATGTAAAGCAACATTCGATCACGAAGTACCCAAAGTTCGACTTCGTTTAGAACTGAAGTATTTCTGATAATTCTAAACGAATTCCCACTTCGTTAGAATCTAATTCGCCCATCCTCTATGCTAAAAGTGCTTATGATTTTCATATACTATAAGCAGCTGAAATGTTCTTGGAAATAATTCATATATTCAGTGTTTTTCTGTCTCTTGGCGTCTGCAGAGCTGTTGATCCGTTTCTGTGTATTTGTACTGGACTGGCCAGTGTTAACCCTTTCCCGACGCAGCCTAATTTTTTTTGTCCGTTCGTCTTTCCCTTCCCTCCACAGAGCCAAAACTTTTTTTATTTTTGCGGGGGCAAGATTTTTTTTTTTACCCTTTTTTTTTTTTCTTTAATGGTGTCATTCCTATAATAGAATATAATGGGAAACTGCCAAAAAATTCTAAGTGGGGCAAAATGGTAAAAAAATTTTTTACTTGCGCCATGTTTGCAGGAGTTTTGTTTTTATGGCGTTCAATTTCAAGTGTAATTGATGTGTTCTCTATATTCTACAGGTCGATATGGAATCCGGCTAATACCAAGCATGTAGGTTTTCGTTATGTTTTGTACCGTTAAAAAAATCCAAACTTTTGCTCGTTGTTCTCAAATTTCTTTCTCGCGCCGTTATTTTTCTGTACTCCACCTATGGACTTGCAGGGGCATTTTTGTGACCCTGGAAGTGTGTACTTTTTAATTGGTATATCAAGTTTGGAATACATGCAACTTTCTTGATCACTTTTATTCCAATTTTTAGGGGACATGAAATGACAAAAAAAAAAACGCAATTTTGCCGTTTGGAATTTTTTTCATCTACAGTGTTCAACAAATGGGATAAATGATGTTATATTTTTATAGATTGGACCTCTATGGACACGCCGATACCAAATATGTAACTTTTTTATTATTTTGTTTTCTTTATTTATAAATTGGCAAATGGAGGAGAATTTAAACTTTTAATATTTTTTATAGTTTTTTTTTTCTTTTAACTTTAACATTTAGACTCCTTAGGGTGCTTGAAAGCTAGGGTCCAATAGAGTGTTCAAAGATGGCGGTTTTACTACTTCATGACTGGGGCAGGAAGTAGTAAAACAGGAAACATGGCGGTGATGGAAGCCTTCATAAGGCTTCCAGCTGCCATGTAAACCGATCGGGATCCCGTGCGTGCCACTGATTCTCATTCACTTAGACACTGCAATTGCCACGGCAACTAAGGGGTTGAATGGCAGAGAATGGAGCCTGCTTCATTTCATGCTGTTAGCGGTGGGTGTGAGCGGCACCTGGCTGCTCCATGATCCCCCTAATGCCACCAGGACATACGTCCAATGTCAGTAAGGGATTAATAAAGGTGTATTTATATAAAATAATACTGCGTATATAAATAAAAAAAAAAACTATTAAACAACTTTCTATGTATGATACATCTAAATGATGGTTATACAGTTACCAAAGATCGCTACTATATAAGGAGCCTCAGACTGCCTAGGACCCCAGGCAACTGCCTAGTAAGCCCAATGACTACGACAGCCCTGGTTTTGAAACAGAGTTATGAATTTCGCTACAACTAGGAACACTCTCTGCTCAAAACCTGTTAGCACTAAGGTGATCTGCAGAAATTATCTGTTGAAGTGTTGGACTGGGGTATCTGGGGCCCACCAGTGGAGTTAATTCTTGGGGCTCACCATTGGAGATTATTCTTGGTTCCACCATGGAGTTGATTCTTGGGATCCACCAGTGGAGATTGATTGATTCTGAGGCCCACTGTGGAGCTGATATCTTGGGGACTTACTCAGTGGAGCGTCGATTCTTGGGATCCACCAGTGGAGTTGATTTTTAGGGCCCACTAGTGGAGTTGATTCTTGGGGCACACCAGTGGAGTTGGTTCTTGGTATCCACCAGTGGAGTTGATTCTTGGGGCACACCAGAGGAGTTGATTCATGGGTTCCACCAGGGGAGCTGATTTTTGGGCCCACCAGTGGAGTTGATTCTGGGGCCCACCATGGAGTTGATTCTTGTGGTCCACCAGTGGAGTTGTATCTTGGGGCCCACCAGTGGAGTTGATTCTTGGGGCCCACCAGTGGAGCTGATTCTTGAGGCCCACCAGTGGAGTTGATTCTTGGGCCTTCCAGTGTAGATGATTCTTGGGCCTTCCAGTGTAGATGATTCTTGGGGCCCACCAGTGGAGTTGACTCTTGGGCCCTCCAGTGTAGATGATTCTTGGGGCCCACCAGTGGAGTTGACTCTTGCGCCCCCTAGTGTAGATGATTCTTGGGGCCCTCCAGTTGAGTTGACTCTTGGGCCCTCCAGTGTACATGATTATTGGGGCCCACCAGTGGAGTTGTCTCTTGGGCCCTCCAGTGTAGATGATTCTTGGGGACCACCAATGGAGTTGATTCTTGCGGCCCACTAGTAGTCGATTCTTGGGACCCAGCAGTGGAGTTAATTCTTGTGGCCCACCAGTGGAGCTGATTATTGGTGCTCACCAGTGGAGTTGATTTTTGGGACCCATTCTTCAGCTACTGTACATGACTGCACATGCACCAAAGGATCTCAATGCTCAGGGGTCCCCTATTTCCCTGCAGGCCAGTCCAAGCCTGATCTGTTGTATTTTAGATCCTTTTCAGCATGACTAAAGTTTTGTTATATATTTTTATTATTTAGATTTCACTAAGGTCTGCATACCAAAAAGAGCTGCAATCATCCATCATTATCAGCATGCTGAGCACAGTGATTGAATAACTATTGTTTTGTATGAATTTTGCATTGAATCTGACATGCACTATTTTTGTACAATTCTTTTTTTTCCATTTTAAGCTGTTAAGTCATGTAAACTTTGATATCTATGAGGATATAACACAAGGCCTCGGTGCTGCCCGACCCCTGGCAGGGTGCTTCTCATACAGGGGCTCCCTGTTCAGAGATATGTGTTATCCAAAAATGTTCCCATACAGAGATCTTGTGGCAAACACAGTCACAGAGCTGGTCACATAATTACTCAGAAAATGAGTTTAAATATAGATAATGCACTAAAAAGTCTGCGACCTGCTGCTAAAATTAGTATCGTCTACCGCTAAGATAAGAGGGAAAAATATCACATATTAATCGTGAGCAGTGTTTGCTCAGTGTAAGCAGGTTGCTTTGTAGACTGTCTGCAATGGTTGATTGCTGGATTAATGCAGCTCCTTCCCTCTCTTATAACCATTAACAAGGTCATCCAGTATGTGCCCACAGCTTAGACTTCCCAATATAGTTTCTATATTAATGACTCACCATTTCCAGTTCATTGCATGCTGTCAGTGAATGGAATAGCTCATGTACATTTAGGCTGAGGTCCCATGGTGCGGTAGCCATAATGTGGACGAAAGTACGTCCGCCATGACCTTACCAGTTTGAGAGATAGTGATGCAAATTTAATTGTCACGATCCGGCGGTAACAACGTATGCTGAGGGGCCGATCGATGACAACCGAGTGTGGATTCACTGTGATCACCACAGGCGAGATAGTAGCTGGAGATCCACGCCAGGGAGTGGAGTCTAAGGGGCCCCTGGTCCTCACCGGAGCCCGCCGCAAAGCAGGAAGGACTTTGCTGCGGGGAACCCCCAGGCCGCTACCCCTGACGTAGCTACCTGCGGTTACAGCCGAGGTGCAGGACAGGAACTTTAAGCACAGAAGCGGTGGTAGACAGGCACAGCCGGAAAACGTATGCAGCAGGATACAACAGGAAACTGGACTGGTATAACGGCAGGATACAGCAGGTAACAAGATAGGTATAACGGCAGGATTCAGCAGGTAACAACAGGTACAACGGCAGGATACAGCTGGTACGAGACAGCAAAAGATAACAGACAGGTAGTCAGGAGCTCTGGTGGACTGCACGACTGAACCAGGCATCTCAGGGGTTAAGTCCAGAGAAGCTGGCAGGAGATCAGATGGACACAGTACTCTGCATGAGGCTCAACACAACAATGGACTGACCCTGAAGCACAGAAAGGAAATTCCTCTTATAGCCAGGGGGCACAGGTCAAGAGGAATACACAGACCCAATAAAGGGCAGGAAGCTGCCGCACGTGCCCTAGTAGGCGCAGTGCACGTATAGGACCCCAGGAAGCACGAGCAACAGGACAGGCAAGTATACAGCAGAGAACATAGGCGGCCGGGACCCCTGCACAGGGAGCCCCAGCAGAGACATGGCAGGCACGGACATGGTCTAAAGCAGGGACCGCGGCGTGAACCGTGACATTAATCACTCTACTAGTGGTCTTATAGTGAGAAAAAGTATTTGATACACTGGCAGTTCTGCAAGTTTTCCCACCTAAGAAAAGAGAGGTTTATAAGTTTTATCATAGGAACACTTCAACTGCGAGAGACAGAATCTAAAAATAAATGCAGGAAATCACATTGTATGATTTTTCAATAATTAATTTGCATTTTATTACATGGAATGGAATAGTATTTGATCAAGAACCAACAAACAAGAATTCTGGCTCTCACAGACCTGTTAGTTTTTCTTTAAAAAGGCCCTCGTACTCTGCACTTATTACTTGGATTAATTACACTTGTTTGAACTCGTTACCTGTATAAAAGACACCTGTCTACACACTCAATCACACTCCAACCTCTTCACCATATCAAGATCATAGAGCTGTCTAAGGACACCAGGGGAAAAAATTGTAGACCTGCACAAGGCTGGGATGGGCAACAGGAAAATAGGCAGCAGCTTGGTGAGAAGGCAACAATTGTTGGTGCTGTCACGGGTGCTCCTGTGACCTTCACATCGGGCCGTGGTGTACTCGCAGCGCCATTCCAGCCTGCAGCCACTCACCTGTCCACGTTCCCGGCGATGTCTCTGCTTGCCAGCGCATATGTACCCTCTCTCCAGCACACCAGTGATTGGGGATCACCAGGCGCTGACCCTATTTAACCCTGCCCCTTTCTGTTTTCCTTTGCCGCATCGATAGTGCCATAGTAGCCTTGAAAGAAAGCGTTTCTATTGTTCCTGATATCCTGTGTATCAGTGCCTTCCGTTTACACCTCACAACCACGAACCTTTGCCGCCTGTCCTGACCTTTCTGCCTGTCCCCGACTACGAGCCTGCCTTGCAATTCTGTACCACGTCACACCTTGGCCACCACTGAGGGCAAATCGCGTCAGGGGTAGCGACCTGGGGGTTTGCTTGCCGCAGCAAGCCCAACCTGCCTTGCGACGTGCTCTGGTGAACACCAGTGGCCCCTTAGACTCTGCTCCCTGGTGTGGCTTACACCATTGCCTGCAGTGGTTCAGAGAATCCACTAATGCTGTTGCAGGTGCAATTATTAGTAAATGGAAGAAACACAAGCTAACTGTTAATCATTTTCACTTTGGGGCTCCATGCAAGATCTCCCCTTGTGGGGTAAGGATTATTCTAAAAAAGTCAGGAATCAGCCCAGAACTACACGGGAGGACCTGGTTAATGACCTGAATAGAGCTGGGACCACAGTCTCAAAGATTACCATTAGTAACACACTATGCCCCCATGGATTAAAATCCCGCGGGCTGCAAGGGCCCCCTGCCCACTCCACACATTCAGGCCCCTTTGAAGTTGAAATGGGCAATGAGGCCAACATAGAACTTTTTGGGACAACTCCTCGCCATGTTTTGGAAAAAAGGAAGTAAAAACTCCCCGAAAAACCTCCCAACCCTGCAGATTGGTGTGGAAACATCATATTTTGGGAGGCTTTTCGCAAAGGGGGCAGGACGTATGAAGGAAGGGTCATGGGCCGTGACCAAGATTTTGGCCAAAAACCTGCTTCACTCAGTTACAACATTGATGATTGGTCGTGGCTGGGTCTTCAAGCAGGACAATGATCAGGAACACGTAGCCAGGCCAACTAAGGGTCGGCTCCATAAAAGCATTTCAAGGCCTGGGTGGCCAAACGTCTCCAAACCCAAAACCCAAGAAAAACTATGAAGGGAGCTGAAAATCATGTACCCGTGACGCACCAAAACCGAAGATCTGGAAAGTTTGTATAGAGGAATCTCTGCTGCAGAGTGTGCAAACTTGGTCAAGAACAACAGGAAACGCCTGATCTCTGTAATCAAATACTTATTTCATTCAATAAAATGCTAATTCATTATTTAGTAATCATACAATGTGATTTTCTGGATTTTTTTTTAATTTGTTTTCTCACGTTTACATGTACCCACATAAAAATTACGATCTTTCCATTCTTGAAGGTGGAAAACTTGCAAAACGCCAAGTATTCAATACTTTTTTTCTCCCAAAAAAAGTTATTACATGTCATGAATTTTATTTTTGTGCAACGGTAGCCAAAAATTTATA